>OY723401.1:51205324-51532905 GCA_963210345.1 Inga oerstediana
GCCCAATATTTTTGTCAAATTCATCCGTTTGGGCCTTTGAAGATGGAAAACGCGATTTAGGCTAATTTGAGGGGAAAAGAATGAAAGTTTGTTCACTGTCTCAGAATGGCTTCAAAACCCACATACCCACTCCATATTTCGTGAGGAATCCAGAATGCCCAATATTGTTGTCAAATTCATACGTTTAGGCATTTAAAGATGAAAAACGCGATTTAGGCTAATTTGAGGGGAAAAGAACGAAAGTTTGGTCACTGTCTCGGAATGGCTTCAAAACCCACATACCCACTCCATATTTCATGAGGATTCCAGAATGACCAATATTGTTGTCAAATTCATCCGTTTGGGCCTTTAAAGATGAAAAACGCGATTTAGGCTAATTAGAGGGGAAAAGAACGAAAGTTTGGTCACTGTCTCGGAATGGCTTCAAAACCCACATACCCGCTCCATATTTCATGACGATGCAAGAATGTCCAATATTGTTGTCAAATTCATCCGTTTGGGCCTTTAAAGATGAAAAACGCGATTTAGGCTAATTTGAGGGGAAAAGAACGAAACTTTGGTCACTGTCTCGGAATGGCTTGAAAACCCACATACCAACTCCATATTTCATGAGGATTCCAGAATGCCCAATATTGTTGTCAAATTCATCCCTTTGGGGCTTTAAAGATGAAAAACGCGATTTAGGCTAATTTGAGGGGAAAAGAACAAAAGTTTGGTCACTGTCTCGGAATGGCTTCAAAACCCACATACCCACTCCATATTTCATGAGGATTCCAGAATGCCCAATATTGTTGTCAAATTCATCCGTTTGGGCCTTTAAAGATGAAAAACGCGATTTAGGCTAATTTGAGGGGAAAAGAATGAAAGTTTGCTCACTGTCTCGGAAAGGCATCAAAACCCACATACCAACTCCATATTTCATGAGGATTCCAGAATGCCCAATATTGTTGTCAAATTCATCCGTTTGGGCCTTTAAAGATGAAAAACGCGATTTAGGCTAATTTGAGGGGAAAAGAACGAAAGGTCACTGTCTCGAAATGGCTTCAAAACCCACATACCCACTCCATATTTCATGAGGATTCCAGAATGCCCAATATTGTTGTCAAATTCATCAGTTTGGGCCTTTAAAGATGAAAAACGCGATTTAGGGTAATTTGAGGGTAAAAGAATGAAAGTTTGCTCACTGTCTCGGAATGGCTTCAAAACCCACATACCAACTCCATATTTCATGAGGATTCCAGAATACCCAATATTGTTGTCGAATTCTTCCGTTTCAGCCTTTAAAGTGAAAAAGGCGATTTAGGCTAATTTGAGGTGAAAAGATTGAAAGTTTGATCACTGTCTCGGAATGGCTTCAAAACCCACATACCCGCTCCATATTTCATGAGGATTCCAGAATGCCCAATATTGTTGTCAAATTCATCCCTTTGGGGCTTTAAAGATGAAAAACGCGATTTAAGCTAATTTGAGGGGAAAAGAACGAAAGTTTGGTCACTGTCTCGGAATGACTTCAAAACCCACATACCCACTCCATATTTCATGAGGATTCCAGAATGCCCAATATTGTTGTCAAATTCATCCGTTTGGGCCTTTAAAGATGAAAAACGCGATTTAGGCTATTTTGAGGGGAAAAGAACGAAACTTTGGTCACTGTCTCGGAATGGCTTCAAAACCCACATACCCACTCCATATTTCATGAGGATTCCAGAATGCCCAATATTGTTGTCAAATTCATCCGTTTGGGCCTTTAAAGATGAAAAACGCGATTTAGGCTAATTTGAGGGGAAAAGAATGAAAGTTTGCTCACTGTCTCGGAAAGGCATCAAAACCCACATACCAACTCCATATTTCATGAGGATTCCAGAATGCCCAATATTGTTGTCAAATTCATCCGTTTGGGCCTTTAAAGATGAAAAACGCGATTTAGGCTAATTTGAGGGGAAAAGAACGAAACTTTGGTCACTGTCTCGGAATGGCTTGAAAACCCACATACCAACTCCATATTTCATGAGGATTCCAGAATGCCCAATATTGTTGTTAAATTCATCTGTTTGGGCCTTTAAAGATGAAAAACGCGATTTAGGCTAATTAGAGGGGCAAAGAACGAAAGTTTGGTCACTGTCTCGGAATGGCTTCAAAACCCACATACCAACTCCATATTTCATGAGGATTGCAGAATGCCCAATATTGTTGTCGAATTCTTCCGTTTCGGCCTTTAAAGGTGAAAAAGGCGATTTAGGCTAATTTGAGGGGAAAAGAATGAAAGTTTGGTCACTGTCTCGGAATGGCTTGAAAACCCACATACCCGCTCCATATTTCATGAGGATTCTAGAAAGCCCAATATTGTTGTCAAATTCATCTGTTTGGGCCTTTAAAGATGAAAAACGTGATTTAGGCTAATTAGAGGGGCAAAGAACGAAAGTTTGGTCACTGTCTCGGAATGGCTTGAAAACCCACATTCCCACTCCATATTTCATGAGGATTCCAGAATGCCCAATATTGTTGTCAAATTCATCCGTTTGGGCCTTTAAAGATGAAAAACGCAATTTAGGCTAATTAGTGGGGAACAGAATGAAAGTTTGGTCACTGTCTCGGAATGGCTTCAAAAACCACATACCCACTCCATATTTCGTGACGATTCAAGAATGCCCCATATTGTTGTCAAATTCATCCGTTTGGGCCTCTAAAGATGAAAAACGCGATTTAGGCTAATTTGAGGGGAAAAGAACGAAAGTTTGGTCACTGTCATGGAATGGCTTGAAACCCACATACCCACTCCAAATTTCATGACGATTCAAGAATGCCCAATATTGTTGTCAAATTCATCCGTTTGGGCCTTTAAAGATGAAAAACGCGATTTAGGCTAATTTGAGGGGAAAAGAATGAAAGTTTGTTCACTGTCTCGGAATGGCTTCAAAACCCACATACCCACTCCATATTTCATGAGGATTCCAGAATGCTCAATATTGTCAATAAATTCATACGTTTGGGCATTTAAAGAAGAAAAACGCGATTTAGGCTAATTTGAGGGGAGAAGAATGAAAGTTTGGTCACTGTCTCGGAATGGCTTCAAAACCCACATACCAACTCCATATTTCATGAGGATTCCAGAATGCCCAATATTGTTTTCAAATTCATCCATTTGAGCCTTTAAACGTGAAAAACGCGATTTGGGCTAATTTGAGGGGACAAGAACGAAAGTTTGGTCACTGTCATGGAATGGCTTGAAACCCACAAACCCACTCCAAATTTGATGACGATTCAAGAATGCCCAATATTGTTGTAAAATTCATCCGTTTGGGCCTTTAAAGATGAAAAACGCGATTTAGGCTAATTTGAGGGGAAAAGAATGAAAGTTTGTTCACTGTCTCGGAATGGCTTCAAAACCCACATACCCACTCCATATTTCATGAGGATTCATGAATGCCCAATATTGTTTTCAAATTCATCCCTTTGGGCCTTTAAAGATGAAAAACGCGATTTATTATATTTTGAGGGGAAAAGAATGAAAGTTTGATCACTGTCTCGGAATGGCTTGAAAACCCACATACCCACTCCATATTTCATGACGATTCAAGAATGCCCAATATTGTTGTCAAATTCATCCGTTTGGGCCTTTAATGATGAAAGACGCCATTTAGGCTAATTTGAGGGGAATAGAATGAAAGTTTGTTCACTGTCTCGGAATGGCTTCAAAACCCACATACCCACTCCATATTTCATGAGGATTCCAGAATGCCCAATATTGTTGTCAAATTCTTCCGTTTCGGCCTTTAAAGGTGAAAAACGCGATTCAGGCTAATTTGATGGGAAAAGAACGAAAGTTTGGTCACTGTCTCGGAATGGCTTGAAACCCACATACCCACTCCATATTTCATGAGGATTCAAGAATGCCCAATATTGTTGTCAAATTCATCCGTTTGGGCCTTCAAAGTTGAAAAACGCGATTTAGGCTAATTTGAGGGGAAAAGAATGAAAGTTTGTTTACTGTCTTGGAATGGCTTCAAAACCCACATACCCACTCCATATTTCATGAGGATTCCAGAATGCCCAATATTGTTGTCAAATTCATCCGTTTGGGCCTTTAAAGATGAAAAACGCGATTTAGGCTAATTTAAGGGGAAAAGAATGAAAGTTTGCTCACTGTCTCGGAATGGCTTCAAAACCCACATACCAACTCCATATTTCATGAGGATTCCAGAATGCCCAATATTGTTGTCAAATTCATCCGTTTGGGCCTTTAAAGATGAAAAACACGATTTAGGCTAAATTGAGGGGATAAGAACGAAAGTTTGGTCACTGTCTCGGATGGCCTCAAAACCCACATACCCGCTCCATATTTCATGAGGATTCCAGAATGCCCAATATTGTTGTCAAATTCATCCGTTTGGGCCTTTAAAGATGAAAAACGCGATTTAGGCTAATTTAAGGGGAAAAGAACGAAAGTTTGGTCACTGTCTCGGAATGGCTTCAAAACCCACATACCCGGTCCATATTTCATGAGGATTCCAGAATGCCCAATATTTTTGTCAAATTCATCCGTTTGGGCCTTTGAAGATGGAAAACGCGATTTAGGCTAATTTGAGGGGAAAAGAATGAAAGTTTGTTCACTGTCTCAGAATGGCTTCAAAACCCACATACCCACTCCATATTTCGTGAGGAATCCAGAATGCCCAATATTGTTGTCAAATTCATACGTTTAGGCATTTAAAGATGAAAAACGCGATTTAGGCTAATTTGAGGGGAAAAGAACGAAAGTTTGGTCACTGTCTCGGAATGGCTTCAAAACCCACATACCCACTCCATATTTCATGAGGATTCCAGAATGACCAATATTGTTGTCAAATTCATCCGTTTGGGCCTTTAAAGATGAAAAACGCGATTTAGGCTAATTAGAGGGGAAAAGAACGAAAGTTTGGTCACTGTCTCGGAATGGCTTCAAAACCCACATACCCGCTCCATATTTCATGACGATGCAAGAATGTCCAATACTGTTGTCAAATTCATCCGTTTGGGCCTTTAAAAATGAAAAACGCGATTTAGGCTAATTTGAGGGGAAAAGAACGAAACTTTGGTCACTGTCTCGGAATGGCTTGAAAACCCACATACCAACTCCATATTTCATGAGGATTCCAGAATGCCCAATATTGTTGTCAAATTCATCCCTTTGGGGCTTTAAAGATGAAAAACGCGATTTAGGCTAATTTGAGGGGAAAAGAACAAAAGTTTGGTCACTGTCTCGGAATGGCTTCAAAACCCACATACCCACTCCATATTTCATGAGGATTCCAGAATGCCCAATATTGTTGTCAAATTCATCCGTTTGGGCCTTTAAAGATGAAAAACGCGATTTAGGCTAATTTGAGGGGAAAAGAATGAAAGTTTGCTCACTGTCTCGGAAAGGCATCAAAACCCACATACCAACTCCATATTTCATGAGGATTCCAGAATGCCCAATATTGTTGTCAAATTCATCCGTTTGGGCCTTTAAAGATGAAAAACGCGATTTAGGCTAATTTGAGGGGAAAAGAACGAAACTTTGGTCACTGTCTCGAAATGGCTTCAAAACCCACATACCCACTCCATATTTCATGAGGATTCCAGAATGCCCAATATTGTTGTCAAATTCATCAGTTTGGGCCTTTAAAGATGAAAAACGCGATTTAGGGTAATTTGAGGGTAAAAGAATGAAAGTTTGCTCACTGTCTCGGAATGGCTTCAAAACCCACATACCAACTCCATATTTCATGAGGATTCCAGAATACCCAATATTGTTGTCGAATTCTTCCGTTTCAGCCTTTAAAGTGAAAAAGGCGATTTAGGCTAATTTGAGGTGAAAAGATTGAAAGTTTGATCACTGTCTCGGAATGGCTTCAAAACCCACATACCCGCTCCATATTTCATGAGGATTCCAGAATGCCCAATATTGTTGTCAAATTCATCCCTTTGGGGCTTTAAAGATGAAAAACGCGATTTAAGCTAATTTGAGGGGAAAAGAACGAAAGTTTGGTCACTGTCTCGGAATGGCTTCAAAACCCACATACCCACTCCATATTTCATGAGGATTCCAGAATGCCCAATATTGTTGTCAAATTCATCCGTTTGGGCCTTTAAAGATGAAAAACGCGATTTAGGCTATTTTGAGGGGAAAAGAACGAAACTTTGGTCACTGTCTCGGAATGGCTTCAAAACCCACATACCCACTCCATATTTCATGAGGATTCCAGAATGCCCAATATTGTTGTCAAATTCATCCGTTTGGGCCTTTAAAGATGAAAAACGCGATTTAGGCTAATTTGAGGGGAAAAGAATGAAAGTTTGCTCACTGTCTCGGAAAGGCATCAAAACCCACATACCAACTCCATATTTCATGAGGATTCCAGAATGCCCAATATTGTTGTCAAATTCATCCGTTTGGGCCTTTAAAGATGAAAAACGCGATTTAGGCTAATTTGAGGGGAAAAGAACGAAACTTTGGTCACTGTCTCGGAATGGCTTGAAAACCCACATACCAACTCCATATTTCATGAGGATTCCAGAATGCCCAATATTGTTGTTAAATTCATCTGTTTGGGCCTTTAAAGATGAAAAACGCGATTTAGGCTAATTAGAGGGGCAAAGAACGAAAGTTTGGTCACTGTCTCGGAATGGCTTCAAAACCCACATACCCACTCCATATTTCATGAGGATTGCAGAATGCCCAATATTGTTGTCGAATTCTTCCGTTTCGGCCTTTAAAGGTGAAAAAGGCGATTTAGGCTAATTTGAGGTGAAAAGAATGAAAGTTTGATCACTTTCTCGGAATGGCTTGAAAACCCACATACCAACTCCATATTTCATGAGGATTCCAGAATGCCCAATATTGTTGTTAAATTCATCTGTTTGGGCCTTTAAAGATGAAAAACGCGATTTAGGCTAATTAGAGGGGCAAAGAATGAAAGTTTGGTCACTGTCTCGGAATGGCTTCAAAACCCACATACCCACTCCATATTTCATGACGATGCAAGAATTCCCAATATTGTTGTCAAATTCATCCGTTTGGGCCTTTAAAGATGAAAAACGCGATTTAGGCTAATTTGAGGGGAAAAGAACGAAACTTTGGTCACTGTCTCGGAATGGCTTGAAAACCCACATACCAACTCCATATTTCATGAGGATTCCAGAATGCCCAATATTGTTGTCAAATTCATCCGTTTGGGTCTTTAAAGATGAAAAACGCGATTTAGGCTAATTTGAGGGGAAAAGAACAAAAGTTTGGTCACTGTCTCGGAATGGCTTGAAAACCCACATACCCGCTCCATATTTCATGAGGATTCAAGAATGCCCAATATTGTTGTCAAATTCATCCGTTTGGGCCTTTAAAGATGAAAAACGCGATTTAGGCTATTTTGAAGGGAAAAGAACGAAACTTTGGTCACTGTCTCGGAATGGCTTCAAAACCCACATACCCACTCCATATTTCATGAAGATTCCAGAATGCCCAATATTGTTGTCAAATTCATCCGTTTGGGCCTTTAAAGATGAAAAATGCGATTTAGGCTAATTTGAGGGCAAAAGAATGAAAGTTTGCTCACTGTCTCGGAATGGCTTCAAAACCCACATACCAACTCCATATTTCATGAGGATTCCAGAATACCCAATATTGTTGTCGAATTCTTCCGTTTCGGCCTTTAAAGGTGAAAAAGGCGATTTAGGCTAATTTGAGGTGAAAAGAATGAAAGTTTGATCACTGTCTCGGAATGGCTTCAAAACCCACATACCAACTCCATATTTCATGAGGATTCCAGAATGCCCAATATTGTTGTTAAATTCATCTGTTTGGGCCTTTAAAGATGAAAAACGCGATTTAGGCTAATTAGAGGGGCAAAGAACGAAAGTTTGGTCACTGTCTCGGAATGGCTTCAAAACCCACATACCCACTCCATATTTCATGAGGATTCCAGAATGCCCAATATTGTTGTCGAATTCTTCCGTTTCGGCCTTTAAAGGTGAAAAAGGCGATTTAGGCTAATTTGAGATGAAAAGAACGAAACTTTGGTCACTGTCTCGGAATGGCTTGAAAACCCACATACCAACTCCATATTTCATGAGGATTCCAGAATGCCCAATATTGTTGTCAAATTCATCCGTTTGGGTCTTTAAAGATGAAAAACGCGATTTAGGCTAATTTGAGGGTAAAAGAATGAAAGTTTGCTCACTGTCTCGGAATGGCTTCAAAACCGACATACCAACTCCATATTTCATGAGGATTCCAGAATGCCCAATATTTTTGTCAAATTCATCCGTTTGGGCCTTTGAAGATGGAAAACGCGATTTAGGCTAATTTGAGGGGAAAAGAATGAAAGTTTGTTCACTGTCTCAAAATGGCTTCAAAACCCACATACCCACTCCATATTTCGTGAGGAATCCAGAATGCCCAATATTGTTGTCAAATTCATACGTTTAGGCATTTAAAGATGAAAAACGCGATTTAGGCTAATTTGAGGGGAAAAGAACGAAAGTTTGGTCACTGTCTCGGAATGGCTTCAAAACCCACATACCCACTCCATATTTCATGAGGATTCCAGAATGACCAATATTGTTGTCAAATTCATCCGTTTGGGCCTTTAAAGATGAAAAACGCGATTTAGGCTAATTAGAGGGGAAAAGAACGAAAGTTTGGTCACTGTCTCGGAATGGCTTCAAAACCCACATACCCGCTCCATATTTCATGACGATGCAAGAATGTCCAATATTGTTGTCAAATTCATCCGTTTGGGCCTTTAAAGATGAAAAACGCGATTTAGGCTAATTTGAGGGGAAAAGAACGAAACTTTGGTCACTGTCTCGGAATGGCTTGAAAACCCACATACCAACTCCATATTTCATGAGGATTCCAGAATGCCCAATATTGTTGTCAAATTCATCCCTTTGGGGCTTTAAAGATGAAAAACGCGATTTAGGCTAATTTGAGGGGAAAAGAACAAAAGTTTGGTCACTGTCTCGGAATGGCTTCAAAACCCACATACCCACTCCATATTTCATGAGGATTCCAGAATGCCCAATATTGTTGTCAAATTCATCCGTTTGGGCCTTTAAAGATGAAAAACGCGATTTAGGCTAATTTGAGGGGAAAAGAATGAAAGTTTGCTCACTGTCTCGGAAAGGCATCAAAACCCACATACCAACTCCATATTTCATGAGGATTCCAGAATGCCCAATATTGTTGTCAAATTCATCCGTTTGGGCCTTTAAAGATGAAAAACGCGATTTAGGCTAATTTGAGGGGAAAAGAACGAAACTTTGGTCACTGTCTCGAAATGGCTTCAAAACCCACATACCCACTCCATATTTCATGAGGATTCCAGAATGCCCAATATTGTTGTCAAATTCATCAGTTTGGGCCTTTAAAGATGAAAAACGCGATTTAGGGTAATTTGAGGGTAAAAGAATGAAAGTTTGCTCACTGTCTCGGAATGGCTTCAAAACCCACATACCAACTCCATATTTCATGAGGATTCCAGAATACCCAATATTGTTGTCGAATTCTTCCGTTTCAGCCTTTAAAGTGAAAAAGGCGATTTAGGCTAATTTGAGGTGAAAAGATTGAAAGTTTGATCACTGTCTCGGAATGGCTTCAAAACCCACATACCCGCTCCATATTTCATGAGGATTCCAGAATGCCCAATATTGTTGTCAAATTCATCCCTTTGGGGCTTTAAAGATGAAAAACGCGATTTAAGCTAATTTGAGGGGAAAAGAACGAAAGTTTGGTCACTGTCTCGGAATGGCTTCAAAACCCACATACCCACTCCATATTTCATGAGGATTCCAGAATGCCCAATATTGTTGTCAAATTCATCCGTTTGGGCCTTTAAAGATGAAAAACGCGATTTAGGCTATTTTGAGGGGAAAAGAACGAAACTTTGGTCACTGTCTCGGAATGGCTTCAAAACCCACATACCCACTCCATATTTCATGAGGATTCCAGAATGCCCAATATTGTTGTCAAATTCATCCGTTTGGGCCTTTAAAGATGAAAAACGCGATTTAGGCTAATTTGAGGGGAAAAGAATGAAAGTTTGCTCACTGTCTCGGAAAGGCATCAAAACCCACATACCAACTCCATATTTCATGAGGATTCCAGAATGCCCAATATTGTTGTCAAATTCATCCGTTTGGGCCTTTAAAGATGAAAAACGCGATTTAGGCTAATTTGAGGGGAAAAGAACGAAACTTTGGTCACTGTCTCGGAATGGCTTGAAAACCCACATACCAACTCCATATTTCATGAGGATTCCAGAATGCCCAATATTGTTGTTAAATTCATCTGTTTGGGCCTTTAAAGATGAAAAACGCGATTTAGGCTAATTAGAGGGGCAAAGAACGAAAGTTTGGTCACTGTCTCGGAATGGCTTCAAAACCCACATACCCACTCCATATTTCATGAGGATTGCAGAATGCCCAATATTGTTGTCGAATTCTTCCGTTTCGGCCTTTAAAGGTGAAAAAGGCGATTTAGGCTAATTTGAGGTGAAAAGAATGAAAGTTTGATCACTTTCTCGGAATGGCTTGAAAACCCACATACCAACTCCATATTTCATGAGGATTCCAGAATGCCCAATATTGTTGTTAAATTCATCTGTTTGGGCCTTTAAAGATGAAAAACGCGATTTAGGCTAATTAGAGGGGCAAAGAATGAAAGTTTGGTCACTGTCTCGGAATGGCTTCAAAACCCACATACCCACTCCATATTTCATGACGATGCAAGAATTCCCAATATTGTTGTCAAATTCATCCGTTTGGGCCTTTAAAGATGAAAAACGCGATTTAGGCTAATTTGAGGGGAAAAGAACGAAACTTTGGTCACTGTCTCGGAATGGCTTGAAAACCCACATACCAACTCCATATTTCATGAGGATTCCAGAATGCCCAATATTGTTGTCAAATTCATCCGTTTGGGTCTTTAAAGATGAAAAACGCGATTTAGGCTAATTTGAGGGGAAAAGAACAAAAGTTTGGTCACTGTCTCGGAATGGCTTGAAAACCCACATACCCGCTCCATATTTCATGAGGATTCAAGAATGCCCAATATTGTTGTCAAATTCATCCGTTTGGGCCTTTAAAGATGAAAAACGCGATTTAGGCTATTTTGAAGGGAAAAGAACGAAACTTTGGTCACTGTCTCGGAATGGCTTCAAAACCCACATACCCACTCCATATTTCATGAAGATTCCAGAATGCCCAATATTGTTGTCAAATTCATCCGTTTGGGCCTTTAAAGATGAAAAATGCGATTTAGGCTAATTTGAGGGCAAAAGAATGAAAGTTTGCTCACTGTCTCGGAATGGCTTCAAAACCCACATACCAACTCCATATTTCATGAGGATTCCAGAATACCCAATATTGTTGTCGAATTCTTCCGTTTCGGCCTTTAAAGGTGAAAAAGGCGATTTAGGCTAATTTGAGGTGAAAAGAATGAAAGTTTGATCACTGTCTCGGAATGGCTTCAAAACCCACATACCAACTCCATATTTCATGAGGATTCCAGAATGCCCAATATTGTTGTTAAATTCATCTGTTTGGGCCTTTAAAGATGAAAAACGCGATTTAGGCTAATTAGAGGGGCAAAGAACGAAAGTTTGGTCACTGTCTCGGAATGGCTTCAAAACCCACATACCCACTCCATATTTCATGAGGATTCCAGAATGCCCAATATTGTTGTCGAATTCTTCCGTTTCGGCCTTTAAAGGTGAAAAAGGCGATTTAGGCTAATTTGAGATGAAAAGAACGAAACTTTGGTCACTGTCTCGGAATGGCTTGAAAACCCACATACCAACTCCATATTTCATGAGGATTCCAGAATGCCCAATATTGTTGTCAAATTCATCCGTTTGGGTCTTTAAAGATGAAAAACGCGATTTAGGCTAATTTGAGGGTAAAAGAATGAAAGTTTGCTCACTGTCTCGGAATGGCTTCAAAACCGACATACCAACTCCATATTTCATGAGGATTCCAGAATGCCCAATATTTTTGTCAAATTCATCCGTTTGGGCCTTTGAAGATGGAAAACGCGATTTAGGCTAATTTGAGGGGAAAAGAATGAAAGTTTGTTCACTGTCTCAAAATGGCTTCAAAACCCACATACCCACTCCATATTTCGTGAGGAATCCAGAATGCCCAATATTGTTGTCAAATTCATACGTTTAGGCATTTAAAGATGAAAAACGCGATTTAGGCTAATTTGAGGGGAAAAGAACGAAAGTTTGGTCACTGTCTCGGAATGGCTTCAAAACCCACATACCCACTCCATATTTCATGAGGATTCCAGAATGACCAATATTGTTGTCAAATTCATCCGTTTGGGCCTTTAAAGATGAAAAACGCGATTTAGGCTAATTAGAGGGGAAAAGAACGAAAGTTTGGTCACTGTCTCGGAATGGCTTCAAAACCCACATACCCGCTCCATATTTCATGACGATGCAAGAATGTCCAATATTGTTGTCAAATTCATCCGTTTGGGCCTTTAAAGATGAAAAACGCGATTTAGGCTAATTTGAGGGGAAAAGAACGAAACTTTGGTCACTGTCTCGGAATGGCTTGAAAACCCACATACCAACTCCATATTTCATGAGGATTCCAGAATGCCCAATATTGTTGTCAAATTCATCCCTTTGGGGCTTTAAAGATGAAAAACGCGATTTAGGCTAATTTGAGGGGAAAAGAACAAAAGTTTGGTCACTGTCTCGGAATGGCTTCAAAACCCACATACCCACTCCATATTTCATGAGGATTCCAGAATGCCCAATATTGTTGTCAAATTCATCCGTTTGGGCCTTTAAAGATGAAAAACGCGATTTAGGCTAATTTGAGGGGAAAAGAATGAAAGTTTGCTCACTGTCTCGGAAAGGCATCAAAACCCACATACCAACTCCATATTTCATGAGGATTCCAGAATGCCCAATATTGTTGTCAAATTCATCCGTTTGGGCCTTTAAAGATGAAAAACGCGATTTAGGCTAATTTGAGGGGAAAAGAACGAAACTTTGGTCACTGTCTCGAAATGGCTTCAAAACCCACATACCCACTCCATATTTCATGAGGATTCCAGAATGCCCAATATTGTTGTCAAATTCATCAGTTTGGGCCTTTAAAGATGAAAAACGCGATTTAGGGTAATTTGAGGGTAAAAGAATGAAAGTTTGCTCACTGTCTCGGAATGGCTTCAAAACCCACATACCAACTCCATATTTCATGAGGATTCCAGAATACCCAATATTGTTGTCGAATTCTTCCGTTTCAGCCTTTAAAGTGAAAAAGGCGATTTAGGCTAATTTGAGGTGAAAAGATTGAAAGTTTGATCACTGTCTCGGAATGGCTTCAAAACCCACATACCCGCTCCATATTTCATGAGGATTCCAGAATGCCCAATATTGTTGTCAAATTCATCCCTTTGGGGCTTTAAAGATGAAAAACGCGATTTAAGCTAATTTGAGGGGAAAAGAACGAAAGTTTGGTCACTGTCTCGGAATGGCTTCAAAACCCACATACCCACTCCATATTTCATGAGGATTCCAGAATGCCCAATATTGTTGTCAAATTCATCCGTTTGGGCCTTTAAAGATGAAAAACGCGATTTAGGCTATTTTGAGGGGAAAAGAACGAAACTTTGGTCACTGTCTCGGAATGGCTTCAAAACCCACATACCCACTCCATATTTCATGAGGATTCCAGAATGCCCAATATTGTTGTCAAATTCATCCGTTTGGGCCTTTAAAGATGAAAAACGCGATTTAGGCTAATTTGAGGGGAAAAGAATGAAAGTTTGCTCACTGTCTCGGAAAGGCATCAAAACCCACATACCAACTCCATATTTCATGAGGATTCCAGAATGCCCAATATTGTTGTCAAATTCATCCGTTTGGGCCTTTAAAGATGAAAAACGCGATTTAGGCTAATTTGAGGGGAAAAGAACGAAACTTTGGTCACTGTCTCGGAATGGCTTGAAAACCCACATACCAACTCCATATTTCATGAGGATTCCAGAATGCCCAATATTGTTGTTAAATTCATCTGTTTGGGCCTTTAAAGATGAAAAACGCGATTTAGGCTAATTAGAGGGGCAAAGAACGAAAGTTTGGTCACTGTCTCGGAATGGCTTCAAAACCCACATACCCACTCCATATTTCATGAGGATTGCAGAATGCCCAATATTGTTGTCGAATTCTTCCGTTTCGGCCTTTAAAGGTGAAAAAGGCGATTTAGGCTAATTTGAGGTGAAAAGAATGAAAGTTTGATCACTTTCTCGGAATGGCTTGAAAACCCACATACCAACTCCATATTTCATGAGGATTCCAGAATGCCCAATATTGTTGTTAAATTCATCTGTTTGGGCCTTTAAAGATGAAAAACGCGATTTAGGCTAATTAGAGGGGCAAAGAATGAAAGTTTGGTCACTGTCTCGGAATGGCTTCAAAACCCACATACCCACTCCATATTTCATGACGATGCAAGAATTCCCAATATTGTTGTCAAATTCATCCGTTTGGGCCTTTAAAGATGAAAAACGCGATTTAGGCTAATTTGAGGGGAAAAGAACGAAACTTTGGTCACTGTCTCGGAATGGCTTGAAAACCCACATACCAACTCCATATTTCATGAGGATTCCAGAATGCCCAATATTGTTGTCAAATTCATCCGTTTGGGTCTTTAAAGATGAAAAACGCGATTTAGGCTAATTTGAGGGGAAAAGAACAAAAGTTTGGTCACTGTCTCGGAATGGCTTGAAAACCCACATACCCGCTCCATATTTCATGAGGATTCAAGAATGCCCAATATTGTTGTCAAATTCATCCGTTTGGGCCTTTAAAGATGAAAAACGCGATTTAGGCTATTTTGAAGGGAAAAGAACGAAACTTTGGTCACTGTCTCGGAATGGCTTCAAAACCCACATACCCACTCCATATTTCATGAAGATTCCAGAATGCCCAATATTGTTGTCAAATTCATCCGTTTGGGCCTTTAAAGATGAAAAATGCGATTTAGGCTAATTTGAGGGCAAAAGAATGAAAGTTTGCTCACTGTCTCGGAATGGCTTCAAAACCCACATACCAACTCCATATTTCATGAGGATTCCAGAATACCCAATATTGTTGTCGAATTCTTCCGTTTCGGCCTTTAAAGGTGAAAAAGGCGATTTAGGCTAATTTGAGGTGAAAAGAATGAAAGTTTGATCACTGTCTCGGAATGGCTTCAAAACCCACATACCAACTCCATATTTCATGAGGATTCCAGAATGCCCAATATTGTTGTTAAATTCATCTGTTTGGGCCTTTAAAGATGAAAAACGCGATTTAGGCTAATTAGAGGGGCAAAGAACGAAAGTTTGGTCACTGTCTCGGAATGGCTTCAAAACCCACATACCCACTCCATATTTCATGAGGATTCCAGAATGCCCAATATTGTTGTCGAATTCTTCCGTTTCGGCCTTTAAAGGTGAAAAAGGCGATTTAGGCTAATTTGAGATGAAAAGAACGAAACTTTGGTCACTGTCTCGGAATGGCTTGAAAACCCACATACCAACTCCATATTTCATGAGGATTCCAGAATGCCCAATATTGTTGTCAAATTCATCCGTTTGGGTCTTTAAAGATGAAAAACGCGATTTAGGCTAATTTGAGGGTAAAAGAATGAAAGTTTGCTCACTGTCTCGGAATGGCTTCAAAACCGACATACCAACTCCATATTTCATGAGGATTCCAGAATGCCCAATATTGTTATCGAATTCTTCCGTTTCGGCCTTTAAAGGTGAAAAAGGCGATTTAGGCTAATTTGAGGTGAAAAGAATGAAAGTTTGATCACTGTCTCGGAATGGCTTGAAAACCCACATACCAACTCCATATTTCATGAGGATTCCAGAATGCCCAATATTGTTGTTAAATTCATCTGTTTGGGCCTTTAAAGATGAAAAACGCGATTTAGGCTAATTAGAGGGGCAAAGAACGAAAGTTTGGTCACTGTCTCGGAATGGCTTCAAAACCCACATACCCACTCCATATTTCATGAGGATTCCAGAATGCCCAATATTGTTGTCGAATTCTTCCGTTTCGGCCTTTAAAGGTGAAAAAGGCGATTTAGGCTAATTTGAGGTGAAAAGAATGAAAGTTTGATCACTGTCTCGGATGGCTTGAAAACCCACATACCAACTCCATATTTCATGAGGATTCCAGAATGCCCAATATTGTTGTCAAATTCATCCGTTTGGGTCTTTAAAGATGAAAAACGCGATTTAGGCTAATTTGAGGGTAAAAGAATGAAAGTTTGCTCACTGTCTCGGAACGGCTTCAAAACCGACATGCCAACTCCATATTTCATGAGGATTCCAGAATGCCCAATATTGTTGTCGAATTCTTCCGTTTCGGCCTTTAAAGGTGAAAAAGGCGATTTAGGCTAATTTGAGGTGAAAAGAATGAAAGTTTGATCACTGTCTCGGAATGGCTTCAAAACCCACATACCAACTCCATATTTCATGAGGATTCCAGAATGCCCAATATTGTTGTTAAATTCATCTGTTTGGGCCTTTAAAGATGAAAAACGCGATTTAGGCTAATTAGAGGGGCAAAGAACGAAAGTTTGGTCACTGTCTCGGAATGGCTTCAAAACCCACATACCCACTCCATATTTCATGAGGATTCCAGAATGCCCAATATTGTTGTCGAATTCTTCCGTTTCGGCCTTTAAAGGTGAAAAAGGCGATTTAGGCTAATTTGAGATGAAAAGAACGAAACTTTGGTCACTGTCTCGGAATGGCTTGAAAACCCACATACCAACTCCATATTTCATGAGGATTCCAGAATGCCCAATATTGTTGTCAAATTCATCCGTTTGGGTCTTTAAAGATGAAAAACGCGATTTAGGCTAATTTGAGGGTAAAAGAATGAAAGTTTGCTCACTGTCTCGGAATGGCTTCAAAACCGACATACCAACTCCATATTTCATGAGGATTCCAGAATGCCCAATATTGTTATCGAATTCTTCCGTTTCGGCCTTTAAAGGTGAAAAAGGCGATTTAGGCTAATTTGAGGTGAAAAGAATGAAAGTTTGATCACTGTCTCGGAATGGCTTGAAAACCCACATACCAACTCCATATTTCATGAGGATTCCAGAATGCCCAATATTGTTGTTAAATTCATCTGTTTGGGCCTTTAAAGATGAAAAACGCGATTTAGGCTAATTAGAGGGGCAAAGAACGAAAGTTTGGTCACTGTCTCGGAATGGCTTCAAAACCCACATACCCACTCCATATTTCATGAGGATTCCAGAATGCCCAATATTGTTGTCGAATTCTTCCGTTTCGGCCTTTAAAGGTGAAAAAGGCGATTTAGGCTAATTTGAGGTGAAAAGAATGAAAGTTTGATCACTGTCTCGGATGGCTTGAAAACCCACATACCAACTCCATATTTCATGAGGATTCCAGAATGCCCAATATTGTTGTCAAATTCATCCGTTTGGGTCTTTAAAGATGAAAAACGCGATTTAGGCTAATTTGAGGGTAAAAGAATGAAAGTTTGCTCACTGTCTCGGAATGGCTTCAAAACCGACATGCCAACTCCATATTTCATGAGGATTCCAGAATGCCCAATATTGTTGTCGAATTCTTCCGTTTCGGCCTTTAAAGGTGAAAAAGGCGATTTAGGCTAATTTGAGGTGAAAAGAATGAAAGTTTGATCACTGTCTCGGAATGGCTTCAAAACCCACATACCAACTCCATATTTCATGAGGATTCCAGAATGCCCAATATTGTTGTTAAATTCATCTGTTTGGGCCTTTAAAGATGAAAAACGCGATTTAGGCTAATTAGAGGGGCAAAGAACGAAAGTTTGGTCACTGTCTCGGAATGGCTTCAAAACCCACATACCCACTCCATATTTCATGAGGATTGCAGAATGCCCAATATTGTTGTCGAATTCTTCCGTTTCGGCCTTTAAAGGTGAAAAAGGCGATTTAGGCTAATTTGAGGTGAAAAGAATGAAAGTTTGATCACTTTCTCGGAATGGCTTGAAAACCCACATACCAACTCCATATTTCATGAGGATTCCAGAATGCCCAATATTGTTGTTAAATTCATCTGTTTGGGCCTTTAAAGATGAAAAACGCGATTTAGGCTAATTAGAGGGGCAAAGAACGAAAGTTTGGTCACTGTCTCGGAATGGCTTCAAAACCCACATACCCTCTCCATATTTCATGACGATGCAAGAATTCCCAATATTGTTGTCAAATTCATCCGTTTGGGCCTTTAAAGATGAAAAACGTGATTTAGGCTAATTAGAGGGGCAAAGAACGAAAGTTTGGTCACTGTCTCGGAATGGCTTCAAAACCCACATACCCGCTCCATATTTCATGAGGATTCAAGAATGCCCAATATTGTTGTCAAATTCATCCGTTTGGGCCTTTAAAGATGAAAAATGCGATTTAGGCTAATTTGAGGGTAAAAGAATGAAAGTTTGGTCACTGTCTCGGAATGGCTTCAAAACCCACATACCAACTCCATATTTCATGAGGATTCCAGAATACCCAATATTGTTGTCGAATTCTTCCGTTTCGGCCTTTAAAGGTGAAAAAGGCGATTTAGGCTAATTTGAGGTGAAAAGAATGAAAGTTTGATCACTGTCTCGGAATGGCTTGAAAACCCACATACCAACTCCATATTTCATGAGGATTCCAGAATGCCCAATATTGTTGTGAAATTCATCTGTTTGGGCCTTTAAAGATGAAAAACGCGATTTAGGCTAATTAGAGGGGCAAAGAACGAAAGTTTGGTCACAGTCTCGGAATTGCTTGAAAACCCACATACCAACTCCATATTTGATGAGGATTCCAGAATGCCCAATATTGTTGTCAAATTCATCCGTTTGGGCCTTTTAAGATGAAAAACGCGATTTAGGCTAATTAGAGGGGCAAAGAACGAAAGTTTGGTCACAGTCTCGGAATTGCTTGAAAACCCACATACCAACTCCATATTTGATGAGGATTCCAGAATGCCCAATATTGTTGTCAAATTCATCCGTTTGGGCCTTTTAAGATGAAAAACGCGATTTAGGCTAATTAGTGGGGAAAAGAATGAAAGTTTGGTCACTGTTTCGGAATGGCTTCAAAACCCACAAAAGAACTCCATATTTCATGAGGATTCCAGAATGCCCAATATTGTTGTCAAATTCATCCGTTTGGGCCTTTAAAGATGAAAAACGCGATTTAGGCTAATTTGAGGGGAAAAGAACGAAAGTTTATTCACTGTGTCGGAATGGCTTCAAAACCCACATACCAACTCCATATTTCATGAGGATTCAAGAATGCCCAATATTGTTGTCAAATTCATCCGTTTGGGCCTTTAAAGATGAAAAACGGGATTTAGGCTAATTAGTAGGGAAAGGAATGAAAGTTTGGTCACTGTCTCGGAATGGCTTCAAAACCCACATACCCACTCCATATTTCATGAGGATTCCAGAATGCCCAATATTGTTGTCAAATTCATCCGTTTGGACCTTTAAACATGAAAAACGCGATTTAGGCTAACCTGTGGGGAAAAGAACGAAAGTTTGGTCACTGAATTGGAATGGCTTGAAACCCACATACCCACACCATATTTCATGACGATGCAAGAATGCCCATTATTGTTGTCGAATTCTTCCGTTTCGGCTTTTAAAGGTGAAAAATGCGATTTAGGCTAATTTGAGGTGAAAAGAATGAAAGTTTGATCACTGTCTCGGAATGGCTTCAAAACCCACATACCAACTCCATATTTCATGAGGATTCCAGAATGCCCAATATTGTTGTTAAATTCATCGGTTTGGGCCTTTAAAGATGAAAAACGCGATTTAGGCTAATTAGAGGGGCAAAGAACGAAAGTTTGGTCACTGTCTCGGAATGGCTTGAAAACCCACATTCCCCCTCGATATTTCATGAGGATTTCAGAATGCCCAATATTGTTGTCAAATTCATCCGTTTGGGCCTTTAAAGATGAAAAACGCGATTTAGGCTAATTAGTGGGGAAAAGAATGAAAGTTTGGTCACTGTCTCGGAATGGCTTCAAAACCCACATACCAACTCTATATTTCATGAGGATTCAAGAATGCCCAATATTGTTGTCAAATTCATCCGTTTGGGCCTTCAAAGATGAAAAACGCGATTTAGGCTAATTTGAGGGGAAAAGAACGAAAGTTTGGTCACTGTCTCGGAATGGCTTAAAACCCACATACCCACTCCATATTTCATGAGGATTCAAGAATGCCCAATATTGTTGCCAAATTCATCCGTTTGGGCCTTTAAAGATGAAAAACGCGATTTAGGCTAATTTGAGGGGAAAAGAACGAAAGTTTGGTCACTCTCTCGGAATGGCTTCAAAACCCACATACCCGCTCCATATTTCATGAGGATTCCAGAATGCCCAATATTGTTGTCAAATTCATCCGTTTGGGCCTTTAAAGATGAAAAACGTGATTTAGGCTAATTAGTGGGGAAAAGAATGAAAGTTTGGTCACTGTCTCGGAATGGCTTCAAAACCCACATACCAACTCTATATTTCATGAGGATTCAAGAATGCCCAATATTGTTGTCAAATTCATCCGTTTGGGCCTTTAAAGATGAAAAACGCGATTTAGGCTAATTTGAGGGGAAAAGAACGAAAGTTTGGTCACTGTCTCGGAATGGCTTAAAACCCACATACCCACTCCATATTTCATGAGGATTCAAGAATGCCGAATATTGTTGCCAAATTCATCCGTTTGGGCCTTTAAAGATGAAAAACGCGATTTAGGCTAATTTGAGGGGAAAAGAACGAAAGTTTGGTCACTCTCTCGGAATGGCTTCAAAACCCACATACCCGCTCCATATTTCATGAGGATTCCAGAATGCCCAATATTGTTGTCAAATTCATCCGTTTAGGCCTTTAAAGATGAAAAACGTGATTTAGGCTAATTAGTGGGGAAAAGAATGAAAGTTTGGTCACTGTCTCGGAATGGCTTCAAAACCCACATACCAACTCCATATTTCATGAGGATTCAAGAATGCCCAATATTGTTGTCAAATTCATCCCTTTGGGCCTTTAAAGATGAAAAACGCGATTTAGGATATTTTGAGGGGAAAAGAATGAAAGTTTGGTCACTGTGTCGGAATGGCTTCAAAACCCACATACCAACTCCATATTTCATGAGGATTCAAGAATGACCAATATTGTTGTCAAATTCATCCGTTTGGGCCTTTAAAGATGAAAAACGGGATTTAGGCTAATTAGTAGGGAAAGGAATGAAAGTTTGGTCACTGTCTCGGAAAGGCTTCAAAACCCACATACCAACTCCATATTTCATGAGGATTCAAGAATGCCCAATATTGTTTTCAAATTCATCCCTTTGGACCTTTAAACATGAAAAACGCGATTTAGGCTAACCTGTGGGGAAAAGAACGAAAGTTTGGTCACTGAATTGGAATGGCTTGAAACCCACATACCCACACCATATTTCATGACGATGCAAGAATGCCCAATATTGTTGTCGAATTCTTCCGTTTCGGCCTTTAAAGGTGAAAAATGCGATTTAGGCTAATTTGAGGTGAAAAGAATGAAAGTTTGATCACTGTCTCGGAATGGCTTCAAAACCCACATACCAACTCCATATTTCATGAGGATTCCAGAATGCCCAATATTGTTGTTAAATTCATCGGTTTGGGCCTTTAAAGATGAAAAACGCGATTTAGGCTAATTAGAGGGGTAAAGAACGAAAGTTTGGTCACTGTCTCGGAATGGCTTGAAAACCCACATTCCCCCTCGATATTTCATGAGGATTTCAGAATGCCCAATATTGTTGTCAAATTCATCCGTTTGGGCCTTTAAAGATGAAAAACGCGATTTAGTATATTTTGAGGGGAAAAGAATGAAAGTTTGGTCACTGTCTCGGAATGGCTTCAAAACCCACATACCCACTCCATTTTTCATGAGGATTCAAGAATGCCCAATATTGTTGTCAAATTCATCCGTTTGGGCCTTTCAAGATGAAAAACGCGATTTAGGCTAATTAGAGGGGAAAAAAAAGGAAAGTTTGCTCACTGTCTCGGAATGGCTTCAAAACCCACATACCAACTCCATATTTCATGAGGATTCCAGAATGCCCAATATTGTCGTCAAATTCATCCGTTTGGGCCTTTAAAGGTGAAAAATGCGATTTAGGCTAATTTGAGGGGAAAAGAACGAAAGTTTGGTCACTGTCTCGGAATGGCTTCAAAACCCACATACCCGCTCCATATTTCATGAGGATTCCAGAATGCCGAATATTGTTGTCAAATTCATCCGTTTGGGCCTTTAAACGTGAAAAACGCGATTTAGGCTAATTTGAGTGGAAAAGAATGAAAGTTTGGTCACTGTCTCGGAATGGCTTGAAAACCCACATACCCGCTCCATTTTCATGAGGATTCCAGAATGCCCAATATTGTTGTCCAATTCATCCGTTTGGGCCTTTAAAGATGAAAAACGCCATTTAGGCTAATTTGAGGGGAAAAGAACGAAAGTTTGGTCACTGTCTCGGAATGGCTTCAAAACCCACATACCCGTTCTATATTTCATGAGGATTCCATAATGCCAAATATTGTTGTCAAATTCATCCGTTTGGGCCTTTAAAGATGAAAAACGCCATTTAGGCTAATTTGAGGGGGAAAAGAACGAAAGTTTGGTCACTGTCTCAGAATGGCTTCAAAACCCACATACCCACTCCATATTTCATGAGGATTCCAGAATGCCCAATATTGTTGTCAAATTCATCCGTTTGGCCCTTTAAAGATGAAAAACGCGATTTAGGCTAATTTGAGGGGAAAAGAATGAAAGTTTGCTCAGTGTCTCGGAATGGCTTCAAAACCCACATACCAACTAAATATTTCATGAGGATTCCAGAATGCCCAATATTGTCGTCAAATTCTTCCGTTTCGGCCTTTAAAGGTGAAAAACGCGATTTAGGCTAATTAGTGGTGAAAAGAATGAAAGTTTGGTCACTGTCTCGGAATGGCTTCAAAACCCACATACCAACTCCATATTTCATGAGGATTCAAGAATGCCCAATATTGTTGTCAAATTCATCCGTTTGGGCCTTTAAAGATGAAAAACGCGATTTAGGCTAATTTGAGGGGAAAAGAACGAAAGTTTGGTCACTGTCTCGGAATGGCTTAAAACCCACATACCCACTCCATATTTCATGAGGATTCAAGAATGCCCAATATTGTTGTCAAATTCATCCGTTTGGGCCTTTAAAGATGAAAAACGCGATTTAGGCTAATTTGAGGGGAAAAGAACGAAAGTTTGGTCACTATCTCGGAATGGCTTCAAAACCCACATACCCGCTCCATATTTCATGAGGATTCCAGAATGCCCAATATTGTTGTCAAATTCATCCTTTTGGGCCTTTAAAGATGAAAAACGCGATTTAGGCTAATTAGTGGGGAAAAGAATGAAAGTTTGGTCACTGTCTCGGAATGGCTTCAAAACCCACATACCAACTCCATATTTCATGAGGATTCAAGAATGCCCAATATTGTTGTCAAATTCATCCGTTTGGGCCTTTAAAGATGAAAAACTCGATTTAGGATATTTTGAGGGGAAAAGAATGAAAGTTTGGTCATTGTCTCGGAATGGCTTCAAAACCCACATACCAACTCCATATTTCATGAGGATTCCAGAATGCCCAATATTGTCGTCAAATTCTTCCGTTTCGGCCTTTAAAGGTGAAAAATGCGATTTAGGCTAATTTGAGGGGAAAAGAACGAAAGTTTGGTCACTGTCTCGGAATGGCTTCAAAACCCACATACCCGCTCCATATTTCATGAGGATTCCAGAATGCCGAATATTGTTGTCAAATTCATCCGTTTGGGCCTTTAAACGTGAAAAACGTGATTTAGGCTAATTTGAGTGGAAAAGAATGAAAGTTTGGTCACTGTCTCGGAATAGCTTGAAAACCCACATACCCGCTCCATTTTCATGAGGATTCCAGAATGCCCAATATTGTTGTCCAATTCATCCGTTTGGGCCTTTAAAGATGAAAAACGCGATTTAGGCTAATTTGAGGGGAAAAGAACGAAAGTTTGGTCACTGTCTCGGAATGGCTTCAAAACCCACATACCCGTTCTATATTTCATGAGGATTCCATAATGCCAAATATTGTTGTCAAATTCATCCGTTTGGGCCTTTAAAGATGAAAAACGCCATTTAGGCTAATTTGAGGGGAAAAGAACGAAAGTTTGGTCACTGTCGCAGAATGGCTTCAAACCCCACATACCCACTCCATATTTCATGAGGATTCCAGAATGCCCAATATTGTTGTCAAATTCATCCGTTTGGGCCTTTAAAGATGACAAACGCGATTTAGGCTAATTTGAGGGGAAAAGAACAAAAGTTTGGTTACTGTCTCGGAATGGCTGGAAACCCACATACCCACTCCATATGTCATGACGATTCCAGAATGCCCAATATTGTTGTCAAATTCATCCGTTTGGCCCTTTAAAGATGAAAAACGCGATTTAGGCTAATTTGAGGGGAAAAGAACCAAAAAGTTTGGTCACTGTCTCGGAATGGCTTCAAAACCCACATACCCACTCCATATTTCATGAGGATTCAATAATGCCCAATATTGTTGTCAAATTCATCCGTTTGGGCCTTTAAAGATGAAAAACGCGATTTAGTCTAATTAGAGGGGAAAAGAATGAAAGTTTGCTCATTGTCTCGGAATGGCTTCAAATCCCACATACCAACTCCATATTTCATGAGGATTCCAGAATGCCCAATATTGTCGTCAAATTCTTCCGTTTCGGCCTTTAAAGGTGAAAAACGCGATTTAGGCTAATTTGAGGGGAAAAGCACGAAAGTTTGGTCACTGCCTCGGAATGGCTTGAAAACCACATACCCACTCCATATTTCATGAGGATTCCAGAATGCCCAATATTGTTGTCAAATTCATCCGTTTGGCCCTTTAAAGATGAAAAACGCGATTTAGGCTAATTTGAGGGGAAAAGAACGAAAGTTTGGTCAATGTCTCGGAATGGCTTCAAAACCCACATACCCGCTCCATATTTCATGAGGATTCCAGAATGCCCAATATTGTTGTCAAATTCATCCGTTTGGGCCTTTAAAGAAGAAAAACGCGATTTAAGCTAATTAGTGGGGAAAAGAATGAAAGTTTGGTCACTGTCTCGGAATGGCTTCAAAACCCACATACCAACTCCATATTTCATGAGGATTCCAGAATGCCCAATATTGTCGTCAAATTCTTCCGTTTCGGCCTTTAAAGGTGAAAAACGCGATTTAGGCTAATTTGAGGGGAAAAGAACGAAAGTTTGGTCACTGTCTCGGAATGGCTTGAAACCCACATACCCACTCCATATTTCATGAGGATTCAAGAATGCCCAATATTGTTGTCAAATTCATCCGTTTGGGCCTTTAAAGATGAAAAACGCGATTTAGGCTAATTAGTGGGGAAAAGAATGAAAGTTTGGTCACTGTCTCGGAATGGCATGAAAACCCACATAACCACACCATATTTCATGAGGATTCAAGAATGCCCAATATTGTTGTCAAATTCATCCGTTTGGGCCTTTAAAGATGAAAAACGCGATTTAGGCTAATTTGAGGGGAAAAGAATGAAAGTTTGTTAACTGTCTCGGAATGGCATGACAACCCACATACCCACACCATATTTCATGAGGATTCATGAATGCCCCATAATATTTTCAAATTCATCCCTTTGGGCCTTTAAAGATGAAAAACGCGATTTCGGATATTTTGAGGGGAAAAGAATGAAAGTTTGGTCACTGTCTCGGAATGGCTTCAAAACCCACATACCCACTCCATATTTCATGAGGATTCAAGAATGCCTAATATTGTTGTCAAATTCATCCGTTTGGGCCTTTAAAGATGAAAAACGCGATTTAGGCTAATTAGAGGGGAAAAAAATGAAAGTTTGATCACTGTCTCGGAATGGCTTCAAAACCCACATACCAACTCCATATTTCATGAGGATTCCAGAATGCCCAATATTGTCGTCAAATTCTTCCGTTTCGGCCTTTAAAGGTGAAAAACGCGATTTAGGCTAATTTGAGGGGAAAAGAACGAAAGTTTGGTCACTGTCTCGGAATGGCTTGAAACCCACATACCCACTCCATATTTCATAAGGATTCCAGAATGCCCAATATTGTTGCCAAATTCATCCGTTTGCCCCTTTAAAGATGAGAAACGCGATTTAGGCTAATTTGAGGGGAAAAGAACAAAAGTTTGGTCACTGTCTCGGAATGGCTTCAAAACCCACATACCCGGTCCATATTTCATGAGGATTCCAGAATGCCCAATATTGTCGTCAAATTCATCCGTTTGGGCCTTTAAACTTGAAAAACGCGATTTAGGCTAATTTGAGTGGAAAAGAATGAAAGTTTGGTCACTGTCTCGGAATCGCTTGAAAACCCACATACCCGCTCCATTTTCATGAGGATTCCAGAATGCCCAATATTGTTGTCAAATTCATCCCTTTGGGCCTTTAAAGATGAAAAACGCGATTTAGGCTAATTAGTGGGGAAAAGAATGAAAGTTTGGTCACTGTCTCGGAATGGCTTCAAAACCCACATACCAACTCCATATTTCATGAGGATTCAAGAATGCCCAATATTGTTGTCAAATTCATCCGTTTGGGCCTTTAAAGATGAAAAACGCGATTTAGGATATTTTGAGAGGAAAAGAATGAAAGTTTGGTCACTGTCTCGGAATGGCTTCAAAACCCACATACCCACTCCATTTTTCATGAGGATTCAAGAATGCCCAATATTGTTGTCAAATTCATCCGTTTGGGCCTTTCAAGATGAAAAACGCGATTTAGGCTAATTAGAGGGGAAAAAAAAGGAAAGTTTGCTCACTGTCTCGGAATGGCTTCAAAACCCACATACCAACTCCATATTTCATGAGGATTCCAGAATGCCCAATATTGTCGTCAAATTCTTCCGTTTCGGCCTTTAAAGGTGAAAAATGCGATTTAGGCTAATTTGAGGGGAAAAGAACGAAAGTTTGGTCACTGTCTCGGAATGGCTTCAAAACCCACATACCCGCTCCATATTTCATGAGGATTCCAGAATGCCGAATATTGTTGTCAAATTCATCCGTTTGGGCCTTTAAACGTGAAAAACGTGATTTAGGCTAATTTGAGTGGAAAAGAATGAAAGTTTGGTCACTGTCTCGGAATAGCTTGAAAACCCACATACCCGCTCCATTTTCATGAGGATTCCAGAATGCCCAATATTGTTGTCCAATTCATCCGTTTGGGCCTTTAAAGATGAAAAACGCGATTTAGGCTAATTTGAGGGGAAAAGAACGAAAGTTTGGTCACTGTCTCGGAATGGCTTCAAAACCCACATACCCACTCCATATTTCATGAGGATTCCAGAATGCCCAATATTGTCGTCAAATTCTTCCGTTTCGGCCTTTAAAGGTGAAAAATGCGATTTAGGCTAATTTGAGGGGAAAAGAACGAAAGTTTGGTCACTGTCTCGGAATGGCTTCAAAACCCACATACCCACTCCATATTTCATAAGGATTCCAGAATGCCCAATATTGTCGTCAAATTCTTCCGTTTCGGCCTTTAAAGGTGAAAAATGCGATTTAGGCTAATTTGAGGGGAAAAGAACGAAAGTTTGGTCACTGTCTCGGAATGGCTTCAAAACCCACATACCCGGTCCATATTTCATGAGGATTCCAGAATGCCCAATATTGTCCTCAAATTCATCCGTTTGGGCCTTTAAAGATGAAAAACGCGATTTAGGATATTTTGAGGGGAAAAGAATGAAAGTTTGGTCACTGTCTCGGAATGGCTTCAAAACCCATCATTTCAGAATCCCATTTTCATGAGGATTCAAGAATGCCCAATTGTTGTCAAATTCATCGTTTGGGCCTTTCAAGATGAAAAACGCGATTTAGGCTAATTTAGAGGGGAAAAAAAGGAAAGTTTGCTCACTGTCTCGGAATAGCTTCAAAACCCACATACCAACTCCATATTTCATGAGGATTCCAGAATGCCCAATATTGTCGTCAAATTCTTCCGTTTCGGCCTTTAAAGGTGAAAAACGCGATTTAGGCTAATTTGAGGGGAAAAGAACGAAAGTTTGGTCACTGTCTCGGAATGGCTTGAAACCCACATACCCACTCCATATTTCATGAGGATTCAAGAATGCCCAATATTGTTGTCAAATTCATCCGTTTGGGCCTTTAAAGATGAAAAACGCGATTTAGGCTAATTAGTGGGGAAAAGAATGAAAGTTTGGTCACTGTCTCGGAATGGCATGAAAACCCACATAACCACACCATATTTCATGAGGATTTAAGAATGCCCAATATTGTTGTCAAATTCATCCGTTTGGGCCTTTAAAGATGAAAAACGCGATTTAGGCTAATTTGAGGGGAAAAGAATGAAAGTTTGTTAACTGTCTCGGAATGGCATGACAACCCACATACCCACACCATATTTCATGAGGATTCATGAATGCCCCATAATATTTTCAAATTCATCCCTTTGGGCCTTTAAAGATGAAAAACGCGATTTCGGATATTTTGAGGGAAAAGAATGAAAGTTTGGTCACTGTCTCGGAATGGCTTCAAAACCCACATACCCACTCCATATTTCATGAGGATTCAAGAATGCCTAATATTGTTGTCAAATTCATCCGTTTGGGCCTTTAAAGATGAAAAACGCGATTTAGGCTAATTAGAGGGGAAAAAAATGAAAGTTTGATCACTGTCTCGGAATGGCTTCAAAACCCACATACCAACTCCATATTTCATGAGGATTCCAGAATGCCCAATATTGTCGTCAAATTCTTCCGTTTCGGCCTTTAAAGGTGAAAAACGCGATTTAGGCTAATTTGAGGGGAAAAGAACGAAAGTTTGGTCACTGTCTCGGAATGGCTTGAAACCCACATACCCACTCCATATTTCATAAGGATTCCAGAATGCCCAATATTGTTGCCAAATTCATCCGTTTGCCCCTTTAAAGATGAGAAACGCGATTTAGGCTAATTTGAGGGAAAAGAACAAAAGTTTGGTCACTGTCTCGGAATGGCTTCAAAACCCACATACCCGGTCCATATTTCATGAGGATTCCAGAATGCCCAATATTGTCGTCAAATTCATCCGTTTGGGCCTTTAAACTTGAAAAACGCGATTTAGGCTAATTTGAGTGGAAAGAATGAAAGTTTGGTCACTGTCTCGGAATCGCTTGAAAACCCACATACCCGCTCCATTTTCATGAGGATTCCAGAATGCCCAATATTGTTGTCAAATTCATCCCTTTGGCCTTTAAAGATGAAAAACGCGATTTAGGCTAATTAGTGGGGAAAAGAATGAAAGTTTGGTCACTGTCTCGGAATGGCTTCAAAACCCACATACCAACTCCATATTTCATGAGGATTCAAGAATGCCCAATATTGTTGTCAAATTCATCCGTTTGGGCCTTTAAAGATGAAAAACGCGATTTAGGATATTTGAGGGAAAAGAATGAAAGTTTGGTCACTGTCTCGGAATGGCTTCAAAACCCACATACCCACTCCATTTTTCATGAGGATTCAAGAATGCCCAATATTGTTGTCAAATTCATCCGTTTGGGCCTTTCAAGATGAAAAACGCGATTTAGGCTAATTAGAGGGGAAAAAAAAGGAAAGTTTGCTCACTGTCTCGGAATGGCTTCAAAACCCACATACCAACTCCATATTTCATGAGGATTCCAGAATGCCCAATATTGTCGTCAAATTCTTCCGTTTCGGCCTTTAAAGGTGAAAAATGCGATTTAGGCTAATTTGAGGGGAAAAGAACGAAAGTTTGGTCACTGTCTCGGAATGGCTTCAAAACCCACATACCCGCTCCATATTTCATGAGGATTCCAGAATGCCGAATATTGTTGTCAAATTCATCCGTTTGGGCCTTTAAACGTGAAAAACGTGATTTAGGCTAATTTGAGTGGAAAAGAATGAAAGTTTGGTCACTGTCTCGGAATAGCTTGAAAACCCACATACCCGCTCCATTTTCATGAGGATTCCAGAATGCCCAATATTGTTGTCCAATTCATCCGTTTGGGCCTTTAAAGATGAAAAACGCGATTTAGGCTAATTTGAGGGGAAAAGAACGAAAGTTTGGTCACTGTCTCGGAATGGCTTCAAAACCCACATACCCACTCCATATTTCATGAGGATTCCAGAATGCCCAATATTGTCGTCAAATTCTTCCGTTTCGGCCTTTAAAGGTGAAAAATGCGATTTAGGCTAATTTGAGGGGAAAAGAACGAAAGTTTGGTCACTGTCTCGGAATGGCTTCAAAACCCACATACCCACTCCATATTTCATAAGGATTCCAGAATGCCCAATATTGTCGTCAAATTCTTCCGTTTCGGCCTTTAAAGGTGAAAAATGCGATTTAGGCTAATTTGAGGGGAAAAGAACGAAAGTTTGGTCACTGTCTCGGAATGGCTTCAAAACCCACATACCCGGTCCATATTTCATGAGGATTCCAGAATGCCCAATATTGTCCTCAAATTCATCCGTTTGGGCCTTTAAACTTGAAAAACGCGATTTAGGCTAATTTGAGTGGAAAAGAATGAAAGTTTGGTCACTGTCTCGGAATAGCTTGAAAACCCACATACCCGCTCCATTTTCATGAGGATTCCAGAATGCCCAATATTGTTGTCAAATTCATCCCTTTGGGCCTTTAAAGATGAAAAACGCGATTTAGGCTAATTAGTGGGGAAAAGAATGAAAGTTTGGTCACTGTCTCGGAATGCCTTCAAAACCCACATACCAACTCCATATTTCATGAGGATTCAAGAATGCCCAATATTGTTGTCAAATTCATCCGTTTGGGCCTTTAAAGATGAAAAACGCGATTTAGGATATTTTGAGGGGAAAAGAATGAAAGTTTGGTCACTGTCTCGGAATGGCTTCAAAACCCACATACCCACTCCATTTTTCATGAGGATTCAAGAATGCCCAATATTGTTGTCAAATTCATCCGTTTGGGCCTTTCAAGATGAAAAACGCGATTTAGGCTAATTAGAGGGGAAAAAAAAGGAAAGTTTGCTCACTGTCTCGGAATGGCTTCAAAACCCACATACCAACTCCATATTTCATGAGGATTCCAGAATGCCCAATATTGTCGTCAAATTCTTCCGTTTCGGCCTTTAAAGGTGAAAAAAGTGATTTAGGCTAATTTGAGGGGAAAAGAACGAAAGTTTGGTCACTGTTTCGGAATGGCTTCAAAACCCACATACCCGCTCCATATTTCATGAGGATTCCAGAATGCCGAATATTGTTGTCAAATTCATCCGTTTGGGCCTTTAAACGTGAAAAACGTGATTTAGGCTAATTTGAGTGGAAAAGAATGAAAGTTTGGTCACTATCTCGGAATAGCTTGAAAACCCACATACCCGCTCCATTTTCATGAGGATTCCAGAATGCCCAATATTGTTGTCCAATTCATCCGTTTGGGCCTTTAAAGATGAAAAACGCGATTTAGGCTAATTTGAGGGGAAAAGAACGAAAGTTTGGTCACTGTCTCGGAATGGCTTCAAAACCCACATACCCGTTCTATATTTCATGAGGATTCCATAATGCCAAATATTGTTGTCAAATTCATCCGTTTGGGCCTTTAAAGATGAAAAACGCCATTTAGGCTAATTTGAGGGGAAAAGAACGAAAGTTTGGTCACCGTCTCAGAATGGCTTCAAACCCCACATACCCACTCCATATTTCATGAGGATTCCAGAATGCCCAATATTGTTGTCAAATTCATCCGTTTGGGCCTTTAAAGATGACAAACGCGATTTAGGCTAATTTGAGGGGAAAAGAACAAAAGTTTGGTTACTGTCTCGGAATGGCTGGAAACCCACATACCCACTCCATATGTCATGACGACTCCAGAATGCCCAATATTGTTGTCAAATTCATCCGTTTGGCCCTTTAAAGATGAAAAACGCGATTTAGGCTAATTTGAGGGGAAAAGAACCAAAAAGTTTGGTCACTGTCTCGGAATGGCTTCAAAACCCACATACCCACTCCATATTTCATGAGGATTCAATAATGCCCAATATTGTTGTCAAATTCATCCGTTTGGGCCTTTAAAGATGAAAAACGCGATTTAGTCTAATTAGAGGGGAAAAGAATGAAAGTTTGCTCATTGTCTCGGAATGGCTTCAAATCCCACATACCAACTCCATATTTCATGAGGATTCCAGAATGCCCAATATTGTCGTCAAATTCTTCCGTTTCGGCCTTTAAAGGTGAAAAACGCGATTGAGGCTAATTTGAGGGGAAAAGCACGAAAGTTTGGTCACTGCCTCGGAATGGCTTGAAAACCACATACCCACTCCATATTTCATGAGGATTCCAGAATGCCCAATATTGTTGTCAAATTCATCCGTTTGGCCCTTTAAAGATGAAAAACGCGATTTAGGCTAATTTGAGGGGAAAAGAACGAAAGTTTGGTCAATGTCTCGGAATGGCTTCAAAACCCACATACCCGCTCCATATTTCATGAGGATTCCAGAATGCCCAATATTGTTGTCAAATTCATCCGTTTGGGCCTTTAAAGATGAAAAACGCGATTTAAGCTAATTAGTGGGGAAAAGAATGAAAGTTTGGTCACTGTCTCGGAATGGCTTCAAAACCCACATACCAACTCCATATTTCATGAGGATTCCAGAATGCCCAATATTGTCGTCAAATTCTTCCGTTTCGGCCTTTAAAGGTGAAAAACGCGATTTAGGCTAATTTGAGGGGAAAAGAACGAAAGTTTGGTCACTGCCTCGGAATGGCTTGAAAACCACATACCCACTCCATATTTCATGAGGATTCCAGAATGCCCAATATTGTTGTCAAATTCATCCGTTTGGCCCTTTAAAGATGAAAAACGCGATTTAGTCTAATTTGAGGGGAAAAGAACGAAAGTTTGGTCAATGTCTCGGAATGGCTTCAAAACCCACATACCCGCTCCATATTTCATGAGGATTCCAGAATGCCCAATATTGTTTTCAAATTCGTCCGTTTGGGCCTTTAAAGATGAAAAACGCGATTTAAGCTAATTAGTGGGGAAAAGAATGAAAGTTTGGTCACTGTCTCGGAATGGCTTCAAAACCCACATACCCGGTCCATATTTCATGAGGATTCCAGAATGCCCAATATTGTTGTCAAATTCATCCGTTTGGGCCTTTAAACGTGAAAAACGCGATTTAGGCTAATTTGAGTGGAAAAGAATGAAAGTTTGGTCACTGTCTCGGAATAGCTTGAAAACCCACATACCCGCTCCATTTTCATGAGGATTTCAGAATGCCCAATATTGTTGTCAAATTCATCCCTTTGGGCCTTTAAAGATGAAAAACGCGATTTAGGCTAATTTGAGGGGAAAAGAACGAAAGTTTGGTCACTGTCTCGGAATGGCTTCAAAACCCACAGACCCGTTCCATATTTCATGAGGATTCCAGAATGCCCAATATTGTTGTCAAATTCTTCCGTTTCGGCCTTTAATGGTGAAAAACGCGATTTTGGCTAATTTGAGGGGAAAAGAATGAAAGTTTGGTCACTGTCTCGGAATGGCTTGAAACCCACACACCCACTCCATATTTAATGAGGATTCCAGAATGCCCAATATTGTTGTCAAATTCATCCGTTTGGCCCTTTAAAGATGAAAAACGCGATTTAGGCTAATTTGAGGGGAAAAGAACGAAAGTTTGGTCACTGTCTCGGAATGGCTTAAAAACCCACAGACCCGTTCTATATTTCATGTGGATTCCATAATGCCAAATATTGTTGTCAAATTCATCCGTTTGGGCCTTTAATGATGAAAAACGCGATTTAGGCTAATTTGAGGGGAAAAGAACGAAAGTTTGGTGACTGTCTCGGAATGGCTGGAAACCCACATACCCACTCCATATGTCATGAGGATTCCAGAATGCCCAATATTGTTGTCAAATTCATCCGTTTGGCCCTTTAAAGATGAAAAACGCGATTTAGGCTAATTAGAGGGGAAAAGAATGAAAGTTTGGTCACTATCTCGGAATGGCTTCAAAACCAACATACCAACTCCATATTTCATGAGGATTCCAGAATGCCCAATATTGTTGTCAAATTCTTCCGTTTCGGCCTTTAAAGGTGAAAAACGCGATTTAGGCTAATTTGAGGGGAAAAGAACGAAAGTTTGGTCAGTGCCTCGGAATGGCTTGAAACCCACATACCCACTCCATATTTCATGAGGATTCCAGAATGCCCAATATTGTTGTCAAATTCATCCGTTTGGCCCTTTAAAGATGAAAAACGCGATTTAGGCTAATTTGAGGGGAAAAGAACAAAAGTTTGGTCACTGTCTCGGAATGGCTTCAAAACCCACATACCAACTCCATATTTCATGAGGATTCCAGAATGCCCAATATTGTTGTCCAATTCATCCGTTTGGTCCTTTAAAGATGAAAAACGCGATTTAGGCTAATTTGAGGGGAAAAGAACCAAAAAGTTTGGTCACTGTCTCGGAATGGCTTCAAAACCCACATACCCACTCCATATTTCATGAGGATTCAATAATGCCCAATATTGTTGTCAAATTCATCCGTTTGGGCCTTTAAAGATGAAAAACGCGATTTAGGCTAATTTGAGGGGAAAAGAATGAAAGATTGCTCACTGTCTCGGAATGGCTTCAAAACCCACATACCAACTCCATATTTCATGAGGATTCCAGAATGCCCAATATTGTCGTCAAATTCTTCCGTTTCGGCCTTTAAAGGTGAAAAACGCGATTTACGCTAATTTGAGGGGAAAAGAACGAAAGTTTGGTCACTGTCTCAGAATGGCTTGAAACCCACATACCCACTCCATATGTCATGAGTATTCCAGAATGCCTAATATTGTTGTCAAATTCATCCGTTTGGCCCTTTAAAGGTGAAAAACGCGATTTAGGTTAATTTGAGGGGAAAAGAACATTAGTTTGGTCACTGTCTCGGAAGGGCTTCAAAACCCACATACCCACTACATATTTATTGAGGATTCAAGAATGCCCAATATTGTTGTCAAATTCATCCGTTTGGGCCTTTAAAGATGAAAAACGCGATTTAGGCTAATTAGAGGGGAAAAGAATGAAAGTTTACTCATTGTCTCGGAATGGCTTCAAAACCCACATACCAACTCCATATTTCATGAGGATTCCAGAATGCCCAATATTGTTGTCAAATTCTTCCGTTTCGGCCTTTAAAGGTGAAAAACGCGATTTAGGCTAATTTGAGGGGAAAAGAACGAAAGTTTGGTCACTGTCTCGGAATGGCTTGAAACCCACATACCCACTCCATATGTCATGAGTATTCCAGAACGCCTAATATTGTTGTCAAATTCATCCGTTTGGCCCTTTAAAGGTGAAAAACGCGATTTAGGTTAATTTGAGGGGAAAAGAACAATAGTTTGGTCCCTGTCTCGGAATGGCTTCAAAACCCACATACCCACTCCATATTTGATGAGGATTCAAGAATGCCCAATATTGTTGTCAAATTCATCCGTTTGGGCCTTTAAAGATGAAAAACGCGATTTAGGCTAATTAGAGGGGAAAAGAATGAAAGATTGCTCACTGTCTCGGAATTGCTTCAAAGCCCACATACCAACTCCATATTTCATGAGGATTCCAGAATGCCCAATATTGTCGTCAAATTCTTCCGTTTGGGCCTTTAAAGGTGAAAAACGCGATTTAGGCTAATTTGAGGGGAAAAGAACGAAAGTTTGGTCACTGTCTCGGAATGGCTTCAAAACCCACATACCCGGTCCATATTTCATGAGGATTCCAGAATGCCCAATATTGTTGTCAAATTCATCCGTTTGGGCCTTTAAACGTGAAAAACGCGATTTAGGCTAATTTGAGTGGAAAAGAATGAAAGTTTGGTCACTGTCTCGGAATAGCTTGAAAACCCACATACCCGCTCCATTTTCATGAGGATTTCAGAATGCCCAATATTGTTGTCAAATTCATCCCTTTGGGCCTTTAAAGATGAAAAACGCGATTTAGGCTAATTTGAGGGGAAAAGAACGAAAGTTTGGTCACTGTCTCGGAATGGCTTCAAAACCCACATACCCACTCCATATTTCATGAGGATTCAATAATGCCCAATATTGTTGTCAAATTCATCCGTTTGGGCCTTTAAAGATGAAAAACGCGATTTAGGCTAATTAGAGGGGAAAAGAATGAAAGTTTGGTCACTATCTCGGAATGGCTTCAAAACCAACATACCAACTCCATATTTCATGAGGATTCCAGAATGCCCAATATTGTTGTCAAATTCTTCCGTTTCGGCCTTTAAAGGTGAAAAACGCGATTTAGGCTAATTTGAGGGGAAAAGAACGAAAGTTTGGTCAGTGCCTCGGAATGGCTTGAAACCCACATACCCACTCCATATTTCATGAGGATTCCAGAATGCCCAATATTGTTGTCAAATTCATCCGTTTGGCCCTTTAAAGATGAAAAACGCGATTTAGGCTAATTTGAGGGGAAAAGAACAAAAGTTTGGTCACTGTCTCGGAATGGCTTCAAAACCCACATACCAACTCCATATTTCATGAGGATTCCAGAATGCCCAATATTGTTGTCCAATTCATCCGTTTGGTCCTTTAAAGATGAAAAACGCGATTTAGGCTAATTTGAGGGGAAAAGAACCAAAAAGTTTGGTCACTGTCTCGGAATGGCTTCAAAACCCACATACCCACTCCATATTTCATGAGGATTCAATAATGCCCAATATTGTTGTCAAATTCATCCGTTTGGGCCTTTAAAGATGAAAAACGCGATTTAGGCTAATTTGAGGGGAAAAGAATGAAAGATTGCTCACTGTCTCGGAATGGCTTCAAAACCCACATACCAACTCCATATTTCATGAGGATTCCAGAATGCCCAATATTGTCGTCAAATTCTTCCGTTTCGGCCTTTAAAGGTGAAAAACGCGATTTACGCTAATTTGAGGGGAAAAGAACGAAAGTTTGGTCACTGTCTCAGAATGGCTTGAAACCCACATACCCACTCCATATGTCATGAGTATTCCAGAATGCCTAATATTGTTGTCAAATTCATCCGTTTGGCCCTTTAAAGGTGAAAAACGCGATTTAGGTTAATTTGAGGGGAAAAGAACATTAGTTTGGTCACTGTCTCGGAAGGGCTTCAAAACCCACATACCCACTCCATATTTATTGAGGATTCAAGAATGCCCAATATTGTTGTCAAATTCATCCGTTTGGGCCTTTAAAGATGAAAAACGCGATTTAGGCTAATTAGAGGGGAAAAGAATGAAAGTTTACTCATTGTCTCGGAATGGCTTCAAAACCCACATACCAACTCCATATTTCATGAGGATTCCAGAATGCCCAATATTGTCGTCAAATTCTTCCGTTTCGGCCTTTAAAGGTGAAAAATGCGATTTAGGCTAATTTGAGGGGAAAAGAACGAAAGTTTGGTCACTGTCTCGGAATGGCTTGAAACCCACATACCCACTCCATATGTCATGAGTATTCCAGAACGCCTAATATTGTTGTCAAATTCATCCGTTTGGCCCTTTAAAGGTGAAAAACGCGATTTAGGTTAATTTGAGGGGAAAAGAACAATAGTTTGGTCCCTGTCTCGGAATGGCTTCAAAACCCACATACCCACTCCATATTTGATGAGGATTCAAGAATGCCCAATATTGTTGTCAAATTCATCCGTTTGGGCCTTTAAAGATGAAAAACGCGATTTAGGCTAATTAGAGGGGAAAAGAATGAAAGATTGCTCACTGTCTCGGAATTGCTTCAAAGCCCACATACCAACTCCATATTTCATGAGGATTCCAGAATGCCCAATATTGTCTTCAAATTCTTCCGTTTCGGCCTTTAAAGGTGAAAAACGCGATTTAGGCTAATTTGAGGGGAAAAGAACGAAAGTTTGGTCACTGTCTCGGAATGGCTTGAAACCCACATACCCACTCCATATGTCATGAGTATTCCAGAATGCCTAATATTGTTGTCAAATTCATCCGTTTGGCCCTTTAAAGGTGAAAAACGCGATATTGGTTAATTTGACGGGAAAAGAACAATAGTTTGGTCACTGTCTCGGAATGGCTTCAAAACCCACATACCCTCTCCATATTTGATGAGGATTCAAGAATGCCCAATATTGTTGTCAAATTCATCCGTTTGGGCCTTTAAAGATGAAAAACGCGATTTAGGCTAATTAGAGGGGAAAAGAATGAAAGATTGCTCACTGTCTCGGAATTGCTTCAAAGCCCACATACCAACTCCATATTTCATGAGGATTCCAGAATGCCCAATATTGTCGTCAAATTCTTCCGTTTCGGCCTTTAAAGGTGAAAAACGCGATTTAGGCTAATTTGAGGGGAAAAGAACGAAAGTTTGGTCACTGTCTCGGAATGGCTTGAAACCCACATACCCACTCCATATGTCATGAGTATTCCAGAACGCCTAATATTGTTGTCAAATTCATCCGTTTGGGCCTTTAAACGTGAAAAACGCGATTTAGGCTAATTTGAGTGGAAAAGAATGAAAGTTTGGTCACTGTCTCGGAATAGCTTGAAAACCCACATACCCGCTCCATTTTCATGAGGATTTCAGAATGCCCAATATTGTTGTCAAATTCATCCCTTTGGGCCTTTAAAGATGAAAAACGCGATTTAGGCTAATTTGAGGGGAAAAGAACGAAAGTTTGGTCACTGTCTCGGAATGGCTTCAAAACCCACATACCCACTCCATATTTCATGAGGATTCAATAATGCCCAATATTGTTGTCAAATTCATCCGTTTGGGCCTTTAAAGATGAAAAACGCGATTTAGGCTAATTAGAGGGGAAAAGAATGAAAGTTTGGTCACTATCTCGGAATGGCTTCAAAACCAACATACCAACTCCATATTTCATGAGGATTCCAGAATGCCCAATATTGTTGTCAAATTCTTCCGTTTCGGCCTTTAAAGGTGAAAAACGCGATTTAGGCTAATTTGAGGGGAAAAGAACGAAAGTTTGGTCAGTGCCTCGGAATGGCTTGAAACCCACATACCCACTCCATATTTCATGAGGATTCCAGAATGCCCAATATTGTTGTCAAATTCATCCGTTTGGCCCTTTAAAGATGAAAAACGCGATTTAGGCTAATTTGAGGGGAAAAGAACAAAAGTTTGGTCACTGTCTCGGAATGGCTTCAAAACCCACATACCAACTCCATATTTCATGAGGATTCCAGAATGCCCAATATTGTTGTCCAATTCATCCGTTTGGTCCTTTAAAGATGAAAAACGCGATTTAGGCTAATTTGAGGGGAAAAGAACCAAAAAGTTTGGTCACTGTCTCGGAATGGCTTCAAAACCCACATACCCACTCCATATTTCATGAGGATTCAATAATGCCCAATATTGTTGTCAAATTCATCCGTTTGGGCCTTTAAAGATGAAAAACGCGATTTAGGCTAATTTGAGGGGAAAAGAATGAAAGATTGCTCACTGTCTCGGAATGGCTTCAAAACCCACATACCAACTCCATATTTCATGAGGATTCCAGAATGCCCAATATTGTCGTCAAATTCTTCCGTTTCGGCCTTTAAAGGTGAAAAACGCGATTTACGCTAATTTGAGGGGAAAAGAACGAAAGTTTGGTCACTGTCTCAGAATGGCTTGAAACCCACATACCCACTCCATATGTCATGAGTATTCCAGAATGCCTAATATTGTTGTCAAATTCATCCGTTTGGCCCTTTAAAGGTGAAAAACGCGATTTAGGTTAATTTGAGGGGAAAAGAACATTAGTTTGGTCACTGTCTCGGAAGGGCTTCAAAACCCACATACCCACTCCATATTTATTGAGGATTCAAGAATGCCCAATATTGTTGTCAAATTCATCCGTTTGGGCCTTTAAAGATGAAAAACGCGATTTAGGCTAATTAGAGGGGAAAAGAATGAAAGTTTACTCATTGTCTCGGAATGGCTTCAAAACCCACATACCAACTCCATATTTCATGAGGATTCCAGAATGCCCAATATTGTCGTCAAATTCTTCCGTTTCGGCCTTTAAAGGTGAAAAATGCGATTTAGGCTAATTTGAGGGGAAAAGAACGAAAGTTTGGTCACTGTCTCGGAATGGCTTGAAACCCACATACCCACTCCATATGTCATGAGTATTCCAGAACGCCTAATATTGTTGTCAAATTCATCCGTTTGGCCCTTTAAAGGTGAAAAACGCGATTTAGGTTAATTTGAGGGGAAAAGAACAATAGTTTGGTCCCTGTCTCGGAATGGCTTCAAAACCCACATACCCACTCCATATTTGATGAGGATTCAAGAATGCCCAATATTGTTGTCAAATTCATCCGTTTGGGCCTTTAAAGATGAAAAACGCGATTTAGGCTAATTAGAGGGGAAAAGAATGAAAGATTGCTCACTGTCTCGGAATTGCTTCAAAGCCCACATACCAACTCCATATTTCATGAGGATTCCAGAATGCCCAATATTGTCGTCAAATTCTTCCGTTTCGGCCTTTAAAGGTGAAAAACGCGATTTAGGCTAATTTGAGGGGAAAAGAACGAAAGTTTGGTCACTGTCTCGGAATGGCTTGAAACCCACATACCCACTCCATATGTCATGAGTATTCCAGAATGCCTAATATTGTTGTCAAATTCATCCGTTTGGCCCTTTAAAGGTGAAAAACGCGATATTGGTTAATTTGACGGGAAAAGAACAATAGTTTGGTCACTGTCTCGGAATGGCTTCAAAACCCACATACCCACTCCATATTTGATGAGGATTCAAGAATGCCCAATATTGTTGTCAAATTCATCCGTTTGGGCCTTTAAAGATGAAAAACGCGATTTAGGCTAATTAGAGGGGAAAAGAATGAAAGATTGCTCACTGTCTCGGAATTGCTTCAAAGCCCACATACCAACTCCATATTTCATGAGGATTCCAGAATGCCCAATATTGTCGTCAAATTCTTCCGTTTCGGCCTTTAAAGGTGAAAAACGCGATTTAGGCTAATTTGAGGGGAAAAGAACGAAAGTTTGGTCACTGTCTCGGAATGGCTTGAAACCCACATACCCACTCCATATGTCATGAGTATTCCAGAACGCCTAATATTGTTGTCAAATTCATCCGTTTGGGCCTTTAAAGGTGAAAAACGCGATTTAGGCTAATTTGAGGGGAAAAGAATGAAAGTTTGTTCACTGTCTCGGAATGGCTTCAAAACCCACATACCAACTCCATATTTCATGAGGATTCAAGAATGCCCAATATTGTTGTCAAATTCATCCGTTTGGGCCTTTAAAGATGAAAAACGCGATTTAGGCTAATTAGAGGGGAAAAGAATGAAAGATTGCTCACTGTCTCGGAATGGCTTCAAAGCCCACATACCAAATCCATATTTCATGAGGATTCCAGAATGTCCAATATTGTCGTCAAATTCTTCCGTTTCGGCCTTTAAAGGTGAAAAACGCGATTTAGGCTAATTTGAGGGAAAAAGAGCGAAACTTTGGTTACTGTCTCGAAATGGCTTGAAACCAACATACCCACTACATATGTCATGAGGATTCCAGAATGCCCAATATTGTTGTCAAATTCATCCGTTTGGCCCTTTAAAGATGAAAAACGCGATTTAGGCTAATTTGAGGGGAAAAGACCCAAAAAGTTTGGTCACTGTCTCGGAATGGCTTCAAAACCCACATACCCACTCCATATTTCATGAGGATTCAAGAATGCTCAATATTGTTGTCAAATTCCTCCGTTTGGGCCTTTAAAGATGAAAAACGCGATTTAGGCTAATTAGAGGGGAAAAAAATGAAAGTTTAATCACTGTCTCGGAATGGCTTCAAAACCCACATACCAACTCCATATTTCATAAGGATTCCAGAATGCCCAATATTGTCGTCAAATTCTTCCGTTTGGGCCTTTAAAGGTGAAAAACGCGATTTAGGCTAATTTGAGGGGAAAAGAACGAAAGTTTGTTCACTGTCTCGGAATTGCTTCAAAACCCCCATACCAACTCCATATTTCATGAGGATTCCAGAATGCCCAATATTGTTTTCAAATTCATCCCTTTGGACCTTTAAACATGAAAAACGCGATTTAGGCTAACCTGTGGGGAAAAGAACGAAAGTTTGGTCACTGAATTGGAATGGCATGAAAACACGATTTTGGCTAATTTGAGGGGAAAAGAAAGAAAGTTTCTTCACTGTCTCGGAATGGCTTGAAACCCACATACCCACTCCATATTTCATGAGGATTCCAGAATGCCCAATATTGTTGTCAAATTCATCCGTTTGGCCCTTTAAAGATGAAAAACGCGATTTAGGCTAATTTGAGGGGAAAAGAACGAAAGTTTGGTCACTGTCTCGGAATGGCTTGAAACCCACATACCCACTCCATATTTCATGAGAATTCCAGAATGCCCAATATTGTTGCCAAATTCATCCGTTTGCCCCTTTAAAGATGAAAAACACGATTTTGGCTAATTTGAGGGGAAAAGAACGAAAGTTACTTCACTGTCTCGTAATGGCTTGAAACCCACACACCCACTCCATATTTCATGAGGATTCCAGAATGCCCAATATTGTTGTCAAATTCATCCGTTTGGCCCTTTAAAGATGAAAAACGCGATTTAGGCTAATTTGAGGGGAAAAGAACGAAAGTTTGGTCACTGTCTCGGAATGGCTTCAAAACCCACATACCCGCTCCATTTTTATGAGGATTCCAGAATGCCCAATATTGTTGTCAAATTCATCCGTTTGGCCCCTTAAAGATGAAAAACGCGATTTAGGCTAATTAGAGGGGAAAAGAATGAAAGATTGCTTACTGTCTCGGAATGGCTTCAAAGCCCACATACCAACTCCATATTTCATGAGGATTCCAGAATGCCCAATATTGTCGTCAAATTCTTCCGTTTCGGCATTTAAAGGTGAAAAACGCGATTTAGGCTTATTTGAGGGGAAAAGAACCAAAAAGTTTGGTCACTGTCTCGGAATGGCTTCAAAACCCACATACCCACTCCATATTTCATGAGGATTCAAGAATGCCCAATATTGTTGTCAAATTCATCCGTTTGGGCCTTTAAAGATGAAAAACGCGATTTAGGCTAATTAGAGGGGAAAAGAATGAAAGATTGCTCACTGTCTCGGAATGGCTTCAAAGCCCACATACCAACTTCATATTTCATGAGGATTCCAGAATGCCCAATATTGTCGTCAAATTCTTCCGTTTCGGCCTTTAAAGGTGAAAAACGCGATTTAGGCTAATTTGAGGGGAAAAGAGCGAAACTTTGGTTACTGTCTCGAAATGGCTTGAAACCCACATACCCACTCCATATGTCATGAGGATTCCAGAATGCCCAATATTGTTGTCAAATTCATCCGTTTGGCCCTTTAAAGATGAAAAACGCGATTTAGGCTAATTTGAGGGGAAAAGAACAAAGGTATGGTCACTGTCTCGGAATGGCTTCAAAACCCACATACCCACTCCATATTTCATGAGGATTCAATAATGCCCAATATTGTTGTCAAATTCATCCGTTTTGGGCCTTTAAAGATGAAAAACGCGATTTAGGCTAATTAGAGGGGAAAAGAATGAAAGTTTGCTCACTGTCTCGGAATGGCTTCAAAACCCACATACCAACTCCATATTTCATGAGGATTCCAGAATGCCCATTATTGTCATCAAATTCTTCCGTTTCGGCCTTTAAAGTTGAAAAACGCGATTTAGGCTAATTTGAGGGGAAAAGAACCAAAAAGTTTGGTCACTGTCTCGGAATGGCTTCAAAACCCACATACCCACTCCATATTTCATGAGGATTCAATAATGCCCAATATTGTTGTCAAATTCATCCGTTTGGCCCTTTAAAGATGAAAAACGCGATTTAGGCTAATTTGAGGGGAAAAGAACAAAGGTATGGTCACTGTCTCGGAATGGCTTCAAAACCCACATACCCACTCCATATTTCATGAGGATTCAATAATGCCCAATATTGTTGTCAAATTCATCCGTTTGGGCCTTTAAAGATGAAAAACGCGATTTAGGCTAATTAGAGGGGAAAAGAATGAAAGTTTGCTCACTGTCTCGGAATGGCTTCAAAACCCACATACCAACTCCTTATTTCATGAGGATTCCAGAATGCCCAATATTGTCGTCAAATTCTTCCGTTTCGGCCTTTAAAGGTGAAAAACGCGATTTAGGCTAATATGTGGGGAAAAGAACGAAAGTTTGGTTACTGTCTCGGAATGGCTTGAAACCCACATACCCACTCCATATGTCATGAGGATTCCAGAATGCCCAATATTGTTGTAAAATTCATTCGTTTGGCCCTTTAAAGATGAAAAACGCGATTTAGCCTAATTTGAGGGGAAAAGAACAAAGGTTTGGTCACTGTCTCGGAATGGCTTCAAAACCCACATACCCACTCCATATTTCATGAGGATTCAATAATGCCCAATATTGTTGTCAAATTCATCCGTTTGGGCCTTTAAAGATGAAAAACGCGATTTAGGCTAATTAGAGGGGAAAAGAATGAAAGTTTACTCATTGTCTCGGAATGGCTTCAAAACCCACATACCAACTCCATATTTCATGAGAATTCCAGAATTCCCAATAGTGTCGTCAAATTCTTCCGTTTCGGCCTTTAAAGGTGAAAAACGCGATTTAGGCTAATTTGAGGGGAAAAGAACGAAAGTTTGGTCACTGCCTCGGAATGGCTTGAAACCCACATACCCACTCCATATTTCATGAGGATTCCAGAATGCCCAATATTGTAGTCAAATTCATCCGTTTGGCCCTTTAAAGATGAAACACGCGATTTAGGCTAATTTGAGGGGAAAAGAACAAAAGTTTGGTCACTGTCTCGGAATGGCTTCAAAACCCACATACCAACTCCATATTTCATGAGGATTCCAGAATGCCCAATATTGTCGTCAAATTCTTCCGTTTCGGCCTTTAAAGGTGAAAAACGCGATTTAGGCTAATTTGAGGGGAAAAGAACGAAAGTTTGGTCACTGTCTCGGAATGGCTTGAAACCCACATACCCACTCCATTTGTCATGAGGATTCCAGAATGCCCAATATTGTTGTCAAATTCATCCGTTTGGCCCTTTAAAGATGAAAAACGCGATTTAGGCTAATTTGAGGGGAAAAGAACGAAAGTTTGGTCACTGTCTCGGAATGGCTTCAAAACCCACATACCAACTCTATATTTCATGAGGATTCCAGAATGCCCAATATTGTTGTCAAATTCATTCGTTTGGCCCTTTAAAGATGAAAAACGCGATTTAGGCTAATTTGAGGGGAAAAGAACGAAAGTTTGGTCACTGTCTCGGAATGGCTTGAAACCCACATACCCACTCCATATGTCATGAGGATTCCAGAATGCCCAATATTGTTGTCAAATTCATCCGTTTGGCCCTTTAAAGATGAAAAACGCGATTTAGGCTAATTTGAGGGGAAAAGAACAAAGGTATGGTCACTGTCTCGGAATGGCTTCAAAACCCACATACCCACTCCATATTTCATGAGGATTCAATAATGCCCAATATTGTTGTCAAATTCATCCGTTTGGGCCTTTAAAGATGAAAAACGCGATTTAGGCTAATTAGAGGGGAAAAGAATGAAGGTTTACTCATTGTCTCGGAATGGCTTGAAACCCACATACCCACTCCATATTTCATGAGGATTCCAGAATGCCCAATATTGTTGTCAAATTCATCCGTTTGGCCCTTTAAAGATGAAAAACGCGATTTAGGCTAATTTGAGGGGAAAAGAACAAAAGTTTGGTCACTGTCTCGGAATGGCTTCAAAACCCACATACCAACTCCATATTTCATGAGGATTCCAGAATGCCCAATATTGTCGTCAAATTCTTCCGTTTCGGCCTTTAAAGGTGAAAAACGCGATTTAGGCTAATTTGAGGGGAAAAGAACGAAAGTTTGGTTACTGTCTCGGAATGGCTTGAAACCCACATACCCACTCCATTTGTCATGAGGATTCCAGAATGCCCAATATTGTTGTCAAATTCATCCGTTTGGCCCTTTAAAGATGAAAAACGCGATTTAGGCTAATTTGAGGGGAAAAGAACAAAAGTTTGGTCACTGTCTCGGAATGGCTTCAAAACCCACATACCAACTCCATATTTCATGAGGATTCAAGAATTCTCAATATTGTTGTCAAATTCTTCCGTTTGGGCCTTTAAAGATGAAAAACGCGATTTAGGCTAATTAGAGGGGAAAAAAATGAAAGTTTGATCACTGTCTCGGAATGGCTTCAAAACCCACATACCAACTCCATATTTCATGAGAATTCCAGAATGCCCAATAGTGTCGTCAAATTCTTCCGTTTCGGCCTTTAAAGGTGAAAAACGCGATTTAAGCTAATTTGAGGGGAAAAGAACGAAAGTTTGGTCACTGCCTCGGAATGGCTTGAAACCCACATACCCACTCCATATTTCATGAGGATTCCAGAATGCCCAATATTGTTGTCAAATTCATCCGTTTGGCCCTTTAAAGATGAAAAACGCGATTTAGGCTAATTTGAGGGGAAAAGAACAAAAGTTTGGTCACTGTCTCGGAATGGCTTCAAAACCCACATACCAACTCCATATTTCATGAGGATTTCAGAATGCCCAATATTATCGTCAAATTCTTCCGTTTCGGCCTTTAAAGGTGAAAAACGCGATTTAGGCTAATTTGAGGGGAAAAGAACGAAAGTTTGGTCACTGTCTCGGAATGGCTTGAAACCCACATACCCACTCCATTTGTCATGAGGATTCCAGAATGCCCAATATTGTTGTCAAATTCATCCGTTTGGGCCTTTAAAGATGAAAAACGCGATTTAGGCTAATTAGAGGGGAAAAGAATGAAAGTTTACTCATTCTCTCGGAATGGCTTCAAAACCCACATACCAACTCCATATTTCATGAGGATTCAAGAATGCCCAATATTGTTGTCAAATTCGTCCGTTTGGGCCTTTGAAGATGAAAAACGCGATTTAGGCTAATTAGAGGGGGAAAAAAATGAAAGTTTGATCACTGTCTCGGAATGGCTTCAAAACCCACATACCAACTCCATATTTCATGAGGATTCCAGAATGCCCAATATTGTCGTCAAATTCTTCCGTTTCGGCCTTTTATGGTGAAAAACACGATTTTGGCTAATTTGAGGGGAAAAGAACGAAAGTTTCTTCACTGTCTCGGAATGGCTTGAAACCCACACACCCACTCCATATTTCATGAGGATTCCAGAATGCCCAATATTGTTGTCAAATTCATCCGTTTGGGCCTTTAAAGATGAAAAACGCGATTTAGGCTAATTTGAGGGGAAAAGAACGAAAGTTTGGTCACTGTCTCGGAACGGCTTCAAAACCCACATACCCGATCCATATTTCATGAGGATTCCATAATGCCAAATATTGTTGTCAAATTCATCCGTTTGGGCCTTTAAACGTGAAAAACGCGATTTAGGCTAATTTGAGGGGAAAAGTACGAAAGTTTGGTCACTGTCTCGGAATGGCTTGAAAACCCACATACCCGCTGCATTTTCATGAGGATTCCAGAATGCCCAATATTGTTGTCAAATTCATCCGTTTGGGCCTTTAAAGATGAAAAACGCGATTTAGGCTAATTGAGGGGAAAAGAACAAAGGTTTGGTCACTGTCTCGGAATGGCTTCAAAACCCACATACCCACTCCATATTTCATGAGGATCCAATAATGCCCAATATTGTTGTCAAATTCATCCGTTTGGGCCTTTAAAGATGAAAAACGCGATTTAGGCTAATTAGAGGGGAAAAGAATGAAAGTTTACTCATTGTCTCGGAATGGCTTCAAAACCCACATACCAACTCCATATTTCATGAGGATTCCAGAATGCCCAATATTGTCGTCAAATTCTTCCGTTTCGGCCTTTAAAGGTGAAAAACGCGATTTTGGCTAATTTGAGGGGAAAAGAACGAAAGTTTGGGCACTGCCTCGGAATGGCTTGAAACCCACATACCCACTCCATATTTCATGAGGATTCCAGAATGCCCAATATTGTTGTCAAATTCATCCGTTTGGCCCTTTAAAGATGAAAAACGCGATTTAGGCTAATTTGAGGGGAAAAGAACAAAAGTTTGGTCACTATCTCGGAATGGCTTCAAAACCCACATACCAACTCCATATTTCATGAGGATTCCAGAATGCCCAATATTGTCGTCAAATTCTTCCGTTTCGGCCTTTAAAGGTGGAAAACGCGACTTAGGCTAATTTGAGGGGAAAAGAACGAAAGTTTGGTCACTGTCTCGGAACGGCTTCAAAACCCACATACCCGATCCATATTTCATGAGGATTCCATAATGCCAAATATTGTTGTCAAATTCATCCGTTTGGGCCTTTAAACGTGAAAAACGCGATTTAGGCTAATTTGAGGGGAAAAGAACGAAAGTTTGGTCACTGTCTCGGAATGGCTTGAAAACCCACATACCCTCTCCATTTTCATGAGGATTCCAGAATGCCCAATATTGTTGTCAAATTCATCCGTTTGGGCCTTTAAAGATGAAAAACGCCATTTAGGCTAATTTGAGGGGAAAAGAACAAAGGTTTGGTCACTGTCTTGGAATGGCTTCAAAACCCACATACCCACTCCATATTTCAAGAGGATTCAATAATGCCCAATATTGTTGTCAAATTCATCCGTTTGGGCCTTTAAAGATGAAAAACGCGATTTAGGCTAATTAGAGGGGAAAAGAATGAAAGTTTACTCATTATCTCAGAATGGCTTCAAAACCCACATACCAACTCCATATTTCATGAGGATTCCAGAATGCCCAATATTGTCGTCAAATTCTTCCGTTTCGGCCTTTAAAGGTGAAAAACGCGATTTTGGCTAATTTGAGGGGAAAAGAACGAAAGTTTGGGCACTGCCTCGGAATGGCTTGAAACCCACATATCCACTCCATATTTCATGAGGATTCCAGAATGCCCAATATTGTTGTAAAATTCATCCGTTTGGCCCTTTAAAGATGAAAAACGCGATTTAAGCTAATTTGAGGGTAAAAGAACAAAAGTTTGGTCACTATCTCGGAATGGCTTCAAAACCCACATACCAACTCCATATTTCATGAGGATTCCAGAATGCCCAATATTGTCGTCAAATTCTACCCTTTCGGCCTTTAAAGGTGGAAACCGAGATTTAGGCTAATTTGAGGGGAAAAGAACGAAAGTTTGGTCACTGTCTCGGAATGGCTTGAAACCCACATACCCACTCCATTTGTCATGAGGATTCCAGAATGCCCAATATTGTTGTCAAATTCATCCGTTTGGCCCTTTAAAGATGAAAAACACGATTTAGGCTAATTTGAGGGGAAAAGAACGAAAGTTTGCTCACTGTCTCGGAATGGCTTCAAAACCCACATACCAACTCCATATTTCATGAGGATTCAAGAATGCTCAATATTGTTGTCAAATTCTTCCGTTTGGGCCTTTAAAGATGAAAAACGCGATTTAGGCTAATTAGAGGGGAAAAAAATGAAAGTTTGATCACTGTCTCGGAATGGCTTCAAAACCCACATACCAACTCCATATTTCATGAGGATTCCAGAATGCCCAATATTGTCGTCAAATTCTTCCGTTTCGGCCTTTAAAGGTGAAAAACGCGATTTAGGCTAATTTGATGGGAAAAGAATGAAAGTTTGCTCATTGTCTCGGAATGGCTTCAAAACCCACATACCCGTTCCATATTTCATGAGGATTCCAGAATGCCCAATATTGTTGTCAAATTCACCTGTTTGGCCCTTTAAAGATGAAAAACACGATTTTGGCTAATTTGAGGGGAAAAGAACGAAAGTTTCTTCACTTTCTCGGAATGGCTTGAAACCCACACACCCACTCCATATTTCATGAGGATTCCAGAATGCCCAATATTGTTGTCAAATTCATCCGTTTGGCCCTTTAAAGATGAAAAACGCGATTTAGGCTAATTTGAGGGGAAAAGAAAGAAAGTTTGCTCACTGTCTCGGAATGGCTTCAAAACCCACATACCAACTCCATATTTCATGAGGATTCCAGAATGCCCAATATTGTTGTCAAATTCATCTGTTTGGCCCTTTAAAGATGAAAAACTCGATTTAGGCTAATTTGAGGGGAAAAGAACGAAAGTTTGGTCACTGTCTCGGAATGGCTTCAAAACCCACATACCCGATCCATATTTCATGAGGATTCCATAATGCCAAATATTGTGGTCAAATTCATCCGTTTGGGCCTTTAAAGATGAAAAACGCGATTTAGGCTAATTAGAGGGGAAAAAAATGAAAGTTTGGTCACTGTCTCGGAATGGCTTGAAAACCCACATACCCGCTCCATTTTCTTGAGGATTCCAGAATGCCCAATATTGTTGTCAAATTCATCCGTTTGGCCCTTTAAAGATGAAAAACGCGATTTAGGCTAATTTGAGGGGAAAAGAAAGAAAGTTTGCTCACTGTCTCGGAATGGCTTCAAAACCCACATACCAACTCCATATTTCATGAGGATTCCAGAATGCCCAATATTGTTGTCAAATTCATCTGTTTGGCCCTTTAAAGATGAAAAACTCGATTTAGGCTAATTTGAGGGGAAAAGAACGAAAGTTTGGTCACTGTCTCGGAATGGGTTCAAAACCCACATACCCACTCCATATTTCATGAGGATTCCAGAATGCCCAATATTGTTGTCAAATTCATCCGTATGGGCCTTTAAAGATGAAAAACGCGATTTAGGCTAATTAGAGGGGAAAAGAATGAAAGTTTACTCATTGTCTCGGAATGGCTTCAAAACCCACATACCAACTCCATATTTCATGAGGATTCCAGAATGCCCAATATTGTCGTCAAATTCTTCCGTTTCGGCCTTTAAAGGTGAAAAACGCGATTTAGGCTAATTTGAGGGGAAAAGAACGAAAGTTTGGGCACTGCCTCGGAATGGCTTGAAACCCACATACCCACTCCATATTTCATGAGGATTCCAGAATGCCCAATATTGTTGTCAAATTCATCCGTTTGGCGCTTTAAAGATGAAAAACGCGATTTAGGCTAATTTGAGGGGAAAAGAATAAAAGTTTGTTCACTATCTCGGAATGGCTTCAAAACCCACATACCAACTCCATATTTCATGAGGATTCCAGAATGCCCAATATTGTCGTCAAATTCTTCCGTTTCGGCCTTTAAAGGTGGAAAACGCGATTTAGGCTAATTTGAGGGGAAAAGAACGAAAGTTTGGTCACTGTCTCGGAATGGCTTGAAACCCACATACCCACTCCATTTGTCATGAGGATTCCAGAATGCCCAATATTGTTGTCAAATTCATCCGTTTGGCCCTTTAAAGATGAAAAACACGATTTAGGCTAATTTGAGGGGAAAAGAACGAAAGTTTGGTCACTGTCTCGGAATGGCTTCAAAACCCATATACCCGATCCATATTTCATGAGGATTCCATAATGCCAAATATTGTGGTCAAATTCATCCGTTTGGGCCTTTAAAGATGAAAAACGCGATTTAGGCTAATTTGAGGGGAAAAGAACGAAAGTTTGGTCACTGTCTCGGAATGGGTTCAAAACCCACATACCCACTCCATATTTCATGAGGATTCCAGAATGCCCAATATTGTTGTCAAATTCATCCGTTTGGGCCTTTAAAGATGAAAAACGCGATTTAGGCTAATTAGAGGGGAAAAGAATGAAAGTTTGCTCACTGTCTCGGAATGGCTTCAAAACCCACATACCAACTCCATATTTCATGAGGATTCCAGAATGCCCAACATTGTCGTAAAATTCTTCCGTTTCGGCCTTTAAAGGTGAAAAACGCGATTTAGGCTAATTTGAGGGGAAAAGAATGAACGTTTGGTCACTCTCTCGGAATGGCTTGAAACCCACATACCCACTCCATATGTCATGAGTATTCCAGAATGCCTAATATTGTTGTCAAATTCATCCGTTTGCCCCTTTAAAGATGAAAAACGCGATTTAGGCTAATTTGAGGGGAAAAGAACAAAAGTTTGGTCACTGTCTCGGAATGGCTTCAAAACCCACATACCCGCTCCATATTTCATGAGGATTCCAGAATGCCCAATATTGTTGTCAAATTCATCTGTTTGGCCCTTTAAAGATGAAAAACTCGATTTAGGCTAATTTGAGGGGAAAAGAACGAAAGTTTGGTCACTGTCTCGGAATGGCTTAAAAACCCACATACCCGATCCATATTTCATGAGGATTCCATAATGCCAAATATTGTGGTCAAATTCATCCGTTTGGGCCTTTAAAGATGAAAAACGCAATATAGGCTAATTTGAGGGGAAAAGAACGAAAGTTTGGTCACTGTCTCGGAATGGGTTCAAAACCCACATACCCACTCCATATTTCATGAGGATTCCAGAATGCCCAATATTGTTGTCAAATTCATCCGTTTGGGCCTTTAAAGATGAAAAACGCGATTTAGGCTAATTAGAGGGGAAAAGAATGAAAGTTTACTCATTGTCTCGGAATGGCTTCAAAACCCACATACCAACTCCATATTTCATGAGGATTCCAGAATGCCCAATATTGTCGTCAAATTCTTCCGTTTCGGCCTTAAAAGGTGAAAAACGCGATTTAGGCTAATTTGAGGGGAAAAGAACGAAAGTTTGGGCACTGCCTCGGAATGGCTTGAAACCCACATACCCACTCCATATTTCATGAGGATTCCAGAATGCCCAATATTGTTGTCAAATTCATCCGTTTGGCCCTTTAAAGATGAAAAACGCGATTTAGGCTAATTTGAGGGGAAAAGAACAAAAGTTTGGTCACAATCTCGGAATAGCTTCAAAACCCACATACCAACTCCATATTTCATGAGGATTCCAGAATGCCCAATATTGTCATCAAATTCTTCCGTTTCGGCCTTTAAAGGTGGAAAACGCGATTTAGGCTAATTTGAGGGGAAAAGAACGAAAGTTTGGTCATTGTCTCGGAATGGCTTGAAACCCACATACCCACTCCATTTGTCATGAGGATTACAGAATGCCCAATATTGTTGTCAAATTCATCCGTTTGGCCCTTTAAAGATGAAAAACACGATTTAGGCTAATTTGAGGAGAAAAGAACGAAAGTTTGGTCACTGTCTCGGAATGGCTTCAAAACCCACATACCCGATCCATATTTCATGAGGATTCCATAATGCCAAATATTGTGGTCAAATTCATCCGTTTGGGCCTTTAAAGATGAAAATCGCGATTTAGGCTAATTTGAGGGGAAAAGAACGAAAGTTTGGTCACTGTCTCGGAATGGGTTCAAAACCCACATACCCACTCCATATTTCATGAGGATTCCAGAATGCCAAATATTGTTGTCAAATTCATCCGTTTGGGCCTTTAAAGATGAAAAACGCGATTTAGGCTAATTAGAGGGGAAAAGAATGAAAGTTTGCTCACTGTCTCGGAATGGCTTCAAAACCCACATACCAACTCCATATTTCATGAGGATTCCAGAATGCCCAACATTGTGGTCAAATTCTTCCGTTTCGGCCTTTAAAGGTGAAAAACGCGATTTAGGCTAATTTGAGGGGAAAAGAACGAAAGTTTGGTCACTCTCTCGGAATGGCTTGAAACCCACATACCCACTCCATATGTCATGAGTATTCCAGAATGCCTAATATTGTTGTCAAATTCATCCGTTTGCCCATTTAAAGATGAAATACGCGATTTAGGCTAATTTGAGGGGAAAAGAACAAAAGTTTGGTCACTGTCTCGGAATGGCTTCAAAACCCCACATACCCGCTCCATATTTCATGAGGATTCCAGAATGCCAAATATTGTTGTCAAATTCATCTGTTTGGCCCTTTAAAGATGAAAAACTCGATTTAGGCTAATTTGAGGGGAAAAGAACGAAAGTTTGGTCACTGTCTCGGAATGGCTTCAAAACCCACATACCCGATCCATATTTCATGAGGATTCCATAATGCCAAATATTGTGGTCAAATTCATCCGTTTGGGCCTTTAAAGATGAAAAACGCAATTTAGGCTAATTTGAGGGGAAAAGAACGAAAGTTTGGTCACTGTCTCGGAATGGCTTGAAACCCACACACCCACTCCATATTTCATAAGGATTCCAGAATGCCCAATATTGTTGTCAAATTCATCTGTTTGGGCCTTTAAAGATGAAAAACGCTATTTAGGCTAATTAGAGGGGAAAAGAATGAAAGTTTGCTCACTGTCTCGGAATGGCTTCAAAACCCACATACCAACTCCATATTTCATGAGTATTCCAGAATGCCCAATATTGTTGTCAAATTCTTCCGTTTCGGCCTTTAAAGGTGAAAAACGCGATTTAGGCTAATTTGAGGGGAAAAGAATGAAAGTTTGGTCACTGTCTCGGAATGGCTTCAAAACCCACATACCAACTCCATATTTCATGAGCATTCCAGAATGCCCAATATTGTTGTCAAATTCTTCCGTTTCGGCCTTTAATGGTGAAAAACACGATTTTGGCTAATTTAAGGGGAAAAGAACGAAAGTTTGGTCACTGTCTCGGAATGGCTTGAAACCTACAAACCCGCTCCATATTTCATGAGGATTCCAGAATGCCCAATATTGTTCTCAAATTCATCTGTTTGGGCCTTTAAAGATGAAAAACGCGATTTAGGCTAATTTGAGGGGAAAAGAATGAAAGTTTGTTCACTGTCTCGGAATGGCATGAAAACCCACATACCCACTCCATATTTCATGAGGATTCATGAATGCCAAATATTGTTTTCAAATTCATCCGTTTGGCCCTTTAAAGATGAAAAACGCGATTTAGGCTAATTTGAGGAAAAAAGAACGAAAGTTTGGTCACTATCTCGGAATGGCTTGAAAACCCACAGACCCACTCCATATTTCATGAGGATTCCAGAATGCCCTTTATTGTTGTCAAATTCATCCGTTGGGGCCTTTAAAGATGAAAAACGCGATTTAGGCTAATTAGAGGGAAAAGAATGAAAGTTTGCTCACTGTCTCGGAATGGCTTCAAAACCCACATACCAACTCCATATTTAGTGAGGATTCCAGAATGCCCAATATTGTCGTCAAATTCTTCCGTTTCGGCCTTTAAAGGTGAAAAACGCGATTTAGGCTAATTTGAGGGGAAAAGAAGGAAAGTTTGGTCACTGTCTCGGAATGGCTTCAAAACCCACATACCAACTCCATATTTCATGAGCATTCCAGAATGCCCAATATTGTTGTCAAATTCTTCCGTTTCGGCCTTTAATGGTTAAAAACACGATTTTGGCTAATTTGAGGGGAAAAGAACGAAAGTTTGGTCACTGTCTCGGAATGGCTTGAAACCCACACACCCGCTCTATATTTCATGAGGATTCCAGAATGCCCAATATTGTTCTCAAATTCATCTGTTTGGGCCTTTAAAGATGAAAAACGCGATTTAGGCTAATTTGAGGGGAAAAGAATGAAAGTTTGTTCACTGTCTCGGAATGGCATGAAAACCCACATACCCACTCCATATTTCATGAGGATTCATGAATGCCAAATATTGTTTTCAAATTCATCCGTTTGGACCTTTAAAGATGAAAAACGCGATTTAGACTAATTTGAGGGGAAAAGAACAAAAGTTTGGTCACTGTCTCGGAATGGCTTCAAAACCCACATACCCGTTCCATATTTCATGAGGATTCCAGAATGCCCAATATTGTTGTCAAATTCTTCCGTTTGGGCCTTTAAAGATGAAAAACGCGATTTAGGCTAATTAGAGGGGAAAAGTACGAAAGTTTGATCACTGTCTCGGAATGGCTTCAAAACCCACATACCAACTCCATATTTCATGAGGATTCCAGAATGCCCAATATTGTTGTCAAATTCTTCCGTTTCGGCCTTTAACGGTGAAAAACGCGATTTAGGCTAATTTGAGGGGAAAAGAATGAAAGTTTGGTCACTGTCTCGGAATGGCATGAAAACCCACATACCCACTCCATATTTCATGAGGATTCAAGAATGCCCAATATTATTGTCAAATTCATCCGTTTGGGAATTTAAAGATGAAAAACGTGATTTAGGCTAATTAGAGGGGAAAAGAATGAAAGTTTGTTCACTGTCTCGGAATGGCTTCAAAACCCACATAGCCGATCCATATTTCATGAGGATTCCAGAATGCCCAATATTGTTGTCAAATTCATCCGTTTGGGCCTTTAAACGTGAAAAACGCGATTTACGCTAATTTGAGAGGAAAAGAACGAAAGTTTGGTCACTGTCTCGGAATGGCTTCAAAATCCACTTACCCGATCCACATTTCATGAGGATTCCATAATGCCCAATATTGTTGTCAAATTCATCTGTTTGGGCCCTTAAAGATGAAAAACGCGATTTAGGCTAATTTGAGGGGAAAAGAACGAAAGTTTGGTCACTGTGTCGGAATGGGTTCAAAACCCACATACCCACTCCATATTTCATGAGGATTCAAGAATGCCCAATATTGTTGTCAAATTCATCCGTTTGGGCCTTTAAAGATGAAAAACGCGATTTAGGCTAATTAGAGGGAAAAGAATCAAAGTTTGCTCACTGTCTCGGAATGGCTTCAAAACCCACATACCAACTCCATATTTAGTGAGGATTCCAGAATGCCCAATATTGTCGTCAAATTCTTCCGTTTCGGCCTTTAAAGGTGAAAAACGCGATTTAGGCTAATTTGAGGGGAAAAGAATGAAAGTTTGGTCACTGTCTCGGAATGGCTTCAAAACCCACATACCAACTCCATATTTCATGAGCATTCCAGAATGCCCAAAATTGTTGTCAAATTCTTCCGTTTCGGCCTTTAATGGTGAAAAACACGATTTTGGCTAATTTGAGGGGAAAAGAACGAAAGTTTGGTCACTGTCTCGGAATGGCTTGAAACCCACACACCCGCTCTATATTTCATGAGGATTCCAGAATGCCCAATATTGTTCTCAAATTCATCTGTTTGGGCCTTTAATGATGAAAAACGCAATTTAGGCTAATTAGAGGGGAAAAGAATGAAAGTTTGCTCACTGTCTCGGAATGGCTTCAAAACCCACATACCAACTCCATATTTCATGAGGATTCCAGAATGCCCAATATTGTTGTCAAATTCTTCCGTTTCGGCCTTTAATGGTGAAAAACACGATTTACGCTAATTTGAGAGGAAAAGAACGAAAGTTTGGTCACTGTCTCGGAATGGCTTGAAAACCCACATACCCGCTCCATTTTCATGAGGATTCCCGAATGCCCAATATTGTTGTCAAATTCATCCGTTTGGGCCTTTAAAGATGAAAAACGCGATTTAGGCTAATTAGAGGGAAAAGAATAAAAGTTTGCTCACTGTCTCGGAATGGCTTCAAAACCCACATACCAACTCCATATTTAGTGTGGATTCCAGAATGCCCAATATTGTCGTCAAATTCTTCCGTTTCGGCCTTTAAAGGTGAAAAACGCGATTTAGGCTAATTTGAGGGGAAAAGAAGGAAAGTTTGGTCACTGTCTCGGAATGGCTTCAAAACCCACATACCAACTCCATATTTCATGAGCATTCCAGAATGCCCAATATTGTTGTCAAATTCTTCCGTTTCGGCCTTTAATGGTTAAAAACACGATTTTGGCTAATTTGAGGGGAAAAGAACGAAAGTTTGGTCACTGTCTCGGAATGGCTTGAAACCCACACACCCGCTCTATATTTCATGAGGATTCCAGAATGCCCAATATTGTTCTCAAATTCATCTGTTTGGGCCTTTAAAGATGAAAAACGCGATTTAGGCTAATTTGAGGGGAAAAGAATGAAAGTTTGTTCACTGTCTCGGAATGGCATGAAAACCCACATACCCACTCCATATTTCATGAGGATTCATGAATGCCAAATATTGTTTTCAAATTCATCCGTTTGGCCCTTTAAAGATGAAAAACGCGATTTAGACTAATTTGAGGGGAAAAGAACAAAAGTTTGGTCACTGTCTCGGAATGGCTTCAAAACCCACATACCCGTTCCATATTTCATGAGGATTCCAGAATGCCCAATATTGTTGTCAAATTCATCCGTTTGGGCCTTTAAACGTGAAAAACGCGATTTAGGCTAATTTGAGGGGAAAAGAACGAAAGTTTGGTCACTGTCTCGGAATGGCTTGAAAACCCACATACCCGCTCCATTTTCATGAGGATTCCAGAATGCCCAATATTGTTGTCAAATTCATCCGTTTGGGCCTTTAAAGATGAAAAACGCGATTTAGGCTAATTTGAGGGGAAAAGAATGAAAGTTTGTTCACTGTCTCGGAATGGCATGAAAACCCACATACCCACTCCATATTTCATGAGGATTCATGAATGCCAAATATTGTTTTCAAATTCATCCGTTTGGCCCTTTAAAGATGAAAAACGCGATTTAGACTAATTTGAGGGGAAAAGAACAAAAGTTTGGTCACTGTCTCGGAATGGCTTCAAAACCCACATACCCGTTCCATATTTCATGAGGATTCCAGAATGCCCAATATTGTTGTCAAATTCATCCGTTTGGGCCTTTAAACTTGAAAAACGCGATTTAGGCTAATTAGAGGGGAAAAGAATGAAAGTTTGTTCACTGTCTCGGAATGGCTTCAAAACCCACATACCCGATCCATATTTCATTAGGATTCTATAATGCCCAATATTGTTGTCAAATTCATCCGTTTGGGCCTTTAAACGTGAAAAACGCGATTTACGCTAATTTGAGAGGAAAAGAACGAAAGTTTGGTCACTCTCTCGGAATGGCTTCAAAACCCACATACCCGATCCACATTTCATGAGGATTCCATAATGCCCAATATTGTTGTCAAATTCATCCGTTTGGGCCCTTAAAGTTGAAAAACGCAATTTAGGCTAATTTGAGGGGAAAAGAACGAAAGTTTGGTAACTGTCTCGAATGGGTTCAAAACCCACATACCCACTCCATATTTCATGAGGATTCAATAATGCCCAATATTGTTGTCAAATTCATCCATTTGGGCCTTTAAAGATGAAAAACGCGATTTAAGCTAATTAGAGGGAAAAGAATGAAAGTTTGCTCACTGTCTCGGAATGGCTTCAAAACCCACATACCAACTCCATATTTCATGAGGATTTCAGAATGCCAAATATTGTTGTCAAATTCTTTCGTTTCGGCCTTTAAAGGTGAAAAACGCGATTTAGACTAATTAGAGGGGAAAAGAACGAAAGTTAGGTCACTATCTCGGAATGGCTTGAAACACACATACCCACTCCATATTTCATGAGGATCCAAGAATGCCCAATATTGTTGTCAAATTCATCTGTGATGAGGATTCAAGAATGCCCAATATTGTTGTCAAATTCATCTGTTTGGGCCTTTAAAGATGAAAAACACGATTTAGGGTAATTTGTGGGGAAAAGAATGAAAGTTTGGTCACTGTCTCGGAATGGCATGAAAACCTACATACCCACTCCATATTTCATGAGGATTCATGAATGCCCAATATTGTTTTCAAATTCATCCATTTGGGCCTTTAAAGATGAAAAACGCGTTTTAGGCTAATTTGAGGGGAAAAGAATGAAAGTTTGCTCACTGTCTCGGAATGGCTTCAAAACCCACATACCCACTCCAAATTTCATGAGGATTCAAGAATGCCCAATATTGTTGTCAAATTCATCCGTTTGTGCCTTTAAAGATGAAAAACGCGATTTAGGCTAATTAGAGGGGAAAAGAATGAAAGTTCGCTCACTGTCTCGGAATGGCTTCAAAACCCACATACCAACTCCATATTTCATGAGGATTCCAGAATGCCCAATATTGTTGTCAAATTCTTCCGTTTAGGCCTTTAAAGGTGAAAAACTCGATTTAGGCTAATTAGAGGGGAAAAGAACGAATGTTTGGTCACTGTGTCGGAATGGCTTGAAACACACAGACCCACTCCATATTTCATGAGGATTCAAGAATGCCCAATATTGGTGTCAAATTCATCTGTTTGGGCCTTTAAAGATGAAAAACACGATTTAGGGTAATTTATGGGGAAAAGAATGAAAGTTTGGTCACTGTCTCGGAATGGCTTGAAACCCACACACCCAGTCCATATTTCATGAGGATTCCAGAATGCCCAATATTGTTGTCAAATTCATCCGTTTGGGGCTTTAAAGATGAAAAACGCGATTTAGGCTAATTAGAGGGGAAAAGAACGAAAGTTTGATCACTGTCTCGGAATGGCTTCAAAACCCACATACCAACTCCATATTTCATGAGGATTCCAGAATGCCCAATATTGTTGTCAAATTCTTCCGTTTCGGCCTTTAAAGGTGAAAAACGCGATTTAGACTAATTAGAGCGGAAAAGAACGAATGTTTGGTCACTGTGTCGGAATGGCTTGAAACACACAGACCCACTCCATATTTCATGAGGATTGAAGAATGCCCAATATTGTTGTCAAATTCATCTGTTTGGGCCTTTAAAGATGAAAAACACGATTTAGGGTAATTTGTGGGGAAAAGAATGAAAGTTTGCTCACTGTCTCGGAATGGCTTCTAAACCCACATACCAACTCCATATTTCATGAGGATTCCAGAATGCCCAATATTCTTGCCAAATTCTTCCGTTTCGGCCTTTAATGGTGCAAAACACGATTTTGGCTAATTTGAGGGGAAAAGAACGAAAGTTTGGTCACTGTCTCGGAATGGCTTGAAACCCACACACCCACTCCATATTTCATGAGGATTCCAGAATGCCCAATATTGTTGTCAAATTCATCTGTTTGGGCCTTTAAAGATGAAAAACACAATTTAGGATAATTAGAGGGGAAAAGAATGAAAGTTTGCTCACTGTCTCGGAATGGCTTCAAAACCCAAATAGCAACTCCATATTTCATGAGGATTCCAGAATGCCCAATATTGTTGTCAAATTCTTCCGTTTCGGCCTTTAAAGGTGAAAAACGCGATTTAGGCTAATTTGAGGGGAAAAGAATGAATGTTTGGTCACTGTCTCGGAATGGCTTCAAAACCCACATACCAACTCCATATTTCATGAGCATTCCAGAATGCCCAATATTGTTGTCAAATTCTTCCGTTTCGGCCTTTAATGGTGAAAAACACGAGTTTGGCTAATTTGAGGGGAAAAGAACGAAAGTTTGGTCACTGTCTCGGAATGGCTTGAAACCCACACACCCGCTCCATATTTCATGAGGATTCCAGAATGCCCAATATTGTTCTCAAATTCATCTGTTTGGGCCTTTAAAGATGAAAAACGCGATTTAGGCTAATTTTAGGGGAAAAGAATGAAAGTTTGTTCACTGTCTCGGAATGGCATGAAAACCCACATACCCACTCCATATTTCATGAGGATTCATGAATGCCAAATATTGTTTTCAAATTCATCCGTTTGGCCCTTTAGAGATGAAAAACGCGATTTAGGCTTATTTGAGGGGAAAAGAACGAAAGTTTGGTCACTGTCTCGGAATGGCTTGAAAACCCACAGACCCACTCCATATTTCATGAGGATTCCAGAATGCCCAATATTGTTGTCAAATTCTTCCGTTTCGGCCTTTAAAGGTGAAAAACGCGATTTAGACTAATTAGAGTGGAAAAGAATGAAAGTTTGCTCACTGTCTTGGAATGGCTTCAAAACCCACATACCAACTCCATATTTAGTGAGGATTCCAGAATGCCCAATATTGTCGTCAAATTCTTCCGTTTCGGCCTTTAAAGGTGAAAAACGCGATTTAGGCTAATTTGAGGGGAAAAGAATGAAAGTTTGGTCAATGCCTCGGAATGGCTTGAAACCCACATACCCCCTACATATTTCATGAGGATTTCAGAATGCCCAATATTGTTGTCAAATTCATCCGTTTGGGCCTTTAAAGATGAAAAACGCGATTTAGGCTAATTTGAGGGGAAAAGAACAAAAGTTTGGTCACTGACTCGGAATGGCTTCAAAACCCACATACCCGTTCCATATTTCATGAGGATTCCATAATGCCAAATATTGTGGTCAAATTCATCCGTTTGGCCCTTTAAAGATGAAAAACGCGATTTAGGCTAATTTGAGGGGAAAAGAACGAAAGTTTGGTCACTGTCTCGGAATGGGTTCAAAACCCACATACCCACTCCATATTTCATGAGGATTCCAGAATGCCCAATATTGTTGTCAAATTCATCCGTTTGGGCCTTTAAAGATGAAAAACGCGATTTAGGCTAATTTGAGGGGAAAAGAATGAAAGTTTGTTCACTGTCTCGGAATGGCTTCAAAACCCACATACCCGCTCGATATTTCATGAGGATTCCATAATGCCCAATATTGTTGTCAAATTCATCCGTTTGGGGTTTTAAAGATGAAAAACGAGATTTAGGCTAATTTGAGGGAAAAGAACGAAAGTTTGGTCACTGTCTCGGAATGGCTTGAAAACCCACAGACCCCCTCCATATTTCATGAGGATTCCAGAATGCCCATTATTGTTGTCAAATTCATCCGTTTGGGCTTTTAAAGATGAAAAACACGATTTAGGCTAATTAGAGGGGAAAAGAACGAAAGTTTGATCACTGTCTCGGAATGGCTTCAAAACCCACATACCAACTCCATATTTCATGAGGATTTCAGAATGCCCAATATTGTTGTCAAATTCTTTCGTTTCGGCCTTTAAAGGTGAAAAACGCGATTTAGACTAATTAGAGGGGAAAAGAACGAAAGTTTGGTCACTATCTCGGAATGGCTTGAAACACACATACCCACTCCATATTTCATGAGGATCCAAGAATGCCCAATATTGTTGTCAAATTCATCTGTGATGAGGATTCAAGAATGCCCAATATTGTTGTCAAATTCATCTGTTTGGGCCTTTAAAGATGAAAAACACGATTTAGGGTACTTTGTGGGGAAAAGAATGAAAGTTTGGTCACTGTCTCGGAATGGCATGAAAACCTACATACCCACTCCATATTTCATGAGGATTCATGAATGCCCAATATTGTTTTCAAATTCATCCATTTGGGCCTTTAAAGATGAAAAACGCGTTTTAGGCTAATTTGAGGGGAAAAGAATGAAAGTTTGCTCACTGTCTCGGAATGGCTTCAAAACCCACATACCCACTCCAAATTTCATGAGGATTCAAGAATGCCCAATATTGTTGTCAAATTCATCCGTTTGTGCCTTTAAAGATGAAAAACGCGATTTAGGCTAATTAGAGGGGAAAAGAATGAAAGTTCGCTCACTGTCTCGGAATGGCTTCAAAACCCACATACCAACTCCATATATCATGAGGATTCCAGAATGCCTAATATTGTTGTCAAATTCTTCCGTTTAGGCCTTTAAAGGTGAAAAACTCGATTTAGGCTAATTAGAGGGGAAAAGAACGAATGTTTGGTCACTGTGTCGGAATGGCTTGAAACACACAGACCCACTCCATATTTCATGAGGATTCAAGAATGCCCAATATTGGTGTCAAATTCATCTGTTTGGGCCTTTAAAGATGAAAAACACGATTTAGGGTAATTTATGGGGAAAAGAATGAAAGTTTGGTCACTGTCTCGGAATGGCTTGAAACCCACACACCCAGTCCATATTTCATGAGGATTCCAGAATGCCCAATATTGTTGTCAAATTCATCCGTTTGGGGCTTTAAAGATGAAAAACGCGATTTAGGCTAATTAGAGGGGAAAAGAACGAAAGTTTGATCACTGTCTCGGAATGGCTTCAAAACCCACATACCAACTCCATATTTCATGAGGATTCCAGAATGCCCAATATTGTTGTCAAATTCTTCCGTTTCGGCCATTAAAGGTGAAAAACGCGATTTAGACTAATTAGAGGGGAAAAGAACGAATGTTTGGTCACTGTGTCGGAATGGCTTGTAACACACAGACCCACTCCATATTTCATGAGGATTCAAGAATGCCCAATATTGTTGTCAAATTTATCTGTTTGGGCCTTTAAAGATGAAAAACACGATTTAGGGTAATTTGTGGGGAAAAGAAAGAAAGTTTGGTCACTGTCTCGGAATGGCATGAAAACCTACATACCCACTCCATATTTCATGAGGATTCATAAATGCCCAATATTGTTTTCAAATTCATCCATTTGGGCCTTTAAAGATGAAAAACGCGATTTAGGCTAATTTGAGGGGAAAAGAACGAAAGTTTGGTCAATGTCTCGGAATGGCTTCAAACCCCACATACCCACTCCATATTTCATGAGGATTCCAGAATGCCCAATATTGTTGTCAAATTCATCCGTTTGGCCCTTTAAAGATGAAAAACGCGATTTAGGCTAATTTGAGGGGAAAAGAATGAAAGTTTGTTCACTGTCTCGTAATGGCTTCAAAACCCACATACCCGCTCCATATTTCACGAGGATTCCATAATGCCCAATATTGTTGTGAAATTCATCCGTTTGGGGTTTTAAAGATGAAAAACGCGATTTAGGCTAATTTGAGGGAAAAGAACGAAAGTTTGGTCACTGTCTCGGAATGGTTTGAAAACCCACAGACCCACTCCATATTTCATGAGGATTCCAGAATGCCCATTATTGTTGTCAAATTCATCCGTTTTGGCCTTTAAAGATGAATAACGCGATTTAGGCTAATTAGAGGGGAAAAGAACGAAAGTTTGATCACTGTCTCGGAATGGCTTCAAAACCCACATACCAACTCCATATTTCATGAGGATTCCAGAATGCCCAATAATGTTGTCAAATTCTCTCGTTTCGTCCTTTAAAGGTGAAAAACGCGATTTAGACTAATTAGATGCGAAAAGAACGAAAGTTTGGTCACTGTCTTGGTATGGCTTGAAACACACATACCCACTCCATATTTCATGAGGATTCAAGAATGCCCAATATTGTTGTCAAATTCATCTGTGATGAGGATTCAAGAATGCCCAATATTGTTGTCAAATTCATCTGTTTGGGCCTTTAAAGATGAAAAACACGATTTAGGGTAATTTGTGGGGAAAAGAATGAAAGTTTGGTCACTGTCTCGAAATGGCTTCAAAACCCACATACCCACTCCATATTTCATGAGGATTCCAGAACGCCCAATATTGTTGTCAAATTCATCCGTTTGGCACTTTAAAGATGAAAAACGCGATTTAGGCTAATTTGAGGGGAAAAAAACGAAAGTTTGGTCACTGTCTCGGAATGGCTTCAAAACCCACATACCCACTCCATATTTCATGAGGATTCAAGAATGCCCAATATTATTGTCAAATTCATCCGTTTGGGCCTTTAAAGATGAAAAACGCGATTTAGGCTTATTAGAGGGGAAAACAATGAAAGTTTGTTCACTGTCTCGGAATGGCATGAAAACCCACATACCCACTCCATATTTCATGAGGATTCATGAATGCCCAATATTATTTTCAAATTCATCCGTTTGGCCCTTTAAACGTGAAAAACGCGATTTACGCTAATTTGAGAGGAAAAGAACGAAAGTTTGGTCACTGTCTCGAAATGGCTTCAAAACCCACATACCCGATCCACATTTCATGAGGATTCCATAATGCCCAATATTGTTGTCAAATTCATCCGTTTGGGCCCTTAAAGATGAAAAATGCAATTTAGGCTAATTTGAGGGGAAAAGAACGAAAGTTTGGTCACTGTCTCGGAATGGGTTCAAAACCCACATACCCACTCCATATTTCATGAGGATTCAAGAATGCCCAATATTGTTGTCAAATTCATCCGTTTGGGCCTTTAATGATGAAAAACGCGATTTAGGCTAATTAGAGGTTAAAAGAATGAAAGTTTGCTCACTGTCTCGGAATGGCTTCAAAACCCATATACCAACTCCATATTTCATGAGGATTCCAGAATGCCCAATATTGTCATCAAATTCTTCCGTTTCGGCCTTTAAAGGTGAAAAACGCGATTTAGGCTAATTTGAGGGGAAAAGAACGAAAGTTTGGTTTCTGTCTCGGAATGGCTTGAAACCCACATACCCACTCCATATTTCATGAGGATTCCAGAATGCACAATATTGTTGTCAAATTCATCCGTTTGGCCCTTTAAAGATGAAAAACGCGATTTAGGCTAATTTGAGGGGAAAAGAACACAAGTTTGGTCACTGTCTCGGAATGGCTTCAAAACCCACATACCCACTCCATATTTCATGAGGATTCCAGAATGCCCAATATTGTTTTCAAATTCATCCGTTTGGGCCTTTAAACGTGAAAAACGCGATTTAGGCTAATTTGAGGGGAAAAGAACGAAAGTTTGGTCACTGTCTCGGAATGGCTTGAAACCCACATACCCACTCCATATTTCATGAGGATTCCAGAATGCCCAATATTGTTGCCAAATTCATACGTTTGGGCATTTAAAGATGAAAAACGCGATTTAGGCTAATTTGAGGGGAAATGAACGAAAGTTTGGTCACTGTCTCGGAATGACTTCAAAACCCACATACCTACTCCATATTTCATGAGGATTCAAGAATGCCCAATATTGTTGTCAAATTCATCCGTTTGGGCCTTTAATGATGAAAAACGCGATTTAGGCTAATTTGAGGGGAAAAGAATGAAAGTTTGTTCAGTGTCTCGGAATGGCTTCAAAACCCACATACCCATTCCATATTTCATGAGGATTCAAGAATGCCCAATATTGTTGTCAAATTCATCCGTTTGGGCCTTTAAACGTGAAAAACGCGATTTAGGCTAATTTGATGGGAAAAGAACGAAAGTTTGGTCACTGTCTCGGAATGACTTCAAAACCCACATACCCACTCCATATTTCATGAGGATTCAAGAATGCCCAATATTGTTGTCAAATTCATCCGTTTGGGCCTTTAAAGATGAAAAACGTGATTTAGGCTAATTAGAGGGGAAAAGAATGAAAGTTTGCTCACTGTCTCGGAATGGCTTCAAAACCCACATACCAACTCCATATTTCATGAGGATTCCAGAATGCCCAATATTGTTGTCAAATTCTTCCGTTTCGGCCTTTAATGGTGAAAAACACGATTTTGGCTAATTTGAGGGGAAAAGAACGAAAGTTTGGTCACTGTCTCGGAATGGCTTGAAACCCACACACCCACTGCATATTTCATGAGGATTCCAGAATGCCCAATATTGTTGTCAAATTCATCCGTTTGGCCCTTTAAAGATGAAAAACGTGATTTAGGCTAATTTGAGGGGAAAAGAACGAAAGTTTGGTCACTGTCTCGGAATGGCTTCAAAACCCACATACCCGATCCATATTTCATGAGGATTCTATAATGCCAAATATTGTTGTCAAATTCATCCGTTTGGGCCTTTAAAGATGAAAAATGCAATTTAGGCTAATTTGAGGGGAAAAGAACGAAAGTTTGGTCACTCTCTCGGAATGGCTTCAAAACCCACATACTCGATCCATATTTCATGAGGATTATATAATGCCAAATATTGGTGTCAAATTCATCCGTTTGGGCCTTTAAAGATGAAAAACGCAATTTAGGCTAATTTGAGGGGAAAAGAACGAAAGTTTGGTCACTGTCTCGGAATGGCTTCAAAACCCACATACCCATTCCATATTTCATGAGGATTCAAGAATGGCCAATATTGCTGTCAAATTCATCCGTTTGGGCCTTTAAAGATGAAAAACGCGATTTAGGCTAATTAGAGGGGAAAAGAATGAAAGTTTGCTCACTGTCTCGGAATGGCTTCCAAACCCACATACCAATTCCATATTTCATGAGGATTCCAGAATGCCCAATATTGTCGTGAAATTCTTCTGTTTCGGCCTTTAAAGGTGAAAAACGCGATTTAGTTTAATTTGAGGGGAAAAGAATGATAGTTTGGTCACTGTCTCGGAATGGCTTGAAACCCACATACCCCCTCCATATTTCATGAGGATTCCAGAATGCCCAATATTGTTGTCAAATTCATCCGTTTGGCCCTTTAAAGATGAAAAACGCGATTTAGGCTAATTTGAGGGGAAAAGAACACAAGTTTGGTCACTGTCTCGGAATGGCTTCAAAACCCACATACCCACTCCATATTTCATGAGGATTCCAGAATGCCCAATATTGTTTTCAAATTCATCCCTTTGGGCCTTTAAACGTGAAAAACGCGATTTAGGCTAATTTGAGGGGAAAAGAACGAAAGTTTGGTCACTGTCTCGGAATGGCTTGAAAACCCACAAACCTGCTCCATTTTCATGAGGATTCCCGAATGCCCAATATTGTTGTCAAATTCATCCGTTTGGGCCTTTAAACGTGAAAAACGCGATTTAGGCTAATTTGAGGGGATAAGAACGAAAGTTTGGTCACTGTCTCGGAATGGCTTCAAAACCCACATACCCCCTCCATTTTCATGAGGATTCCAGAATGCCCAATATTGTTGTCAAATTCATCCGTTTGGGCCTTTAAAGATGAAAAACGTGATTTAGGCTAATTAGAGGGGAAAAGAATGAAAGTTTGCTCACTGTCTCGGAATGGCTTCAAAACCCACATACCAACTCCATATTTCATGAGGATTCCAGAATGCCCAATATTGTTGTCAAATTCTTCCGTTTCGGCCTTTAATGGTGAAAAACACGATTTTGGCTAATTTGAGGGGAAAAGAACGAAAGTTTGGTCACTGTCTCGGAATGGCTTGAAACCCACACACCCACTGCATATTTCATGAGGATTCCAGAATGCCCAATATTGTTGTCAAATTCATCCGTTTGGCCCTTTAAAGATGAAAAACGCGATTTAGGCTAATTTGAGGGGAAAAGAACGAAAGTTTGGTCACTGTCTCGGAATGGCTTCAAAACCCACATACCCGATCCATATTTCATGAGGATTCTATAATGCCAAATATTGTTGTCAAATTCATCCGTTTGGGCCTTTAAAGATGAAAAATGCAATTTAGGCTAATTTGAGGGGAAAAGAACGAAAGTTTGGTCACTGTCTCGGAATGGCTTCAAAACCCACATACTCGATCCATATTTCATGAGGATTATATAATGCCAAATATTGGTGTCAAATTCATCCGTTTGGGCCTTTAAAGATGAAAAACGCAATTTAGGCTAATTTGAGGGGAAAAGAACGAAAGTTTGGTCACTGTCTCGGAATGGCTTCAAAACCCACATACCCACTCCATATTTCATGAGGATTCAAGAATGGCCAATATTGCTGTCAAATTCATCCGTTTGGGCCTTTAAAGATGAAAAACGCGATTTAGGCTAATTAGAGGGGAAAAGAATGAAAGTTTGCTCACTGTCTCGGAATGGCTTCAAAACCCACATACCAATTCCATATTTCATGAGGATTCCAGAATGCCCAATATTGTCGTGAAATTCTTCTGTTTCGGCCTTTAAAGGTGAAAAACGCGATTTAGTTTAATTTGAGGGGAAAAGAATGATAGTTTGGTCACTGTCTCGAAATGGCTTCAAAACCCACATACCCACTCCATATTTCATGAGGATTCCAGAATGGCCAATATTGTTTTCAAATTAATCCCTTTGGGCCTTTAAACGTGAAAAACGCGATTTAGGCTAATTAGAGGGGAAAAGAATGAAAGTTTGCTCACTGTCTCGGAATGGCTTCAAAACACACATACCAACTCCATATTTCATGAGGATTCCAGATTGCCCAATATTGTCATCAAATTCTTCCGTTTCGGCCTTTAAAGGTGAAAAACGCGATTTAGGCTAATTTGAGGGGAAAAGAACGAAAGTTTGGTCACTGTCTCGGAATGGCTTGAAACCCACATACCCACTCCATATTTCATGAGGATTCCAGAATGCCCAATATTGTTGCCAAATTCATACGTTTGGGCATTTAAAGATGAAAAACGCGATTTAGGCTAATTTGAGGGGAAAAGAACGAAAGTTTGGTCACTGTCTCGGAATGGCTTGAAAACCCACATACCCGCTCCATTTTCATGAGGATTCCAGAATGCCCAATATTGTTGTCAAATTCATCCGTTTGGGCCTTTAAAGATGAAAAACGCGATTTAGGCTAATTAGAGGGGAAAAGAATGAAAGTTTGCTCACTGTCTCGGAATGGCTTCAAAACCCACATACCAACTCCATATTTCATGAGGATTCCAGAATGCCCAATATTGTTGTCAAATTCTTCCGTTTCGGCCTTTAATGGTGAAAAACACGATTTTGGCTAATTTGAGGGGAAAAGAACGAAAGTTTGGTCACTGTCTCGGAATGGCTTGAAACCCACACACCCACTCCATATTTCATGAGGATTCCAGAATGCCCAATATTGTTGTCAAATTCATCCGTTTGGGCCTTTATAGATGAAAAACGCGATTTAGGCTAATTTGAGGGGAAAAGAATGAAAGTTTGTTCACTGTCTCGGAATGGCTTCAAAACCCACATACCAACTCCATATTTCATGAGGATTCCAGAATGCCCAATATTGTTGTCAAATTCTTCCGTTTCGGCCTTTAAACGTGACAAACGCGATTTAGGCTAATTTGAGCGGAAAAGAACGAAAGTTTGGTCACTGTCTCGGAATGGCTTCAAAACCCACATACCCGATCCATATTTCATGAGGATTCCATAATGCCAAATATTGTTGTCAAATTCATCCGTTTGGGCCTTTAAAGATGAAAAACGCGATTTAGGCTAATTAGAGGGGAAAAGAATGAAAGTTTGCTCACTGTCTCGGAATGGCTTCAAAACCTACCTACCAATTCCATATTTCATGAGGATTCCAGAATGCCCAATATTGTCGTCAAATTCATCCGTTTGGGCCTTTAAAGATGAAAAACGCGATTTAGGCTAATTTGAGGGGAAAAGAACCAATGTTTGGTCACTGTCTCGGAATGGCTTCAAAACCCACATACCCGTTCCATATTTCATGAGGATTCCAGAATGCCCAATATTGTTGTCAAATTCATCCGTTTGGGCCTTTAAACGTGAAAAACGCGATTTAGGCTAATTTGAGGGGATAAGAACGAAAGTTTGGTCACTGTCTCGGAATGGCTTGAAAACCCACATACCCGCTCCATTTTCATGAGGATTCCAGAATGCCCAATATTGTTGTCAAATTCATCCGTTTGGGCCTTTAAACGTGAAAAACGCGATTTAGGCTAATTTGAGGGGATAAGAACGAAAGTTTGGTCACTGTCTCGGAATGGCTTCAAAACCCACATACCCGCTCCATTTTCATGAGGATTCCAGAATGCCCAATATTGTTGTCAAATTCATCCGTTTGGGCCTTTAAAGATGGAAAACGCGATTTAGGCTAATTTGAGGGGAAAAGAACGAAAGTTTATTCACTGTCTCGGAATGGCTTCAAAACCCACATACCCGTTCCATATTTCATGAGGATTCCAGAATGCCCAATATTGTTGTCAAATTCATCCATTTGGGCCTTTAAACGTGAAAAACGCGATTTAGGCTAATTTGAGGGGAAAAGAACGAAAGTTTGGTCACTATCTCGGAATGGCTTGAAAACCCACATACCCGCTCCATTTTCATGAGGATTCCCGAATGCCCAATATTGTTGTCAAATTCATCCGTTTTGGCCTTTAAACGTGAAAAACGAGATTTAGGCTAATTTGAGGGGATAAGAACGAAAGTTTGTTCACTGTCTCGGAATGGCTTCAAAACCCACATACCCGCTCCATATTTCACGAGGATTCCAGAATTCCTAATATTGTTGTCAAATTCATCCGTTTGGGCCTTTAATGATGAAAAACGCGATTTACGCTAATATCAGGGGAAAAGAACGAAAGTTTGCTCGCTATCTCGGCATGGTTTGAAAACCCAGATACCAACTCCATATTTCTTTAGGATTCCAGAATGCCCAATATTGTTGTCAAATTTTTCCGTTTCGGCCTTTAAACGTGAAAAACGCGATTTAGGCTAATTTGAGGGGAAAAGAACGAAAGTTTGGTCACTGTCTCGGGATGGCTTCAAAACCCACATACCCGATCCATCTTTCATGAGGATTCCATAATGCCAAATATTGTTGTCAAATTCATCCGTTTGGGCCTTTAAAGATGAAAAACGCGATTTAGGCTAATTAGAGGGGAAAAGAATGAAAGTTTGCTCACTGTCTCGGAATGGCTTCAAAGCCCACATACCAATTCCATATTTCATGAGGATTCCAGAATGCCCAATATTGTCGTCAAATTCTTCCGTTTCGGCCTTTAAAGGTCAAAAACGCGATTTAGGCTAATTTGAGGGGAAAAGAATGAAAGTTTGGTCAATGTCTCGGAATGGCTTGAAACCCACATACCCCCTCCATATTTCATGAGGATTTCAGAATGCCCAATATTGTTGTCAAATTCATCCGTTTGGGCCTTTAAACGTGAAAAACGCGATTTAGGCTAATTTGAGGGGATAAGAACGAAAGTTTGGTCACTGTCTCGGAATGGCTTCAAAACCCACATACCCGCTCCACTTTCACGAGGATTCCAGAATGCCCAATATTGTTGTCAAATTCATCCGTTTGGGCCTTTAAAGATGAAAAACGTGATTTAGGCTAATTTGAGGGGAAAAGAACGAAAGTTTGTTCACTGTCTCGGAATGGCTTCAAAACCCACATACCCGTTCCATATTTCATGAGGATTCCAGAATGCCCAATATTGTTGTCAAATTCATCCGTTTGGGCCTTTAAACGTGAAAAACGCGATTTAGGCTAATTTGAGGGGAAAAGAACGAAAGTTTGGTCACTATCTCGGAATGGCTTGAAAACCCACATACCCGCTCCATTTTCATGAGGATTCCCGAATGCCCAATATTGTTGTCAAATTCATCCGTTTTGGCCTTTAAACGTGAAAAACGAGATTTAGGCTAATTTGAGGGGATAAGAACGAAAGTTTGTTCACTGTCTCGGAATGGCTTCAAAACCCACATACCCGTTCCATATTTCATGAGGATTCCAGAATGCCCAATATTGTTGTCAAATTCATCCGTTTGGGCCTTTAAACGTGAAAAACGCGATTTAGGCTAATTTGAGGGGATAAGAACGAAAGTTTGGTCACTGTCTCGGAATGGCTTCAAAACCCACATACCCGATCCATATTTCATGAGGATTCCATAATGCCAAATATTGTTGTCAAATTCATCCGTTTGGGCCTTTAAACGTGAAAAACGCGATTTAGGCTAATTTGAGGGGATAAGAACGAAAGTTTGGTCACTGTCTCGGAATGGCTTCAAAACCCACATACCCGCTCCATTTTCATGAGGATTCCAGAATGCCCAATATTGTTGTCAAATTCATCCGTTTGGGCCTTTAAAGATGAAAAACGCGATTTAGGCTAATTTGAGGGGAAAAGAACGAAAGTTTGTTCACTGTCTCGGAATGGCTTCAAAACCCACATACTCGTTCCATATTTCATGAGGATTCCAGAATGCCCAATATTGTTGTCAAATTCATCCGTTTGGGCCTTTAAACGTGAAAAACGCGATTTAGGCTAATTTGAGGGGAAAAGAACGAAAGTTTGGTCACTGTCTCGGAATGGCTTGAAAACCCACAAACCTGCTCCATTTTCATGAGGATTCCCGAATGCCCAATATTGTTATCAAATTCATCCGTTTTGGCCTTTAACGTGAAAAACGAGATTTAGGCTAATTTGAGGGGATAAGAACGAAAGTTTGTTCACTGTCTCGGAATGGCTTCAAAACCCACATACCCGCTCCATATTTCACGAGGATTCCAGAATTCCTAATATTGTTGTCAAATTCATCCGTTTGGGCCTTTAATGATGAAAAACGCGATTTAGGCTAATTAGAGGGGAAAAGAATGAAAGTTTGTTCACTGTCTCGGAATGGCTTCAAAACCCACATACCAAGTCCATATTTCATGAGGATTCCAGAATGCCCAATATTGTCGTCAAATTCTTCCGTTTCGGCCTTTAAAGGTGAAAAACGCGATTTAGGCTAATTTGAGGGGAAAAGAATGAAAGTTTGGTCAATGTCTCGGAATGGCTTGAAACCCACATACCCCCTCCATATTTCATGAGGATTTCAGAATGCCCAATATTGTTGTCAAATTCATCCGTTTGGGCCTTTAAAGATGAAAAACGCGATTTAGGCTAATTTGAGGGGAACAGAACAAAAGTTTGGTCACTGTCTCGGAATGGCTTCAAAACCCACATACCCGTTCCATATTTCATGAGGATTCCAGAATGCCCAATATTGTTGTCAAATTCATCCGTTTGGGCCTTTAAATGTGAAAAACGCGATTTAGGCTAATTTGAGGGGATAAGAACGAAAGTTTGGTCACTGTCTCGGAATGGCTTCAAAACCCACATACCCGCTCCACTTTCATGAGGATTCCAGAATGCCCAATATTGTTGTCAAATTCATCCCTTTGGGCCTTTAAAGATGAAAAACGCGATTTAGGCTAATTTGAGGGGAAAAGAACGAAAGTTTGTTCACTGTCTCGGAATGGCTTCAAAACCCACATACCCGTTCCATATTTCATGAGGATTCCAGAATGCCCAATATTGTTGTCAAATTCATCCGTTTGGGCCTTTAAACGTGAAAAACGCGATTTAGGCTAATTTGAGGGGAAAAGAACGAAAGTTTGGTCACTGTCTCGGAATGGCTTCAAAACCCAGATACCCGTTCCATATTTCATGAGGATTCCATAATGCCCAAAACTGTTGTCAAATTCATCCGTTTGGGCCTTTAAAGATGAAAAACGCGAGTTAGGCTAATTTGAGGGGAAAAGAACGAAAGTTTTTTCACTGTCTCGGAATGGCTTCAAAACCCACATACCCGTTCCATATTTCATGAGGATTCCAGAATGCCCAATATTGTTGTCAAATTCATCCGTTTGGGCCTTTAAACGTGAAAAACGCGATTTAGGCTAATTTGAGGGGAAAAGAACGAAAGTTTGGTCACTGTCTCGGAATGGCTTGAAAACCCACAAACCTGCTCCATTTTCATGAGGATTCCCGAATGCCCAATATTGTTGTCAAATTCATCCGTTTGGGCCTTTAAACGTGAAAAACGCGATTTAGGCTAATTTGAGGGGATAAGAACGAAAGTTTGGTCACTGTCTCGGAATGGCTTCAAAACCCACATACCCCCTCCATTTTCATGAGGATTCCAGAATGCCCAATATTGTTGTCAAATTCATCCGTTTGGGCCTTTAAAGTTGAAAAACGCGATTTAGGCTAATTTGAGGGGAAAAGAACGAAAGTTTGTTCACTGTCTCGGAATGGCTTCAAAACCCACATACCCGTTCCGTATTTCATGAGGATTCCAGAATGCCCAATATTGTTGTCAAATTCATCCGTTTGGGCCTTTAAAGATGAAAAACGCGATTTAGGATAATTTGAGGGGAAAAGAACGAAAGTTTGGTCACTGTCTCGGAATGGCTTCAAAACCCACATACCCACTCCATATTTCATGAGGATTCCAGAATGCCCAATATTGTTGTCAAATTCATCCGTTTGGGCCTTGAAAGATGAAAAACGCGATTTAGGCTAATTTGAGGGGATAAGAACGAAAGTTTGTTCACTGTCTCGGAATGGCTTCAAAACCCACATACCCGCTCCATATTTCACGAGGATTCCAGAATTCCTAATATTGTTGTCAAATTCATCCGTTTGGGCCTTTAATGATGAAAAACGCGATTTACGCAAATATCAGGGGAAAAGAACGAAAGTTTGCTCGCTATCTCGGCATGGTTTGAAAACCCACACACCAACTCCATATTTCTTTAGGATTCCAGAATGCCCAATATTGTTGTCAAATTTTTCCGTTTCGGCCTTTAAACGTGAAAAACGCGATTTAGGCTAATTTGAGGGGAAAAGAACGAAAGTTTGGTCACTGTCTCGGAATGGCTTCAAAACCCACATACCCGATCCATATTTCATGAGGATTCCATAATGCCAAATATTGTTGTCAAATTCATCCGTTTGGGCCTTTAAAGATGAAAAACGCGATTTAGGCTAATTAGAGGGGAAAAGAATGAAAGTTTGCTCACTGTCTCGGAATGGCTTCAAAACCCACATACCAATTCCATATTTCATGAGGATTCCAGAATGCCCAATATTGTCGTCAAATTCTTCCGTTTCGGCCTTTAAAGGTGAAAAACGCGATTTAGGCTATTTTGAGGGGAGAAGAATGAAAGTTTGGTCAATGTCTCGGAATGGCTTGAAACCCACATACCCCCTCCATATTTCATGAGGATTGCAGAATGCCCAATATTGTTGTCAAATTCATCCGTTTGGGCCTTTAAAGATGAAAAACGCGATTTAGGCTAATTTGAGGGGAAAAGAACGAAAGTTTGGTCACTGTCTCGGAATGGCTTCAAAACCCACATACCCGTTCCATATTTCATGAGGATTCCAGAATGCCCAATATTGTTGTCAAATTCATCCGTTTGGGCCTTTAAACGTGAAAAACGCGATATAGGCTAATTTGAGGGGAAAAGAACGAAAGTTTGGTCACTGTCTCGGAATGGCTTCAAAACCCAGATACCCGTTCCATATTTCATGAGGATTCCATAATGCCCAAAACTGTTGTCAAATTCATCCGTTTGGGCCTTTAAAGATGAAAAACGCGATTTAGGCTAATTTGAGGGGAAAAGAACGAAAGTTTTTTCACTGTCTCGGAATGGCTTCAAAACCCACATACCCGTTCCATATTTCATGAGGATTCCAGAATGCCCAATATTGTTGTCAAATTCATCCGTTTGGGCCTTTAAACGTGAAAAACGCGATTTAGGCTAATTTGAGGGGAAAAGAACGAAAGTTTGGTCACTGTCTCGGAATGGCTTGAAAACCCACAAACCTGCTCCATTTTCATGAGGATTCCCGAATGCCCAATATTGTTGTCAAATTCATCCGTTTGGGCCTTTAAACGTGAAAAACGCGATTTAGGCTAATTTGAGGGGATAAGAACGAAAGTTTGGTCACTGTCTCGGAATGGCTTCAAAACCCACATACCCCCTCCATTTTCATGAGGATTCCAGAATGCCCAACAATATTGTTGTCAAATTCATCCGTTTGGGCCTTTAAAGTTGAAAAACGCGATTTAGGCTAATTTGAGGGGAAAAGAACGAAAGTTTGTTCACTGTCTCGGAATGGCTTCAAAACCCACATACCCGTTCCGTATTTCATGAGGATTCCAGAATGCCCAATATTGTTGTCAAATTCATCCGTTTGGGCCTTTAAAGATGAAAAACGCGATTTAGGATAATTTGAGGGGAAAAGAACGAAAGTTTGGTCACTGTCTCGGAATGGCTTCAAAACCCACATACCCACTCCATATTTCATGAGGATTCCAGAATGCCCAATATTGTTGTCAAATTCATCCGTTTGGGCCTTGAAAGATGAAAAACGCGATTTAGGCTAATTTGAGGGGATAAGAACGAAAGTTTGTTCACTGTCTCGGAATGGCTTCAAAACCCACATACCCGCTCCATATTTCACGAGGATTCCAGAATTCCTAATATTGTTGTCAAATTCATCCGTTTGGGCCTTTAATGATGAAAAACGCGATTTACGCAAATATCAGGGGAAAAGAACGAAAGTTTGCTCGCTATCTCGGCATGGTTTGAAAACCCACACACCAACTCCATATTTCTTTAGGATTCCAGAATGCCCAATATTGTTGTCAAATTTTTCCGTTTCGGCCTTTAAACGTGAAAAACGCGATTTAGGCTAATTTGAGGGGAAAAGAACGAAAGTTTGGTCACTGTCTCGGAATGGCTTCAAAACCCACATACCCGATCCATCTTTCATGAGGATTCCATAATGCCAAATATTGTTGTCAAATTCATCCGTTTGGGCCTTTAAAGATGAAAAACGCGATTTAGGCTAATTAGAGGGGAAAAGAATGAAAGTTTGCTCACTGTCTCGGAATGGCTTCAAAACCCACATACCAATTCCATATTTCATGAGGATTCCAGAATGCCCAATATTGTCGTCAAATTCTTCCGTTTCGGCCTTTAAAGGTGAAAAACGCGATTTAGGCTATTTTGAGGGGAAAAGAATGAAAGTTTGGTCAATGTCTCGGAATGGCTTGAAACCCACATACCCCCTCCATATTTCATGAGGATTGCAGAATGCCCAATATTGTTGTCAAATTCATCCGTTTGGGCCTTTAAAGATGAAAAACGCGATTTAGGCTAATTTGAGGGGAAAAGAACGAAAGTTTGGTCACTGTCTCGGAATGGCTTCAAAACCCACATACCCGTTCCATATTTCATGAGGATTCCAGAATGCCCAATATTGTTGTCAAATTCATCCGTTTGGGCCTTTAAACGTGAAAAACGCGATTTAGGCTAATTTGAGGGGATAAGAACGAAAGTTTGGTCACTGTCTCGGAATGGCTTCAAAACCCACATACCCGCTCCACTTTCACGAGGATTCCAGAATGCCCAATATTGTTGTCAAATTCATCCGTTTGGGCCTTTAAAGATGAAAAACGTGATTTAGGCTAATTTGAGGGGAAAAGAACGAAAGTTTGTTCACTGTCTCGGAATGGCTTCAAAACCCACATACCCGTTCCATATTTCATGAGGATTCCAGAATGCCCAATATTGTTGTCAAATTCATCCGTTTGGGCCTTTAAACGTGAAAAACGCGATTTAGGCTAATTTGAGGGGAAAAGAACGAAAGTTTGGTCACTGTCTCGGAATGGCTTCAAAACCCAGATACCCGTTCCATATTTCATGAGGATTCCATAATGCCCAAAATTGTTGTCAAATTCATCCGTTTGGGCCTTTAAAGATGAAAAACGCGATTTAGGCTAATTTGAGGGGAAAAGAACGAAAGTTTGTTCACTGTCTCGGAATGGCTTCAAAACCCACATACCAACTCCATATTTCATGAGGATTCCAGAATGCCCAATATTGTTGTCAAATTCTTCCGTTTCGGCCTTTAAACGTGAAAAACGCGATTTAGGCTAATTTGAGGGGAAAAGAACGAAAGTTTGGTCACTGTCTCGGAATGGCTTCAAAACCCACATACCCGATCCATATTACATGAGGATTCCATAATGCCAAATATTGTTGTCAAATTCATCCGTTTGGGCCTTTAAAGATGAAAAACGCGATTTAGGCTAATTTGAGGGGAAAAGAACGAAAGTTTGTTCACTGTCTCGGAATGGCTTCAAAACCCACACATACCTACTCCGTATTTCATGAGGATTCCAGAATGCCCAATATTGTTGTCAAATTCATCCGTTTGGGCCTTTAAAGAAGAAAAACGCGATTTAGGCTAATTTGAGGGGAAAAGAACGAAAGTTTGGTCACCGTCTCGGAATGGCTTCAAAACCCACATACCCACTCCATATTTCATGAGGATTCAAGAATGCCCAATATTGTTGTCAAATTCATCCGTTTGGGCCTTCAAAGATGAAAAACGCGATTTAGGCTAATTTGAGGGGAAAATAACGAAAGTTTGGTCACCGTCTCGGAATGGCTTCAAAACCCACATACCCACTCCATATTTCATGAGGATTCAAGAATGCCCAATATTGTTGTCAAATTCATCCGTTTGGGCCTTCAAAGATGAAAAACGCGATTTAGGCTAATTTGAGGGGAAAAGAACGAAAGTTTGGTCACCGTCTCGGAATGGCTTCAAAACCCACATACCCACTCCATATTTCATGAGGATTCAAGAATGCCCAATATTGTTGTCAAATTCATCCGTTTGGGCCTTCAAAGATGAAAAACGCGATTTAGGCTAATTTGAGGGGAAAATAACGAAAGTTTGGTCACCGTCTCGGAATGGCTTCAAAACCCACATACACACTCCATATTTCATGAGGATTCCAGAATGCCCAATATTGTTGTCAAATTCATCCGTTTCGGCTTTTATAGGTAAAGAACGCGATTTAGGCTAATTTGATGGGAAAAGAACGAAAGTTTGGTCACTGTCTCGGAATGGCTTCAAAACCCACATACACACTCCATATTTCATGAGGATTCAAGAATGCCCAATATTGTTGTGAAATTCATCCGTTTGGGCCTTTAAAGATGAAAAACGCGATTTAGGCTAATTAGAGGGGAAAAGAATGAAAGTTTGCTCACTGTCTCGGAATGGCTTCAAAGCCCACACATACCTACTCCGTATTTCATGAGGATTCCAGAATGCTCAATATTGTTGTCAAATTCATCCGTTTGGGCCTTTAAAGATGAAAAACGCGATTTAGGCTAATTTGAGGGGAAAAGAAAGAATGTTTGGTCACCGTCTCGGAATGGCTTCAAAACCCACATACCCGCTCTATATTTCATGAGGATTCCAGAATCCCCAATATTGTTGTCAAATTCATCCGTTTGGGCCTTTAAAGATGAAAACAAGATTTAGGCTAATTTGAGGGGAAAAGAACGAAAGTTTGGTCACTGTCTCGGAAAGGCTTCAAAACCCACATACACACTCCATATTTCATGAGGATTCAAGAATACCCAATATTGTTGTCAAATTCATCCGTTTGGGCCTTTAAAGATGAAAAACGTGATTTAGGCTAATTAGAGGGGAAAAGAATGAAAGTTTGCTCACTGTCACGGAATGGCTTCAAAACCCACATACCCGCTCCGTATTACATGAGGATTCCATAATGCCCAATATTGTTGTCAAATTCATCCGTTTGGGCCTTTAAAGAAGAAAAACGCGATTTAGGCTAATTTGAGGGGAAAATAACGAAAGTTTGGTCACCGTCTCGGAATGGCTTCAAAACCCACATACACTCTCCATATTTCATGAGGATTCCAGAATGCCCAATATTGTTGTCAAATTCATCCGTTTCAGCTTTTACAGGTAAAGAACGCGATTTTAGCTAATTTGATGGGAAAAGAACGAAAGTTTGGTCACTGTCTCGGAATGGCTTCAAAACCCACATACACACTCCATATTTCATGAGGATTCAAGAATGCCCAATATTGTTGTGAAATTCATCCGTTTGGGCCTTTAAAGATGAAAAACGCGATTTAGGCTAATTAGAGGGGAAAAGAATGAAAGTTTGCTCACTGTCTCGGAATGGCTTCAAAGCCCACACATACCTACTCCGTATTTCATGAGGATTCCAGAATGCCCAATATTGTTGTCAAATTCATCCGTTTGGGCCTTTAAAGATGAAAAACGCGATTTAGGCTAATTTGATGGGAAAAGAAAGAAAGTTTGGTCACCGTCTCGGAATGGCTTCAAAACCCACATACCCGCTCTATATTTCATGAGGATTCCAGAATCCCCAATATTGTTGTCAAATTCATCCGTTTGGGCCTTTAAAGATGAAAACAAGATTTAGGCTAATTTGAGGGGAAAAGAACGAAAGTTTGGTCACTGTCTCGGAATGGCTTGAAACCCACATACCCACTCCATATTTCATGAGGATTCCAGAATGCCCAATATTGTTGTCAAATTCATCCGTTTGTGCCTTTAAAGATGAAAAACGTGATGTAGGCTAATTAGAGGGGAAAAGAATGAAAGTTTGCTCACTGTCACGGAATGGCTTCAAAACCCACATACCCGCTCCGTATTACATGAGGATTCCAGAATGCCCAATATTGTTGTCAAATTCATCCGTTTGGGCCTTTAAAGATGAAAAACGCGATTTAGGCTAATTTGAGGGGAAAAGAATGAAAGTTTGGTCACCGTCTCGGAATGGCTTCAAAACCCACATACACACTCCATATTTCATTAGGATTCAAGAATGCCCAATATTGTTGTCAAATTCATCCGTTTGGGCATTGAAAGATGAAAAACGCGATTTAGGCTAATTTGAGGGGAAAACAAAGAAAGTTTGGTCACCGTGTCGGAATGGCTTCAAAACCCACATACCCACTCCATATATCATCAGGATTCCAGAATGCCCAATATTGTTGTCAAATTCATCCGTTTGGGCCTTTAAAGATGAAAAACGTGATTTAGGCTAATTAGAGGGGAAAAGAATGAAAGTTTGATCACTGTCTCGGAATGGCTTCAAAACCCACATACCAACTCCATATTTCATGAGGATTCCAGAATGCCCAATATTGTTGTCAATTTCATCCGTTTGGGCCTTTAAAGATGAAAAACGCGATTTAGGCTAATTTGAGGGGAAAAGAACGAAAGTTTGGTCACCGTCTCGGAATGGCTTCAAAACCCACATACCCACACCATATTTCATGAGGATTCCAGAATGCCCAATATTGTTGTCAAATTCATCCGTTTGGGCCTTTAAAGGTGAAAAACGCGACTTAGGCTAATTTGAGGGGAAAAGAACGAAAGTTTGGTCACGGTCTCGGAATGGCTTGAAACCCACATACTCACTCCATATTTCATGAGGATTTCAGAATGCCCAATATTGTTGTCAAATTCATCCGTTTGGGCCTTTATTGATGAAAAACGCGATTTAGGCTAATTTGAGGGGAAAAGAACGAAAGTTTGGTCACTGTCTCGGAAAGGCTTCAAAACCCACATACACACTCCATATTTCATGAGGATTCAAGAATGCCCAATATTGTTGTCAAATTCATCCGTTTGGCCCTTTAATGATGAAAAACGTGATTTAGGCTAATTAGAGGGGAAAAGAATGAAAGTTTGATCACTGTCTTGGAATGGCTTCAAAACCCACATACCCACTCCATATTTCATGAGGATTCCAGAATGCCCAATATTGTTGTCAAATTCATCCGTTTGTGCCTTTAAAGGTGAAGAACGCGATTTAGGCTAATTTGAGGGGAAAAGAACGAAAGTTTGGTCATTGTCTCGGAATGGCTTCAAAACCCACATACCCACTCCATATTTCATGAGGATTCAAGAATGCCCAATATTGTTGTCAAATTCATCCGTTTGGGCCATTAAAGATGAAAAACGTGATTTAGGCTAATTAGAGGGTAAAAGAATGAAAGTTTGATCACTGTCTCGGAATGGCTTCAAAACCCACATACCAACTCCATATTTCATGAGGATTCCAGAATGCCCAATATTGTTGTCAAATTCTTCCGTTTCAGCTTTTACAGGTAAAGAACGCGATTTAGGCTAATTTGATGGGAAAAGAACGAATGTTTGGTCACTGTCTCGGAATGGCTTCAAAACCCACACATACCTACTCCGTATTTCATGAGGATTCCAGAATGCCCAATATTGTTGTCAAATTCATCCGTTTGGGCCTTTAAAGATGAAAAACGCGATTTAGGCTAATTTGAGGGGAAAAGAACGAAAGTTTGGTCACCGTCTCGGAATGGCTTCAAAACCCACATACCCACTCCATATTTCATGAGGATTCAAGAATGCCCAATATTGTTGCCAAATTCATCCATTTGGGCCTTCAAAGATGAAAAACGCGATTTAGGCTAATTTGAGGGGAAAAGAAAGAAAGTTTGGTCACCGTCTCGGAATGGCTTCAAAACCCACATACCCGCTCTATATTTCATGAGGATTCCAGAATCCCCAATATTGTTGTCAAATTCATCCGTTTGGGCCTTTAAAGATGAAAACAAGATTTAGGCTAATTTGAGGGGAAAAGAATGAAAGTTTGGTCACTGTCTCGGAATGGCTTGAAACCCACATACCCACTCCATATTTCATGAGGATTCCAGAATGCCCAATATTGTTGTCAAATTCATCCGTTTGTGCCTATAAAGATGAAAAACGTGATTTAGGCTAATTAGAGGGGAAAAGAATGAAAGTTTGCTCACTGTCATGGAATGGCTTCAAAACCCACATACCCGCTCCGTATTACATGAGGATTCCAGAATGCCCAATATTGTTGTCAAATTCATCCGTTTGGGCCTTTAAAGATGAAAAACGCGATTTAGGCTAATTTGAGGGGAAAAGAATGAAAGTTTGGTCACCGTCTCGGAATGGCTTCAAAACCCACATACACACTCCATATTTCATGAGGATTCAAGAATGCCCAATATTGTTGTCAAATTCATCCGTTTGGGCATTGAAAGATGAAAAACGCGATTTAGGCTAATTTGAGGGGAAAACAAAGAAAGTTTGGTCACCGTGTCGGAATGGCTTCAAAACCCACATACCCACACCATATTTCATCAGGATTCCAGAATGCCCAATATTGTTGTCAAATTCATCCGTTTGGGCCTTTAAAGATGAAAAACATGATTTAGGCTAATTAGAGGGGAAAAGAATGAAAGTTTGATCACTGTCTCGGAATGGCTTCAAAACCCACATACCAACTCCATATTTCATGAGGATTCCAGAATGCCCAATATTGTTGTCAAATTCATCCGTTTGGGCATTGAAAGATGAAAAACGCGATTTAGGCTAATTTGAGGGGAAAACAAAGAAAGTTTGGTCACCGTGTCGGAATGGCTTCAAAACCCACATACCCACTCCATATATCATCAGGATTCCAGAATGCCCAATATTGTTGTCAAATTCATCCGTTTGGGCCTTTAAAGATGAAAAACGTGATTTAGGCTAATTAGAGGGGAAAAGAATGAAAGTTTGATCACTGTCTCGGAATGGCTTCAAAACCCACATACCAACTCCATATTTCATGAGGATTCCAGAATTCCCAATATTGTTGTCAATTTCATCCGTTTGGGCCTTTAAAGATGAAAAACGCGATTTAGGCTAATTTGAGGGGAAAAGAACGAAAGTTTGGTCACCGTCTCGGAATGGCTTCAAAACCCACATACCCACACCATATTTCATGAGGATTCCAGAATGCCCAATATTGTTGTCAAATTCATCCGTTTGGGCCTTTAAAGGTGAAGAACGCGATTTAGGCTAATTTGAGGGGAAAAGAACGAAAGTTTGGTCACTGTCTCGGAATGGCTTCAAAACCCACATACCCACTCCATATTTCATGAGGATTCAAGAATGCCCAATATTGTTGTCAAATTCATCCGTTTGGGCCATTAAAGATGAAAAACGTGATTTAGGCTAATTAGAGGGGAAAAGAATGAAAGTTTGATCACTGTCTCGGAATGGCTTCAAAACCCACATACCAACTCCATATTTCATGAGGATTCCAGAATGCCCAATATTGTTGTCAAATTCTTCCGTTTCAGCTTTTACAGGTAAAGAACGCGATTTAGGCTAATTTGATGGGAAAAGAACGAATGTTTGGTCACTGTCTCGGAATGGCTTCAAAACCCACACATACCTACTCCGTATTTCATGAGGATTCCAGAATGCCCAATATTGTTGTCAAATTCATCCGTTTGGGCCTTTAAAGATGAAAAACGCGATTTAGGCTAATTTGAGGGGAAAAGAACGAAAGTTTGGTCACTGTCTCGGAAAGGCTTCAAAACCCACATACACACTCCATATTTCATGAGGATTCAAGAATGCCCAATATTGTTGTCAAATTCATCCGTTTGGGCCTTTAAAGATGAAAAACGTGATTTAGGCTAATTAGAGGGGAAAAGAATGAAAGTTTGGTCACCGTCTCGGAATGGCTTCAAAACCCACTTACACACTCCATATTTCATGAGGATTCAAGAATGCCCAATATTGTTGTCAAATTCATCCGTTTGGGCATTGAAAGATGAAAAACGCGATTTAGGCTAATTTGAGGGGAAAACAAAGAAAGTTTGGTCACCGTGTCGGAATGGCTTCAAAACCCACATACCCACTCCATATTTCATCAGGATTCCAGAATGCCCAATATTGTTGTCAAATTCATCCGTTTGGGCCTTTAAAGATGAAAAACGTGATTTAGGCTAATTAGAGGGGAAAAGAATGAAAGTTTGATCACTGTCTCGGAATGGCTTCAAAACCCACATACCAACTCCATATTTCATGAGGATTCCAGAATGCCCAATATTGTTGTCAAATTCATCCGTTTGGGCCTTTAAAGATGAAAAACGCGATTTAGGCTAATTTGAGGGGAAAAGAACGAAAGTTTGGTCACCGTCTCGGAATGGCTTCAAAACCCACATACCCACACCATATTTCATGAGGATTCCAGAATGCCCAATATTGCTGTCAAATTCATCCGTTTGGGCCATTAAAGATGAAAAACTCGATTTAGGCTAATTTGAGGGGAAAAGAACGAAAGTTTGGTCACTGTCTCGGAATGGCTTGAAACCCACATACCCACTCCATATTTCATGAGGATTCAAGAATGCCCAATATTGTTGTCAAATTCATCCGTTTGGGCCTTTAAAGATGAAAAACGCGATTTAGGCTAATTTGAGGGGAAAAGAACGAAAGTTTGGTCACTGTCTCGGAATGGCTTCAAAACCCACATACCCACTCCATATATCATCAGGATTCCAGAATGCCCAATATTGTTGTCAAATTCATCCGTTTGGGCCTTTAAAGATGAAAAACGCGATCTAGGCTAATTAGAGGGGAAAAGAATGAAAGTTTGATCACTGTCTTGGAATAGCTTCAAAACCCACATACCCACTCCATATTTCATGAGGATTCCAGAATGCCTAATATTGTTGTCAAACTCTTCCGTTTCAGCTTTTACAGGTAAAGAACGCGATTTAGGCTAATTTGATGGGAAAAGAACGAATGTTTGGTCAATGTCTCGGAATGGCTTCAAAACCCACTTACACACTCCATATTTCATGAGGATTCCAGAATGCCCAATATTGTTGTCAAATTCATCCGTTTGGGCCTTTAAAGGTGAAGAACGCGATTTAGGCCAATTTGAGGGGAAAAGAACGAAAGTTTGGTCACTGTATCGGAATGGCTTCAAAACCCACATACCCACTCCATATTTCATGAGGATTCAAGAATGCCCAATATTGTTGTCAAATTCATCCGTTTGGGCCTTTAAAGATGAAAAACGTGATTTAGGCTAATTAGAGGGCAAAAGAATGAAAGTTTGATCACTGTCTCGGAATGGCTTCAAAACCCACATACCAACTCCATATTTCATGAGGATTCCAGAATGCCCAATATTGTTGTCAAATTCATCCGTTTGGGCCTTTAAATGTGAAAAACGCGATTTAGGCTAATTTGAGGGGAAAAGAACGAAAGTTTGGTCACCGTCTCGGAATGGCTTCAAAACCCACATACCCACACCATATTTCATGAGGATTCCAGAATGCCCAATATTGTTGTCAAATTCATCCGTTTGGGCCTTTAAAGGTGAAAAACGCGACTTAGGCTAATTTGAGAGGAAAAGGACGAAAGTTTGGCCACTGTCTCGGAATGGCTTGAAACCCACATACCCACTCCATATTTCATGAGGATTCAAGAATGCCCAATATTGTTGTCAAATTCATCCGTTTGGGCCTTTAAAGCTGAAAAACGCGATTTAGGCTAATTTGAGGGGAAAAGAACGAAAGTTTGGTCACTGTCTCGGAATGGCTTCAAAACCCACATACACGCTCCATATTTCATGAGGATTCAAGATTGCCCAATATTGTTGTCAAATTCATCCGTTTGGGCCATTAAAGATGAAAAACGTGATTTAGGCTAATTAGAGGGGAAAAAAATGAAAGTTTGCTCACCGTCTTGGAATGGCTTCAAAGCCCACATACCTACTCCGTATTTCATGAGGATTCCAGAATGCCCAATATTGTTGTCAAATTCATGCGTTTAGGCCTTTAAAGATGAAAAACGCGATTTAGGCTAATTTGAGGGGAAAACAAAAAAAGTTTGGTCACCGTGTCGGAATGGCTTCAAAACCCACATACCCACTCCATATATCATCAGGATTCCAGAATGCCCAATATTGTTGTCAACTTCATCCGTTTGGGCCATTAAAGATGAAAAACGTGATTTAGGCTAATTAGAGGGGAAAAGAATGAAAGTTTGATCACTGTCTCGGAATGGCTTCAAAACCCACATACCAACTCCATATTTCATGAGGATTCCAGAATGTCCAATATTGTTCTCAAATTCTTCCGTTTCAGCTTTTACAGGTAAAGAACGCGATTTAGGCTAATTTGATGGGAAAAGAACGAATGTTTGGTCAATGTCTCGGAATGGCTTCAAAACCCACATACACACTCCATATTTCATGAGGATTCAAGAATGCCCAATATTGTTGTCAAATTCATCCGTTTGGGCCTTTAAAGTTGAAAAACGTGATTTAGGCTAATTAGAGGGGAAAAGAATGAAAGTTTGCTCACTGTCTCGGAATGGCATCAAAGCCCACATACCTACTCCGTATTTCATGAGGATTCCAGAATGCCCAATATTGTTGTCAAATTCATCCGTTTGGGCCTTCAAAGATGAAAAACGCGATTTAGGCTAATTTGAGGGGAAAAGAAAGAAAGTTTGGTCACCGTCTCGGAATGGCTTCAAAACCCACATACCCGCTCCATATTTCATGAGGATTGCAAAATCCCCAATATTGTTGTCAAATTCATCCGTTTGGGCCTTTAAAGATGAAAACAAGATTTAGGCTAATTTGAGGGGAAAAGAACGAAAGTTTGGTCATCGTCTCGGAATGGCTTCAAAACCCACATACCCACTCCATATTTCATGAGGATTCCAGAATGCCCAATATTGTTGTCAAATTCATCCGTTTGGGCCTTCAAAGATGAAAAACGCGATTTAGGCTAATTTGAGGGGAAAAGAAAGAAAGTTTGGTCACCGTCTCGGAATGGCTTCAAAACCCACATACCCGCTCCATATTTCATGAGGATTGCAAAATCCCCAATATTGTTGTCAAATTCATCCGTTTGGGCCTTTAAAGATGAAAAACGCGATTTAGGCTAATTTGAGGGGAAAAGAACGAAAGTTTGGTCACTGTCTCGGAAAGGCTTCAAAACCCACATACACACTCCATATTTCATGAGGATTCAAGAATGCCCAATATTGTTGTCAAATTCATCCGTTTGGGCCTTTAAAGATGAAAAACGTGATTTAGGCTAATTAGAGGGGAAAAGAATGAAAGTTTGATCACTGTCTTGGAATGGCTTCAAAACCCACATACCCACTCCATATTTCATGAGGATTCCAGAATGCCCAATATTGTTGTCAAATTCATCCGTTTGTGCCTTTAAAGGTGAAGAACGCGATTTAGGCTAATTTGAGGGGAAAAGAACGAAAGTTTGGTCACTGTATCGGAATGGCTTCAAAACCCACATACCCACTCCATATTTCATGAGGATTCAAGAATGCCCAATATTGTTGTCAAATTCATCCGTTTGGGCCATTAAAGATGAAAAACGTGATTTAGGCTAATTAGAGGGGAAAAGAATGAAAGTTTGATCACTGTCTCGGAATGGCTTCAAAACCCACATACCAACTCCATATTTCATGAGGATTCCAGAATGCCCAATATTGTTGTCAAATTCTTCCGTTTCAGCTTTTACAGGTAAAGAACGCGATTTAGGCTAATTTGATGGGAAAAGAACGAATGTTTGGTCACTGTCTCGGAATGGCTTCAAAACCCACACATACCTACTCCGTATTTCATGAGGATTCCAGAATGCCCAATATTGTTGTCAAATTCATCCGTTTGGGCCTTTAAAGATGAAAAACGCGATTTAGGCTAATTTGAGGGGAAAAGAACGAAAGTTTGGTCACTGTCTCGGAAAGGCTTCAAAACCCACATACACACTCCATATTTCATGAGGATTCAAGAATGCCCAATATTGTTGTCAAATTCATCCGTTTGGGCCTTTAAAGATGAAAAACGTGATTTAGGCTAATTAGAGGGGAAAAGAATGAAAGTTTGGTCACCGTCTCGGAATGGCTTCAAAACCCACTTACACACTCCATATTTCATGAGGATTCAAGAATGCCCAATATTGTTGTCAAATTCATCCGTTTGGGCATTGAAAGATGAAAAACGCGATTTAGGCTAATTTGAGGGGAAAACAAAGAAAGTTTGGTCACCGTGTCGGAATGGCTTCAAAACCCACATACCCACTCCATATTTCATCAGGATTCCAGAATGCCCAATATTGTTGTCAAATTCATCCGTTTGGGCCTTTAAAGATGAAAAACGTGATTTAGGCTAATTAGAGGGGAAAAGAATGAAAGTTTGATCACTGTCTCGGAATGGCTTCAAAACCCACATACCAACTCCATATTTCATGAGGATTCCAGAATGCCCAATATTGTTGTCAAATTCATCCGTTTGGGCCTTTAAAGATGAAAAACGCGATTTAGGCTAATTTGAGGGGAAAAGAACGAAAGTTTGGTCACCGTCTCGGAATGGCTTCAAAACCCACATACCCACACCATATTTCATGAGGATTCCAGAATGCCCAATATTGCTGTCAAATTCATCCGTTTGGGCCATTAAAGATGAAAAACTCGATTTAGGCTAATTTGAGGGGAAAAGAACGAAAGTTTGGTCACTGTCTCGGAATGGCTTGAAACCCACATACCCACTCCATATTTCATGAGGATTCAAGAATGCCCAATATTGTTGTCAAATTCATCCGTTTGGGCCTTTAAAGATGAAAAACGCGATTTAGGCTAATTTGAGGGGAAAAGAACGAAAGTTTGGTCACTGTCTCGGAATGGCTTCAAAACCCACATACCCACTCCATATATCATCAGGATTCCAGAATGCCCAATATTGTTGTCAAATTCATCCGTTTGGGCCTTTAAAGATGAAAAACGCGATCTAGGCTAATTAGAGGGGAAAAGAATGAAAGTTTGATCACTGTCTTGGAATAGCTTCAAAACCCACATACCCACTCCATATTTCATGAGGATTCCAGAATGCCTAATATTGTTGTCAAACTCTTCCGTTTCAGCTTTTACAGGTAAAGAACGCGATTTAGGCTAATTTGATGGGAAAAGAACGAATGTTTGGTCAATGTCTCGGAATGGCTTCAAAACCCACTTACACACTCCATATTTCATGAGGATTCCAGAATGCCCAATATTGTTGTCAAATTCATCCGTTTGGGCCTTTAAAGGTGAAGAACGCGATTTAGGCCAATTTGAGGGGAAAAGAACGAAAGTTTGGTCACTGTATCGGAATGGCTTCAAAACCCACATACCCACTCCATATTTCATGAGGATTCAAGAATGCCCAATATTGTTGTCAAATTCATCCGTTTGGGCCTTTAAAGATGAAAAACGTGATTTAGGCTAATTAGAGGGCAAAAGAATGAAAGTTTGATCACTGTCTCGGAATGGCTTCAAAACCCACATACCAACTCCATATTTCATGAGGATTCCAGAATGCCCAATATTGTTGTCAAATTCATCCGTTTGGGCCTTTAAATGTGAAAAACGCGATTTAGGCTAATTTGAGGGGAAAAGAACGAAAGTTTGGTCACCGTCTCGGAATGGCTTCAAAACCCACATACCCACACCATATTTCATGAGGATTCCAGAATGCCCAATATTGTTGTCAAATTCATCCGTTTGGGCCTTTAAAGCTGAAAAACGCGATTTAGGCTAATTTGAGGGGAAAAGAACGAAAGTTTGGTCACTGTCTCGGAATGGCTTCAAAACCCACATACACGCTCCATATTTCATGAGGATTCAAGATTGCCCAATATTGTTGTCAAATTCATCCGTTTGGGCCATTAAAGATGAAAAACGTGATTTAGGCTAATTAGAGGGGAAAAAAATGAAAGTTTGCTCACCGTCTTGGAATGGCTTCAAAGCCCACATACCTACTCCGTATTTCATGAGGATTCCAGAATGCCCAATATTGTTGTCAAATTCATGCGTTTAGGCCTTTAAAGATGAAAAACGCGATTTAGGCTAATTTGAGGGGAAAACAAAAAAAGTTTGGTCACCGTGTCGGAATGGCTTCAAAACCCACATACCCACTCCATATATCATCAGGATTCCAGAATGCCCAATATTGTTGTCAACTTCATCCGTTTGGGCCATTAAAGATGAAAAACGTGATTTAGGCTAATTAGAGGGGAAAAGAATGAAAGTTTGATCACTGTCTCGGAATGGCTTCAAAACCCACATACCAACTCCATATTTCATGAGGATTCCAGAATGTCCAATATTGTTCTCAAATTCTTCCGTTTCAGCTTTTACAGGTAAAGAACGCGATTTAGGCTAATTTGATGGGAAAAGAACGAATGTTTGGTCAATGTCTCGGAATGGCTTCAAAACCCACATACACACTCCATATTTCATGAGGATTCAAGAATGCCCAATATTGTTGTCAAATTCATCCGTTTGGGCCTTTAAAGTTGAAAAACGTGATTTAGGCTAATTAGAGGGGAAAAGAATGAAAGTTTGCTCACTGTCTCGGAATGGCATCAAAGCCCACATACCTACTCCGTATTTCATGAGGATTCCAGAATGCCCAATATTGTTGTCAAATTCATCCGTTTGGGCCTTCAAAGATGAAAAACGCGATTTAGGCTAATTTGAGGGGAAAAGAAAGAAAGTTTGGTCACCGTCTCGGAATGGCTTCAAAACCCACATACCCGCTCCATATTTCATGAGGATTGCAAAATCCCCAATATTGTTGTCAAATTCATCCGTTTGGGCCTTTAAAGATGAAAACAAGATTTAGGCTAATTTGAGGGGAAAAGAACGAAAGTTTGGTCATCGTCTCGGAATGGCTTCAAAACCCACATACCCACTCCATATTTCATGAGGATTCCAGAATGCCCAATATTGTTGTCAAATTCATCCGTTTGGGCCTTCAAAGATGAAAAACGCGATTTAGGCTAATTTGAGGGGAAAAGAAAGAAAGTTTGGTCACCGTCTCGGAATGGCTTCAAAACCCACATACCCGCTCCATATTTCATGAGGATTGCAAAATCCCCAATATTGTTGTCAAATTCATCCGTTTGGGCCTTTAAAGATGAAAAACGCGATTTAGGCTAATTTGAGGGGAAAAGAACGAAAGTTTGGTCACTGTCTCGGAAAGGCTTCAAAACCCACATACACACTCCATATTTCATGAGGATTCAAGAATGCCCAATATTGTTGTCAAATTCATCCGTTTGGGCCTTTAAAGATGAAAAACGTGATTTAGGCTAATTAGAGGGGAAAAGAATGAAAGTTTGATCACTGTCTTGGAATGGCTTCAAAACCCACATACCCACTCCATATTTCATGAGGATTCCAGAATGCCCAATATTGTTGTCAAATTCATCCGTTTGTGCCTTTAAAGGTGAAGAACGCGATTTAGGCTAATTTGAGGGGAAAAGAACGAAAGTTTGGTCACTGTCTCGGAATGGCTTCAAAACCCACATACCCACTCCATATTTCATGAGGATTCAAGAATGCCCAATATTGTTGTCAAATTCATCCGTTAGGGCCATTAAAGATGAAAAACGTGATTTAGGCTAATTAGAGGGGAAAAGAATGAAAGTTTGATCACTGTCTCGGAATGGCTTCAAAACCCACATACCAACTCCATATTTCATGAGGATTCCAGAATGCCCAATATTGTTGTCAAATTCTTCCGTTTCAGCTTTTACAGGTAAAGAACGCGATTTAGGCTAATTTGATGGGAAAAGAACGAATGTTTGGTCACTGTCTCGGAATGGCTTCAAAACCCACACATACCTACTCCGTATTTCATGAGGATTCCAGAATGCCCAATATTGTTGTCAAATTCATCCGTTTGGGCCTTTAAAGATGAAAAACGCGATTTAGGCTAATTTGAGGGGAAAAGAACGAAAGTTTGGTCACTGTCTCGGAAAGGCTTCAAAACCCACATACACACTCCATATTTCATGAGGATTCAAGAATGCCCAATATTGTTGTCAAATTCATCCGTTTGGGCCTTTAAAGATGAAAAACGTGATTTAGGCTAATTAGAGGGGAAAAGAATGAAAGTTTGGTCACCGTCTCGGAATGGCTTCAAAACCCACTTACACACTCCATATTTCATGAGGATTCAAGAATGCCCAATATTGTTGTCAAATTCATCCGTTTGGGCATTGAAAGATGAAAAACGCGATTTAGGCTAATTTGAGGGGAAAACAAAGAAAGTTTGGTCACCGTGTCGGAATGGCTTCAAAACCCACATACCCACTCCATATTTCATCAGGATTCCAGAATGCCCAATATTGTTGTCAAATTCATCCGTTTGGGCCTTTAAAGATGAAAAACGTGATTTAGGCTAATTAGAGGGGAAAAGAATGAAAGTTTGATCACTGTCTCGGAATGGCTTCAAAACCCACATACCAACTCCATATTTCATGAGGATTCCAGAATGCCCAATATTGTTGTCAAATTCATCCGTTTGGGCCTTTAAAGATGAAAAACGCGATTTAGGCTAATTTGAGGGGAAAAGAACGAAAGTTTGGTCACCGTCTCGGAATGGCTTCAAAACCCACATACCCACACCATATTTCATGAGGATTCCAGAATGCCCAATATTGCTGTCAAATTCATCCGTTTGGGCCATTAAAGATGAAAAACTCGATTTAGGCTAATTTGAGGGGAAAAGAACGAAAGTTTGGTCACTGTCTCGGAATGGCTTGAAACCCACATACCCACTCCATATTTCATGAGGATTCAAGAATGCCCAATATTGTTGTCAAATTCATCCGTTTGGGCCTTTAAAGATGAAAAACGCGATTTAGGCTAATTTGAGGGGAAAAGAACGAAAGTTTGGTCACTGTCTCGGAATGGCTTCAAAACCCACATACCCACTCCATATATCATCAGGATTCCAGAATGCCCAATATTGTTGTCAAATTCATCCGTTTGGGCCTTTAAAGATGAAAAACGCGATCTAGGCTAATTAGAGGGGAAAAGAATGAAAGTTTGATCACTGTCTTGGAATAGCTTCAAAACCCACATACCCACTCCATATTTCATGAGGATTCCAGAATGCCTAATATTGTTGTCAAACTCTTCCGTTTCAGCTTTTACAGGTAAAGAACGCGATTTAGGCTAATTTGATGGGAAAAGAACGAATGTTTGGTCAATGTCTCGGAATGGCTTCAAAACCCACTTACACACTCCATATTTCATGAGGATTCCAGAATGCCCAATATTGTTGTCAAATTCATCCGTTTGGGCCTTTAAAGGTGAAGAACGCGATTTAGGCCAATTTGAGGGGAAAAGAACGAAAGTTTGGTCACTGTATCGGAATGGCTTCAAAACCCACATACCCACTCCATATTTCATGAGGATTCAAGAATGCCCAATATTGTTGTCAAATTCATCCGTTTGGGCCTTTAAAGATGAAAAACGTGATTTAGGCTAATTAGAGGGCAAAAGAATGAAAGTTTGATCACTGTCTCGGAATGGCTTCAAAACCCACATACCAACTCCATATTTCATGAGGATTCCAGAATGCCCAATATTGTTGTCAAATTCATCCGTTTGGGCCTTTAAATGTGAAAAACGCGATTTAGGCTAATTTGAGGGGAAAAGAACGAAAGTTTGGTCACCGTCTCGGAATGGCTTCAAAACCCACATACCCACACCATATTTCATGAGGATTCCAGAATGCCCAATATTGTTGTCAAATTCATCCGTTTGGGCCTTTAAAGCTGAAAAACGCGATTTAGGCTAATTTGAGGGGAAAAGAACGAAAGTTTGGTCACTGTCTCGGAATGGCTTGAAACCCACATACCCACTCCATATTTCATGAGGATTCAAGAATCCCAATATTGTTGTCAAATTCATCCGTTTGGGCCTTTAAAGATGAAAAACGCGATTTAGGCTAATTTGAGGGGAAAAGAACGAAAGTTTGCTCACCGTCTCGGAATGGCTTCAAAACCCACATACCCACTCCATATTTCATGAGGATTCAAGAATGCCCAATATTGTTGTCAAATTCATCCGTTTGGGCCTTTAAAGATGAAAAACGCGATTTAGGCTAATTTGAGGGGAAAAGAAAGAAAGTTTGGTCACCGTCTCGGAATGGCTTCAAAACCCACATACCCACTCCATATTTCATGAGGATTCAAGATTGCCCAATATTGTTGTCAAATTCATCCGTTTGGGCCATTAAAGATGAAAAACGCGACTTAGGCTAATTTGAGAGGAAAAGGACGAAAGTTTGGCCACTGTCTCGGAATGGCTTGAAACCCACATACCCACTCCATATTTCATGAGGATTCAAGAATCCCAATATTGTTGTCAAATTCATCCGTTTGGGCCTTTAAAGCTGAAAAACGCGATTTAGGCTAATTTGAGGGGAAAAGAACGAAAGTTTGGTCACTGTCTCGGAATGGCTTCAAAACCCACATACACGCTCCATATTTCATGAGGATTCAAGATTGCCCAATATTGTTGTCAAATTCATCCGTTTGGGCCATTAAAGATGAAAAACGTGATTTAGGCTAATTAGAGGGGAAAAAAATGAAAGTTTGCTCACCGTCTTGGAATGGCTTCAAAGCCCACATACCTACTCCGTATTTCATGAGGATTCCAGAATGCCCAATATTGTTGTCAAATTCATCCGTTTAGGCCTTTAAAGATGAAAAACGCGATTTAGGCTAATTTGAGGGGAAAACAAAAAAAGTTTGGTCACCGTGTCGGAATGGCTTCAAAACCCACATACCCACTCCATATATCATCAGGATTCCAGAATGCCCAATATTGTTGTCAACTTCATCCGTTTGGGCCATTAAAGATGAAAAACGTGATTTAGGCTAATTAGAGGGGAAAAGAATGAAAGTTTGATCACTGTCTCGGAATGGCTTCAAAACCCACATACCAACTCCATATTTCATGAGGATTCCAGAATGTCCAATATTGTTCTCAAATTCTTCCGTTTCAGCTTTTACAGGTAAAGAACGCGATTTAGGCTAATTTGATGGGAAAAGAACGAATGTTTGGTCAATGTCTCGGAATGGCTTCAAAACCCACATACACACTCCATATTTCATGAGGATTCAAGAATGCCCAATATTGTTGTCAAATTCATCCGTTTGGGCCTTTAAAGTTGAAAAACGTGATTTAGGCTAATTAGAGGGGAAAAGAATGAAAGTTTGCTCACTGTCTCGGAATGGCATCAAAGCCCACATACCTACTCCGTATTTCATGAGGATTCCAGAATGCCCAATATTGTTGTCAAATTCATCCGTTTGGGCCTTCAAAGATGAAAAACGCGATTTAGGCTAATTTGAGGGGAAAAGAAAGAAAGTTTGGTCACCGTCTCGGAATGGCTTCAAAACCCACATACCCGCTCCATATTTCATGAGGATTGCAAAATCCCCAATATTGTTGTCAAATTCATCCGTTTGGGCCTTTAAAGATGAAAACAAGATTTAGGCTAATTTGAGGGGAAAAGAACGAAAGTTTGGTCATCGTCTCGGAATGGCTTCAAAACCCACATACCCACTCCATATTTCATGAGGATTCCAGAATGCCCAATATTGTTGTCAAATTCATCCGTTTGGGCCTTCAAAGATGAAAAACGCGATTTAGGCTAATTTGAGGGGAAAAGAAAGAAAGTTTGGTCACCGTCTCGGAATGGCTTCAAAACCCACATACCCGCTCCATATTTCATGAGGATTGCAAAATCCCCAATATTGTTGTCAAATTCATCCGTTTGGGCCTTTAAAGATGAAAACAAGATTTAGGCTAATTTGAGGGGAAAAGAATGAAAGTTTGGTCACTGTCTCGGAATGGCTTGAAACCCACATACCTACTCCATATTTCATGAGGATTCCAGAATACCCAATATTGTTGTCAAATTCATCCGTTTGGGCCTTTAAAGATGAAAAACGTGATTTAGGCTAATTAGAGGGGAAAAGAATGAAAGTTTGCTCACTGTCTCGGAATGGCTGCAAAACCCACATACCCGCTCCGTATTACATGAGGATTCCAGAATGCCCAATATTGTTGTCAAATTCATCCGTTTGGGCCTTTAAAGATGAAAAACACGATTTAGGCTAATTTGAGGGGAAAAGAACGAAAGTTTGGTCGCCGTCTCGGAATGGCTTCAAAACCCACATACACACTCCATATTTCATGAGGATTCGAGAAAGCCCAATATTGTTGTCAAATTCATCCGTTTGGGCCTTTAAAGAAGAAAAACGCGATTTACGCTAATTTGAGGGGAAAAGAACGAAAGTTTGGTCACCGTCTCGGAATGGATTCAAAACCCACATACCCACTCCATATTTCATGAGGATTCCAGAATGCCCAATATTGTTGTCAAATTCATCCGTTTGGGCCTTTAAAGATGAAAACAAAATTTAGGCTAATTTGAGGGAAAAAGAATGAAAGTTTGGTCACCGTCTCGGAATGGCTTCAAAACCCACATACCCACTCCATATTTCATGAGGATTCCAGAATGCCCAATATTGTTGTCAAATTCATCCGTTTGGGCCTTTAAAGGTGAAAAACGCGACTTAGGCTAATTTGAGGGGAAAAGAACGAAAGTTTGGTCACTGTCTCGGAATGGCTTCAAAACCCACATACACACTCCATATTTCATGAGGATTCAAGAATGCCCAATATTGTTGTCAAATTCATCCGTTTGGGCCTTTAAAGATGAAAAACGTGATTTAGGCTAATTAGAGGGGAAAAGAATGAAAGTTTGCTCACTGTCTCGGAATGGCTTCAAACCCACATACACGCTCCGTATTACATGAGGATTCCAGAATGCCCAATATTGTTGTCAAATTCATCCGTTTGGGCCTTGAAAGATGAAAAACGCGATTTAGGCTAATTTGAGAGGAAAAGAATGAAAGTTTGGTCACCGTCTCGGAATGGCTTCAAAACCCACTTACACGCTCCATATTTCATGAGGATTCAAGAATGCCCAATATTGTTGTCAAATTCATCCGTTTGGGCCTTTAAAGATGAAAAACGGGATTTAGGCTAATTAGAGGGGAAATGAATGAAAGTTTGGTCACTGTCTCGGAATGGCTTCAATACCCACATACCCGCTCCGTATTTCATGAGGATTCCAGAATGCCCAATATTGTTGACAAATTCATCCGTTTGGGCCTTTAAAGATGAAAAACGCGATTTAGGCTAATTTGAGGGGAAAAGAACGAAAGTTTGGTCATCGTCTCGGAATGGCTTCAAAACCCACATACCCACTCCATATTTCATGAGGATTCCAGAATGCCCAATATTGTTGTCAAATTCTTCTGTTTCAGCTTTTAAAGGTGAAGAACGCGATTTAGGCTAATTTGAGGGGAAAAGAAAGAAAGTTTGGTCACCGTCTCGGAATGGCTTCAAAACACACATACCCACTCCATATTTCATGAGGATTCCAGAATGCCCAATATTGTTGTCAAATTCATCCGTTTGGGCCTTTTAAGATGAAAAACGTGATTTAGGCTAATTAGAGGGGAAAAGAATGAAAGTTTGATCACTGTCTCGGAATGGCTTCAAAGCCCACATACCCGCTCCATATTTCATGAGGATTCCAGAATGCCCAATATTGTTGTCAAATTCTTCCGTTTCAGCTTTTAAAGGGGAAAAAAGCGATTTATGCTAATTTGAGGGGAAAAGAACGAAAGTTTGCTCACCGTCTCGTAATGGCTTCAAAACCCACATACCCACTCCATATTTCATGAGGATTCAAGAATGCCCAATATTGTTGTCAAATTCATCCGTTTGGGCCTTTAAAGATGAAAAACGTGATTTAGGCTAATTAGAGGGGAAAAGAATGAAAGTTTGGTCACTGTCTCGAAATGGCTTCAAAACCCACATACCCGCTTCATATTTCATGAGGATTCCAGAATTCCCAATCTTGTGGTCAAATTCATCCGTTTGGGCCTTTAAAGATGAAAAACGCGATTTAGGCTAATTGGAGGGGAAAAGAAAGAAAGTTTGGTCACTGTCACGGAATGGCTTCAAAACCCACATACCCGCTCCGTATTTCATGAGGATTCCAGAATACCCAATATTGTTGTCAAATTCATCCGTTTGGGCCTTTAAAGATGAAAACGCGATTAAGGCTAATTTGAGGGGAAAAGAACGAAAGTTTGGTCAGTGTCTCGGAATGGCTTCAAAACCCACATACACACTCCATATTTCATGAGGATTCCAGAATGCCCAATATTGTTGTCAAATTCATCCGTGTGGGCCTTTAAAGATGAAAAACGCGATTTAGGCTAATTTGAGGGGAAAAGAACGAAAGTTTGGTCACAGTCTCGGAATGGCTTCAAAACCCACATACACACTCCATATTTCATGAGGATTGAAGAATGCCCAACATTGTTGTCAAATTCATCCGTTTGTGCCTTTAAAGGTGAAGAACGCGATTTAGGCTAATTTGAGGGGAAAAGAACGAAAGTTTGGTCACTGTCTCGGAATGGCTTCAAAACCCACATACCCACTCCATATTTCATGAGGATTCAAGAATGCCCAATATTGTTGTCAAATTCATCCGTTTGGGCCATTAAAGATGAAAAACGTGATTTAGGCTAATTAGAGGGGAAAAGAATGAAAGTTTGATCACTGTCTCGGAATGGCTTCAAAACCCACATAGCAACTCCATATTTCATGAGGATTCCAGAATGCCCAATATTGTTGTCAAATTCTTCCGTTTCAGCTTTTACAAGTAAAGAACGCGATTTAGGCTAATTTGATGGGAAAAGAACGAATGTTTGGTCACTGTCTCGGAATGGCTTCAAAACCCACATACACACTCCATATTTCATGAGGATTCAAGAATGCCCAATATTGTTGTCAAATTCATCCGTTTGGGCCTTTAAAGATGAAAAACGTGATTTAGGCTAATTAGAGGGGAAAAGAATGAAAGTTTGCTCACTGTCTCGGAATGGCTTCAAAGCCCACATACCTACTCCGTATTTCATGAGGATTCCAGAATGCCCAATATTGTTGTCAAATTCATCCGTTTGGGCCTTTAAAGATGAAAAACGCGATTAAGGCTAATTTGAGGGGAAAAGAACGAAAGTTTGGTCATTGTCTCGGAATGGCTTCAAAACCCACATACACACTCCATATTTCATGAGGATTCCAGAATGCCCAATATTGTTGTCAAATTCATCCGTTTGGGCCTTTAAAGATGAAAAACGTGATTTAGGCTAATTAGAGGGGAAAAGAATGAAAGTTTGATCACTGTCTTGGAATGGCTTCAAAACCCACATACCCTCTCCATATTTCATGAGGATTCCAGAATGCCCAATATTGTTGTCAAATTCATCCGTTTGTGCCTTTAAAGGTGAAGAACGCGATTTAGGCTAATTTGAGGGGAAAAGAACGAAAGTTTGGTCACTGTCTCGGAATGGCTTCAAAACCCACATACACACTCCGTATTTCATGAGGATTCCAGAATGCCCAATATTGTTGTTAAATTCATCCGTTTGGGCTTTTAAAGATGAAAAACGCGATTTAGGCTAATTCGAGGGGAAAAGAACGAAAGTTTGGTCACTGTCTCGGAATGGCTTCAAAACCCACATACACACTCCATATTTCATGAGGATTCCAGAATGCCCAATAATGTTGTCAAATTCATCCGTTTGGGCCTTTAAAAATGAAAAACGTGATTTAGGCTAATTAGAGGGGAAAAGAATGAAAGTTTGTTCACTGTCTCGGAATGGCTTCAAAACCCACATACACACTCCATATTTCAAGAGGATTGAAGAATGCCCAACATTGTTGTCAAATTCATCCGTTTGGGCCTTTAAAGATGAAAAACGTGATTTAGGCTAATTAGAGGGGAAAAGAATGAAAGTTTGATCACTGTCTTGGAATGGCTTCAAAACCCACATACCCACTCCATATTTCATGAAGATTCCAGAATGCCCAATATTGTTGTCAAATTCATCCGTTTGGGCCTTTAAAGGTGAAGAACGCGATTTAGGCTAATTTGAGGGGAAAAGAACGAAAGTTTGCTCACTGTCTCGGAATGGCTTCAAAACCCACATACCCACTCCATATTTCATGAGGATTCAAGAATGCCCAATATTGTTGTCAAATTCATCCGTTTGGGCCATTAAAGATGAAAAACGTGATTTAGGCTAATTAGAGGGGAAAAGAATGAAAGTTTGATCACTGTCTCGGAATGGCTTCAAAACCCACATACCAACTCCATATTTCATGAGGATTCCAGAATGCCCAATATTGTTGTCAAAGTCTTCCGTTTCAGCTTTTATAGGTAAAGAACGCGATTTAGGCTAATTTGATGGGAAAAGAACGAATGTTTGGTCACTGTCTCGGAATGGCTTCAAAACCCACATACACACTCCATATTTCATGAGGATTCAAGAATGCCCAATATTGTTGTCAAATTCATCCGTTTGGGCCTTTAATGATGAAAAACGTGATTTAGGCTAATTAGAGGGGAAAAGAATGAAAGTTTGCTCACTGTCTCGGAATGGCTTCAAAGCCCACATACCTACTCCGTATTTCATGAGGATTCCAGAATGCCCAATATTGTTGTCAAATTCATCCGTTTGGGCCTTTAAAGATGAAAAACGCGATTTAGGCTAATTTGAGGGGAAAAGAACGAAAGTTTGGTCACCGTTACGGAATGGCTTCAAAACCCACATACCCACTCCATATTTCATGAGGATTCCAGAATGCCCAATATTGTTGTCAAATTCATCCGTTTGGGCCTTCAAAGATGAAAAACGCGATTTAGGCTAATTTGAGGGGAAAAGAAAGAAAGTTTGGTCACCGTCTCGGAATGGCTTCAAAACCCACATACCCACTCCATATTTCATGAGGATTGCAGAATCCCCAATATTGTTGTCAAATTCATCCGTTTAGGCCTTTAAAGATGAAAACAAGATTTAGGCTAATTTGAGGGGAAAAGAATGAAAGTTTGGTCACTGTCTCGGAATGGCTTGAAACCCACATACCTACTCCATATTTCATGAGAATTCCAGAATGCCCAATATTGTTGTCAAATTCATCCGTTTGGGCCTTTAAAGATGAAAAACGTGCTTTAGGCTAATTAGAGGGGAAAAGAATGAAAGTTTGCTCACTGTCTCGGAATGGCTTCAAAGCCCACATACCTACTCCGTATTACATGAGGATTCCAGAATGCCCAATATTGTTGTCAAATTCATCCGTTTGGGCCTTTAATGATGAAAAACGTGATTTAGGCTAATTAGAGGGGAAAAGAATGAAAGTTTGCTCACTGTCTCGGAATGGCTTCAAAGCCCACATACCTACTCCGTATTTCATGAGGATTCCAGAATGCCCAATATTGTTGTCAAATTCATCCGTTTGGGCCTTTAAAGATGAAAAACGCGATTTAGGCTAATTTGAGGGGAAAAGAACGAAAGTTTGGTCACCGTTACGGAATGGCTTCAAAACCCACATACCCACTCCATATTTCATGAGGATTCCAGAATGCCCAATATTGTTGTCAAATTCATTCGTTTGGGCCTTTAAAGATGAAAACAAAATTTAGGCTAATTTGAGGGGAAAAGAATGAAAGTTTGGTCACCGTCTCGGAATGGCTTCAAAACCCACAAACCCACTCCATATTTCATGAGGATTCCAGAATGCCCAATATTGTTGTCAAATTCATCCGTTTGGGCCTTTAAAGGTGAAAAACGGGACTTAGGCTAATTTAAGGGGAAAAGAACGAAAGTTTGGTCACTGTCTCGGAATGGCTTCAAAACCCACATACACACTCCATATTTCATGAGGATTCAAGAATGCCCAATATTGTTGTCAAATTCATCCGTTTGGGCCTTTAAAGATGAAAAACGTGATTTAGGCTAATTAGAGGGGAAAAGAATGAAAGTTTGGTCACAGTCTCGGAATGGCTTCAATACCCACATACCCGCTCCGTATTTCATGAGGATTCCAGAATACCCAATATTGTTGTCAAATTGATCCGTTTGGGCCTTTAAAGATGAAAAACGCGATTTAGGCTAATTTGAGGGGAAAAGAACAAAAGTTTGGTCACTGTCTCGGAATGGCTTCAAAACCCACATACACACTCCATATTTCATGAGGATTCAAAAATGCCCAATATTGTTGTCAAATTCATCCGTTTGGGCCTTTAAAGATGAAAAACGCGATTTAGGCTAATTGGAGGGGAAAAGAACGAAAGTTTGGTCACCGTCTCGGAAAGACTTCAAAACCCACATACCCACTCCGTATTTCATGAGGATTCCAGAATGCCCAATATTGTTGTCTAATTCATCCGTTTGGGCCTTTAAAGATGAAAAACGCGATTTAGGCTAATTGGAGGGGAAAAGAACGAAAGTTTGGTCACCGTCTCGGAAAGACTTCAAAACCCACATACCCACTCCATATTTCATGAGGATTCCAGAATGCCCAATATTGTTGTCTAATTCATCCGTTTGGGCCTTTAAAGATGAAAAACGCGATTTAGGCTAATTTGAGGGGAAAAGAACGAAAGTTTGGTCACTGTCTCGGAATGGCTTCAAAACCCACATACACACTCCCTATTTCATGAGGATTCCAGAATGCCCAATATTGTTGTCAAATTCATCCGTGTGGGCCTTTAAAGATGAAAAACGCGATTTAGTCTGATTTGAGGGGAAAAGAACGAAAGTTTGGTCACTGTCTCGGAATGGCTTCAAAACCCACATACACACTCCATATTTCATGAGGATTCCAGAATGCCCAATATTGTTGTCAAATTCATCCGTTTGGGCCTTTAAAGATGAAAAACGCGATTTAGGCTCATTTGAGGGGAAAAGAACGAAAGTTTGGTCACCGTCTCGGAATGGCTTCAAAACCCACATACCAACTCCATATTTCATGAGTATTCCAGAATGCCCAATATTGTTGTCAAATTCATCCGTTTGGGCCTTTAATGATGAAAAACGCGATTTAGGCTAATTTGAGGGGGAAAGAACGAAAGTTTGCTCACTGTCTCGGAATGGCTTCAAAACCCACATACACACTCCTTATTTCATGAGGATTCAAGAATGCCCAATATTGTTGTCAAATTCATCCGTTTGGGCTTTAAAGATGAAAAACGTGATTTAGTCTAATTAGAGGGGAAAAGAATGAAAGTTTCCTCACTGTCTCGGAATGGCTTCAAAACCCACATACCCGCTCCGTATTTCATGAGGATTCCAGAATGCCCAATATTGTTGTCAAATTCATCCGTTTGGGCCTTTAAAGATGAAAAACGCGATTTAGGCTAATTGGAGGGGAAAAGAACGAAAGTTTGGTCACCGTCTCGGAAAGACTTCAAAACCCACAGACCCACTCCGTATTTCATGAGGATTCCAGAATGCCCAATATTGTCGTCTAATTCATCCGTTTGGGCCTTTAAAGATGAAAAACGCGATTTAGGCTAATTTGAGGGGAAAAGAACGAAAGTTTGGTCACCATATCGGAATGGCTTCAAAACCCACATACCCACTCCGTATTTCATGAGGATTCCAGAATGCCCAATATTGTTGTCAAATTCATCCGTGTGGGCCTTTAAAGATGAAAAACGCGATTTAGGCTGATTTGAGGGGAAAAGAACGAAAGTTTGGTCACTGTCTCGGAATGGCTTCAAAACCCACATACACACTCCATATTTCATGAGGATTCCAGAATGCCCAATATTGTTGTCAAATTCATCCGTTTGGGCCTTTAAAGATGAAAAACGCGATTTAGGATAATTTGAGGGGAAAAGAACGAAAGTTTGGTCACCGTCTCGGAATGGCTTCAAAACCCACATACCAACTCCATATTTCATGAGTATTCCAGAATGCCCAATATTGTTGTCAAATTCATCCGTTTGGGCCTTTAATGATGAAAAACGCGATTTAGGCTAATTTGAGGGGAAAAGAACGAAAGTTTGCTCACTGTCTCGGAATGGCTTCAAAACCCACATACACACTCCCTATTTCATGAGGATTCCAGAATGCCCAATATTGTTGTCAAATTCATCCGTGTGGGCCTTTAAAGATGAAAAACGCGATTTAGGCTGATTTGAGGGGAAAAGAACGAAAGTTTGGTCACTGTCTCGGAATGGCTTCAAAACCCACATACACACTCCATATTTCATGAGGATTCCAGAATGCCCAATATTGTTGTCAAATTCATCCGTTTGGGCCTTTAAAGATGAAAAACGCGATTTAGGCTAATTTGAGGGGAAAAGAACGAAAGTTTGGTCACCGTCTCGGAATGGCTTCAAAACCCACATACCAACTCCATATTTCATGAGTATTCCAGAATGCCCAATATTGTTGTCAAATTCATCCGTTTGGGCCTTTAATGATGAAAAACGCGATTTAGGCTAATTTGAGGGGGAAGAACGAAAGTTTGCTCACTGTCTCAGAATGGCTTCAAAACCCACATACACACTCCATATTTCATGAGGATTCAAGAATGCCCAATATTGTTGTCAAATTCATCCGTTTGGGCTTTAAAGATGAAAAACGTGATTTAGGCTAATTAGAGGGGAAAAGAATGAAAGTTTCCTCACTGTCTCGGAATGGCGTCAAAACCCACATACCCGCTCCATTTTCATGAGGATTCCAGAATGCCCAATATTGTTGTCAAATTCATCCGTTTGGGCCTTTAAAGATGAAAAACGCGATTTAGGCTAATTGGAGGGGAAAAGAACGAAAGTTTGGTCACCGTCTCGGAAAGACTTCAAAACCCACATACCCACTCCGTATTTCATGAGGATTCCAGAATGCCCAATATTGTTGTCTAATTCATCCGTTTGGGCCTTTAAAGATGAAAAACGCGATTTAGGCTAATTGGAGGGGAAAAGAACGAAAGTTTGGTCACCGTCTCGGAAAGACTTCAAAACCCACATACCCACTCCATATTTCATGAGGATTCCAGAATGCCCAATATTGTTGTCTAATTCATCCGTTTGGGCCTTTAAAGATGAAAAACGCGATTTAGGCTAATTTGAGGGGAAAAGAACGAAAGTTTGGTCACTGTCTCGGAATGGCTTCAAAACCCACATACACACTCCATATTTCATGAGGATTCCAGAATGCCCAATATTGTTGTCAAATTCATCCGTGTGGGCCTTTAAAGATGAAAAACGCGATTTAGGCTGATTTGAGGGGAAAAGAACGAAAGTTTGGTCACTGTCTCGGAATGGCTTCAAAACCCACATACACACTCCATATTTCATGAGGATTCCAGAATGCCCAATATTGTTGTCAAATTCATCCGTTTGGGCCTTTAAAGATGAAAAACGCGATTTAGGCTCATTTGAGGGGAAAAGAACGAAAGTTTGGTCACCGTCTCGGAATGGCTTCAAAACCCACATACCAACTCCATATTTCATGAGTATTCCAGAATGCCCAATATTGTTGTCAAATTCATCCGTTTGGGCCTTTAATGATGAAAAACGCGATTTAGGCTAATTTGAGGGGAAAAGAACGAAAGTTTGCTCACTGTCTCGGAATGGCTTCAAAACCCACATACACACTCCTTATTTCATGAGGATTCAAGAATGCCCAATATTGTTGTCAAATTCATCCGTTTGGGCTTTAAAGATGAAAAACGTGATTTAGGCTAATTAGAGGGGAAAAGAATGAAAGTTTCCTCACTGTCTCGGAATGACTTCAAAACCCACATACCCGCTCCGTATTTCATGAGGATTCCAGAATGCCCAATATTGTTGTCAAATTCATCCGTTTGGGCCTTTAAAGATGAAAAACGCGATTTAGGCTAATTGGAGGGGAAAAGAACGAAAGTTTGGTCACCGTCTCGGAAAGACTTCAAAACCCACATACCCACTCCGTATTTCATGAGGATTCCAGAATGCCCAATATTGTTGTCTAATTCATCCGTTTGGGCCTTTAAAGATGAAAAACGCGATTTAGGCTAATTTGAGGGGAAAAGAACGAAAGTTTGGTCACCATATCGGAATGGCTTCAAAACCCACATACCCACTCCGTATTTCATGAGGATTCCAGAATGCCCAATATTGTTGTCAAATTCATCCGTGTGGGCCTTTAAAGATGAAAAACGCGATTTAGGCTGATTTGAGGGGAAAAGAACGAAAGTTTGGTCACTGTCTCGGAATGGCTTCAAAACCCACATACACACTCCATATTTCATGAGGATTCCAGAATGCCCAATATTGTTGTCAAATTCATCCGTTTGGGCCTTCAAAGATGAAAAACGCGATTTAGGCTAATTTTAGGGGAAAAGAAAGAAAGTTTGGTTACCGTCTCGGAATGGCTTCAAAACACACATACCCACTCCATATTTCATGAGGATTCCAGAATGCCCAATATTGTTGTCAAATTCTTCTGTTTAAAGGTGAAGAACGCGATTTAAGCTAATTTGAGGGGAAAAGAAAGAAAGTTTGGTCACCGTCTCGGAATGGCTTCAAAACACACATACCCACTCCATATTTCATGAGGATTCCAGAATGCCCAATATTGTTGTCAAATTCATCAGTTTGGGCCTTTTAAGATGAAAAACGTGATTTAGGCTAATTAGAGGGGAAAAGAATGAAAGTTTGATCACTGTCTCGGAATGGCTTCAAAGCCCACATACCCGCTCCATATTTCATGAGGATTCCAGAATGCCCAATATTGTTGTCAAATTCTTCCGTTTCAGCTTTTAAAGGGGAAAAAAGCGATTTATGCTAATTTGAGGGGAAAAGAACGAAAGTTTGCTCACCGTCTCGGAATGGCTTCAAAACCCACATACCCACTCCATATTTCATGAGGATTCAAGAATGCCCAATATTGTTGTCAAATTCATCCGTTTGGGCCTTTAAAGATGAAAAACGTGATTTAGGCTAATTAGAGGGGAAAAGAATGAAAGTTTGGTCACTGTCTCGGAATGGCTTCAATACCCACATACCCGCTCCGTATTTCATGAGAATTCCAGAATGACCAATATTGTTGTCAAATTCATCCGTTTGGGCCTTTAAAGATGAAAAACGTGATTTAGGCTAATTAGAGGGGAAAAGAATGAAAGTTTGGTCACTGTCTCGAAATGGCTTCAAAACCCACATACCCGCTCCATATTTCATGAGGATTCCAGAATTCCCAATCTTGTTGTCAAATTCATCCGTTTGGGCCTTTAAAGATGAAAAACGTGATTTAGGCTAATTAGAGGGGAAAAGAATGAAAGTTTGGTCACTGTCTCGGAATGGCTTCAATACCCACATACCCGCTCCGTATTTCATGAGAATTCCAGAATGACCAATATTGTTGTCAAATTCATCCGTTTGGGCCTTTAAAGATGAAAAACGTGATTTAGGCTAATTAGAGGGGAAAAGAATGATAGTTTGGTCACTGTCTCGAAATGGCTTCAAAACCCACATACCCGCTCCATATTTCATGAGGATTCTAGAATTCCCAATCTTGTTGTCAAATTCATCCGTTTGGGCCTTTAAAGATGAAAAACGCGATTTAGGCTAATTTGAGGGGAAAAGAACGAAAGTTTGGTCATTGTCTCGGAATGGCTTCAAAACCCACATACACACTCCCTATTTCATGAGGATTCCAGAATGCCCAATATTGTTGTCAAATTCATCCGTGTGGGCCTTTAAAGATGAAAAACGCGATTTAGGCTGATTTGAGGGGAAAAGAACGAAAGTTTGGTCACTGTCTCGGAATGGCTTCAAAACCCACATACACACTCCATATTTCATGAGGATTCCAGAATGCCCAATATTGTTGTCAAATTCATCCGTTTGGGCCTTTAAAGATGAAAAACGCGATTTAGGCTAATTTGAGGGGAAAAGAACGAAAGTTTGGTCACCGTCTCGGAATGGCTTCAAAACCCACATACCAACTCCATATTTCATGAGGATTCCAGAATGCCCAATATTGTTGTCAAATTCTTCCGTTTGGGCCTTTAAAGATGAAAAACGCGATTTAGGCTAATTTGAGGGGAATAGAACGAAAGTTTGGTCATTGTCTCGGAATGGCTTCAAAACCCACATACACACTCCATATTTCATGAGGATTCCAGAATGCCCAATATTGTTGTCAAATTCATCCGTGTGGGCCTTTAAAGATGAAAAACGCGATTTAGGCTGATTTGAGGGGAAAAGAACGAAAGTTTGGTCACTGTCTCGGAATGGCTTCAAAACCCACATACACACTCCATATTTCATGAGGATTCCAGAATGCCCAATATTGTTGTCAAATTCATCCGTTTGGGCCTTTAAAGATGAAAAACGCGATTTAGGCTCATTTGAGGGGAAAAGAACGAAAGTTTGGTCACCGTCTCGGAATGGCTTCAAAACCCACATACCAACTCCATATTTCATGAGTATTCCAGAATGCCCAATATTGTTGTCAAATTCTTCTGTTTAAAGGTGAAGAACGCGATTTAAGCTAATTTGAGGGGAAAAGAAAGAAAGTTTGGTCACCGTCTCGGAATGGCTTCAAAACACACATACCCACTCCATATTTCATGAGGATTCCAGAATGCCAAATATTGTTGTCAAATTCATCCGTTTGGGCCTTTTAAGATGAAAAACGTGATTTAGGCTAATTAGAGGGGAAAAGAATGAAAGTTTGATCACTGTCTCGGAATGGCTTCAAAGCCCACATACCCGCTCCATATTTCATGAGGATTCCAGAATGCCCAATATTGTTGTCAAATTCTTCCGTTTCAGCTTTTAAAGGGGAAAAAAGCGATTTATGCTAATTTGAGGGGAAAAGAACGAAAGTTTGCTCACCGTCTCGGAATGGCTTCAAAACCCACATACCCACTCCATATTTCATGAGGATTCAAGAATGCCCAATATTGTTGTCAAATTCATCCGTTTGGGCCTTTAAAGATGAAAAACGTGATTTAGGCTAATTAGAGGGGAAAAGAATGAAAGTTTGGTCACTGTCTCGGAATGGCTTCAATACCCACATACCCGCTCCGTATTTCATGAGAATTCCAGAATGACCAATATTGTTGTCAAATTCATCCGTTTGGGCCTTTAAAGATGAAAAACGTGATTTAGGCTAATTAGAGGGGAAAAGAATGAAAGTTTGGTCACTGTCTCGAAATGGCTTCAAAACCCACATACCCGCTCCATATTTCATGAGGATTCCAGAATTCCCAATCTTGTTGTCAAATTCATCCGTTTGGGCCTTTAAAGATGAAAAACGTGATTTAGGCTAATTAGAGGGGAAAAGAATGAAAGTTTGGTCACTGTCTCGGAATGGCTTCAATACCCACATACCCGCTCCGTATTTCATGAGAATTCCAGAATGACCAATATTGTTGTCAAATTCATCCGTTTGGGCCTTTAAAGATGAAAAACGTGATTTAGGCTAATTAGAGGGGAAAAGAATGATAGTTTGGTCACTGTCTCGAAATGGCTTCAAAACCCACATACCCGCTCCATATTTCATGAGGATTCGAGAATTCCCAATCTTGTTGTCAAATTCATCCGTTTGGGCCTTTAAAGATGAAAAACGCGATTTAGGCTAATTTGAGGGGAAAAGAACGAAAGTTTGGTCATTGTCTCGGAATGGCTTCAAAACCCACATACACACTCCGTATTTCATGAGGATTCCAGAATGCCCAATATTGTTGTCAAATTCATCCGTGTGGGCCTTTAAAGATGAAAAACGCGATTTAGGCTGATTTGAGGGGAAAAGAACGAAAGTTTGGTCACTGTCTCGGAATGGCTTCAAAACCCACATACACACTCCATATTTCATGAGGATTCCAGAATGCCCAATATTGTTGTCAAATTCATCCGTTTGGGCCTTTAAAGATGAAAAACGCGATTTAGGCTAATTTGAGGGGAAAAGAATGAAAGTTTCCTCACTGTCTCGGAATGGCTTCAAAACCCACATACCCGCTCCGTATTTCATGAGGATTCCAGAATGCCCAATATTGTTGTCAAATTCATCCGTTTGGGAATTTAAAGATGAAAAACGCGATTTAGGCTAATTGGAGGGGAAAAGAACGAAAGTTTGGTCACCGTCTCGGAAAGACTTCAAAACCCACATACCCCCTCCGTATTTCATGAGGATTCCAGAATGCCCAATATTGTTGTCTAATTCATCCGTTTGGGCCTTTAAAGATGAAAAACGCGATTTAGGCTAATTTGAGGGGAAAAGAACGAAAGTTTGGTCACCGTCTCGGAATGGCTTCAAAACCCACATACCCACTCCGTATTTCATGAGGATTCCAGAATGCCCAATATTGTTGTCAAATTCATCCGTGTGGGCCTTTAAAGATGAAAAACGCGATTTAGGCTGATTTGAGGGGAAAAGAACGAAAGTTTGGTCACTGTCTCGGAATGGCTTCAAAACCCACATACACACTCCATATTTCATGAGGATTCCAGAATGCCCAATATTGTTGTCAAATTCATCCGTTTGGGCCTTTAAAGATGAAAAACACGATTTAGTCTAATTTGAGGGGAAAAGAACGAAAGTTTGGTCACTGTCTCGGAATGGCATCAAAACCCACATACACACTCCATATTTCATGAGGATTCCAGAATGCCCAATATTGTAGTCAAATTCATCCGTTTGGGACTTTAAATATGAAAAACGCGATTTAGGCTAATTTGAGGGGAAAAGAAAGAAAGTTTGGTCATCGTCTCGGAATGGCTTCAAAACCCACATACACACTCCATATTTCATGAGGATTCAAGAATGCCCAATATTGTTGTCAAATTCATCCGTTTGGGCTTTAAAGATGAAAAACGTGATTTAGGCTAATTAGAGGGGAAAAGAATGAAAGTTTACTCACTGTCTCGGAATGGCTTCAAAACCCACATAGCCGCTCCGTATTTCATGAGGATTCCAGAATGCCCAATATTGTTGTCAAATTCATCCGTTTGGGCTTTAAAGATGAAAAACGTGATTTAGGATAATTAGAGGGGAAAAGAACGAAAGTTTGCTCACTTTCTCGGAATGGCTTCAAAACCCACATACCCGCTCCATATTTCATGAGGATTCCAGAATGCCCAATATTGTTGTCAAATTCATCCGTTTGGGCCTTTAAAGATGAAAAACGCGATTTAGGCTAATTTGAGGGGAAAAGGAAGAAAGTTTGGTCACCGTCTCGGAATGGCTTCAAAACCCACATACCCACTCCATATTTCATGAGGATACCAGAATGCCCAATATTGTTGTAAAATTCATCCGTCTTGGCCTTTAAAGATGAAAAACGCGATTTAGGCTAATTTGAGGGGAAAAGGAAGAAAGTTTGGTCACCATATCGGAATGGCTTCAAAACCCACATACCCACTCCATATTTCATGAGGATTCCAGAATGCCCAATATTGTTGAAAAATTCATCCGTCTGGGCCTTTAAAGATGAAAAACGCGATTTAGGCTAATTTGAGGGGAAAAGGAAGAAAGTTTGGTCACCGTCTCGGAATGGCTTCAAAACCCACATACCCACTCTATATTTCATGAGGATTCCAGAATGCCCAATATTGTTGTCAAATTCATCCGTTTGGGCCTTTAAAGATGAAAAACGCAATTTAGGCTAATTTGAGGGGAAAAGAACGAAAGTTTGGTCACTGTCTCGGAATGGCTTCAAAACCCACATACACACTCCATATTTCATGAGGATTCAAGAATGCCCAATATTATTGTCAAATTCATCCGTTTGGGCTTTAAAGATGAAAAACGTGATTTAGGCTAATTAGAGGGGAAAAGAATGAAAGTTTGCTCACTGTCTCGGAATGGCTTCAAAACCCACATACCCGCTCCGTATTTCATGAGGATTCCAGAATGCCCAATATTGTTGTCAAATTCATCCGTTTGGGCCTTTAAAGATGAAAAACGCGATTTAGGCTAATTTGAGGGGAAAAGAACGAAAGTTTGGTCACCGTCTCGGAATGGCTTCAAAACCCACATACCCGCTCCATATTTCATGAGGATTCCAGAATGCCCAATATTGTTGTCAAATTCATCCGTTTGGGCCTTTAAAGATGAAAAACGTGATTTAGGCTAATTTGAGGGGGAAGAACGAAAGTTTGCTCACTGTCTCGGAATGGCTTCAAAACCCACATACACACTCCATATTTCATGAGGATTCAAGAATGCCCAATATTGTTGTCAAATTCATCCGTTTGGGCTTTAAAGATGAAAAACGTGATTTAGGCTAATTAGAGGGGAAAAGAATGAAAGTTTCCTCACTGTCTCGGAATGGCGTCAAAACCCACATACCCGCTCCATTTTCATGAGGATTCCAGAATGCCCAATATTGTTGTCAAATTCATCCGTTTGGGCCTTTAAAGATGAAAAACGCGATTTAGGCTAATTGGAGGGGAAAAGAACGAAAGTTTGGTCACCGTCTCGGAAAGACTTCAAAACCCACATACCCACTCCGTATTTCATGAGGATTCCAGAATGCCCAATATTGTTGTCTAATTCATCCGTTTGGGCCTTTAAAGATGAAAAACGCGATTTAGGCTAATTGGAGGGGAAAAGAACGAAAGTTTGGTCACCGTCTCGGAAAGACTTCAAAACCCACATACCCACTCCATATTTCATGAGGATTCCAGAATGCCCAATATTGTTGTCTAATTCATCCGTTTGGGCCTTTAAAGATGAAAAACGCGATTTAGGCTAATTTGAGGGGAAAAGAACGAAAGTTTGGTCACTGTCTCGGAATGGCTTCAAAACCCACATACACACTCCATATTTCATGAGGATTCCAGAATGCCCAATATTGTTGTCAAATTCATCCGTGTGGGCCTTTAAAGATGAAAAACGCGATTTAGGCTGATTTGAGGGGAAAAGAACGAAAGTTTGGTCACTGTCTCGGAATGGCTTCAAAACCCACATACACACTCCATATTTCATGAGGATTCCAGAATGCCCAATATTGTTGTCAAATTCATCCGTTTGGGCCTTTAAAGATGAAAAACGCGATTTAGGCTCATTTGAGGGGAAAAGAACGAAAGTTTGGTCACCGTCTCGGAATGGCTTCAAAACCCACATACCAACTCCATATTTCATGAGTATTCCAGAATGCCCAATATTGTTGTCAAATTCATCCGTTTGGGCCTTTAATGATGAAAAACGCGATTTAGGCTAATTTGAGGGGAAAAGAACGAAAGTTTGCTCACTGTCTCGGAATGGCTTCAAAACCCACATACACACTCCTTATTTCATGAGGATTCAAGAATGCCCAATATTGTTGTCAAATTCATCCGTTTGGGCTTTAAAGATGAAAAACGTGATTTAGGCTAATTAGAGGGGAAAAGAATGAAAGTTTCCTCACTGTCTCGGAATGACTTCAAAACCCACATACCCGCTCCGTATTTCATGAGGATTCCAGAATGCCCAATATTGTTGTCAAATTCATCCGTTTGGGCCTTTAAAGATGAAAAACGCGATTTAGGCTAATTGGAGGGGAAAAGAACGAAAGTTTGGTCACCGTCTCGGAAAGACTTCAAAACCCACATACCCACTCCGTATTTCATGAGGATTCCAGAATGCCCAATATTGTTGTCTAATTCATCCGTTTGGGCCTTTAAAGATGAAAAACGCGATTTAGGCTAATTTGAGGGGAAAAGAACTAAAGTTTGGTCACCATATCGGAATGGCTTCAAAACCCACATACCCACTCCGTATTTCATGAGGATTCCAGAATGCCCAATATTGTTGTCAAATTCATCCGTGTGGGCCTTTAAAGATGAAAAACGCGATTTAGGCTGATTTGAGGGGAAAAGAACGAAAGTTTGGTCACTGTCTCGGAATGGCTTCAAAACCCACATACACACTCCATATTTCATGAGGATTCCAGAATGCCCAATATTGTTGTCAAATTCATCCGTTTGGGCCTTCAAAGATGAAAAACGCGATTTAGGCTAATTTTAGGGGAAAAGAAAGAAAGTTTGGTTACCGTCTCGGAATGGCTTCAAAACACACATACCCACTCCATATTTCATGAGGATTCCAGAATGCCCAATATTGTTGTCAAATTCTTCTGTTTAAAGGTGAAGAACGCGATTTAAGCTAATTTGAGGGGAAAAGAAAGAAAGTTTGGTCACCGTCTCGGAATGGCTTCAAAACACACATACCCACTCCATATTTCATGAGGATTCCAGAATGCCCAATATTGTTGTCAAATTCATCCGTTTGGGCCTTTTAAGATGAAAAACGTGATTTAGGCTAATTAGAGGGGAAAAGAATGAAAGTTTGATCACTGTCTCGGTATGGCTTCAAAGCCCACATACCCGCTCCATATTTCATGAGGATTCCAGAATGCCCAATATTGTTGTCAAATTCTTCCGTTTCAGCTTTTAAAGGGGAAAAAAGCGATTTATGCTAATTTGAGGGGAAAAGAACGAAAGTTTGCTCACCGTCTCGGAATGGCTTCAAAACCCACATACCCACTCCATATTTCATGAGGATTCAAGAATGCCCAATATTGTTGTCAAATTCATCCGTTTGGGCCTTTAAAGATGAAAAACGTGATTTAGGCTAATTAGAGGGGAAAAGAATGAAAGTTTGGTCACTGTCTCGGAATGGCTTCAATACCCACATACCCGCTCCGTATTTCATGAGAATTCCAGAATGACCAATATTGTTGTCAAATTCATCCGTTTGGGCCTTTAAAGATGAAAAACGTGATTTAGGCTAATTAGAGGGGAAAAGAATGAAAGTTTGGTCACTGTCTCGAAATGGCTTCAAAACCCACATACCCGCTCCATATTTCATGAGGATTCCAGAATTCCCAATCTTGTTGTCAAATTCATCCGTTTGGGCCTTTAAAGATGAAAAACGTGATTTAGGCTAATTAGAGGGGAAAAGAATGAAAGTTTGGTCACTGTCTCGGAATGGCTTCAATACCCACATACCCGCTCCGTATTTCATGAGAATTCCAGAATGACCAATATTGTTGTCAAATTCATCCGTTTGGGCCTTTAAAGATGAAAAACGTGATTTAGGCTAATTAGAGGGGAAAAGAATGATAGTTTGGTCACTGTCTCGAAATGGCTTCAAAACCCACATACCCGCTCCATATTTCATGAGGATTCTAGAATTCCCAATCTTGTTGTCAAATTCATCCGTTTGGGCCTTTAAAGATGAAAAACGCGATTTAGGCTAATTTGAGGGGAAAAGAACGAAAGTTTGGTCATTGTCTCGGAATGGCTTCAAAACCCACATACACACTCCGTATTTCATGAGGATTCCAGAATGCCCAATATTGTTGTCAAATTCATCCGTGTGGGCCTTTAAAGATGAAAAACGCGATTTAGGCTGATTTGAGGGGAAAAGAACGAAAGTTTGGTCACTGTCTCGGAATGGCTTCAAAACCCACATACACACTCCATATTTCATGAGGATTCCAGAATGCCCAATATTGTTGTCAAATTCATCCGTTTGGGCCTTTAAAGATGAAAAACGCGATTTAGGCTAATTTGAGGGGAAAAGAACGAAAGTTTGGTCACCGTCTCGGAATGGCTTCAAAACCCACATACCAACTCCATATTTCATGAGGATTCCAGAATGCCCAATATTGTTGTCAAATTCTTCTGTTTGGGCCTTTAAAGATGAAAAACGCGATTTAGGCTAATTTGAGGGGAATAGAACGAAAGTTTGGTCATTGTCTCGGAATGGCTTCAAAACCCACATACACACTCCATATTTCATGAGGATTCCAGAATGCCCAATATTGTTGTCAAATTCATCCGTGTGGGCCTTTAAAGATGAAAAACGCGATTTAGGCTGATTTGAGGGGAAAAGAACGAAAGTTTGGTCACTGTCTCGGAATGGCTTCAAAACCCACATACACACTCCATATTTCATGAGGATTCCAGAATGCCCAATATTGTTGTCAAATTCATCCGTTTGGGCCTTTAAAGATGAAAAACGCGATTTAGGCTCATTTGAGGGGAAAAGAACGAAAGTTTGGTCACCGTCTCGGAATGGCTTCAAAACCCACATACCAACTCCATATTTCATGAGTATTCCAGAATGCCCAATATTGTTGTCAAATTCTTCTGTTTAAAGGTGAAGAACGCGATTTAAGCTAATTTGAGGGGAAAAGAAAGAAAGTTTGGTCACCGTCTCGGAATGGCTTCAAAACACACATACCCACTCCATATTTCATGAGGATTCCAGAATGCCCAATATTGTTGTCAAATTCATCCGTTTGGGCCTTTTAAGATGAAAAACGTGATTTAGGCTAATTAGAGGGGAAAAGAATGAAAGTTTGATCACTGTCTCGGAATGGCTTCAAAGCCCACATACCCGCTCCATATTTCATGAGGATTCCAGAATGCCCAATATTGTTGTCAAATTCTTCCGTTTCAGCTTTTAAAGGGGAAAAAAGCGATTTATGCTAATTTGAGGGGAAAAGAACGAAAGTTTGCTCACCGTCTCGGAATGGCTTCAAAACCCACATACCCACTCCATATTTCATGAGGATTCAAGAATGCCCAATATTGTTGTCAAATTCATCCGTTTGGGCCTTTAAAGATGAAAAACGTGATTTAGGCTAATTAGAGGGGAAAAGAATGAAAGTTTGGTCACTGTCTCGGAATGGCTTCAATACCCACATACCCGCTCCGTATTTCATGAGAATTCCAGAATGACCAATATTGTTGTCAAATTCATCCGTTTGGGCCTTTAAAGATGAAAAACGTGATTTAGGCTAATTAGAGGGGAAAAGAATGAAAGTTTGGTCACTGTCTCGAAATGGCTTCAAAACCCACATACCCGCTCCATATTTCATGAGGATTCCAGAATTCCCAATCTTGTTGTCAAATTCATCCGTTTGGGCCTTTAAAGATGAAAAACGTGATTTAGGCTAATTAGAGGGGAAAAGAATGAAAGTTTGGTCACTGTCTCGGAATGGCTTCAATACCCACATACCCGCTCCGTATTTCATGAGAATTCCAGAATGACCAATATTGTTGTCAAATTCATCCGTTTGGGCCTTTAAAGATGAAAAACGTGATTTAGGCTAATTAGAGGGGAAAAGAATGATAGTTTGGTCACTGTCTCGAAATGGCTTCAAAACCCACATACCCGCTCCATATTTCATGAGGATTCGAGAATTCCCAATCTTGTTGTCAAATTCATCCGTTTGGGCCTTTAAAGATGAAAAACGCGATTTAGGCTAATTTGAGGGGAAAAGAACGAAAGTTTGGTCATTGTCTCGGAATGGCTTCAAAACCCACATACACACTCCGTATTTCATGAGGATTCCAGAATGCCCAATATTGTTGTCAAATTCATCCGTGTGGGCCTTTAAAGATGAAAAACGCGATTTAGGCTGATTTGAGGGGAAAAGAACGAAAGTTTGGTCACTGTCTCGGAATGGCTTCAAAACCCACATACACACTCCATATTTCATGAGGATTCCAGAATGCCCAATATTGTTGTCAAATTCATCCGTTTGGGCCTTTAAAGATGAAAAACGCGATTTAGGCTAATTTGAGGGGAAAAGAATGAAAGTTTCCTCACTGTCTCGGAATGGCTTCAAAACCCACATACCCGCTCCGTATTTCATGAGGATTCCAGAATGCCCAATATTGTTGTCAAATTCATCCGTTTGGGAATTTAAAGATGAAAAACGCGATTTAGGCTAATTGGAGGGGAAAAGAACGAAAGTTTGGTCACCGTCTCGGAAAGACTTCAAAACCCACATACCCCCTCCGTATTTCATGAGGATTCCAGAATGCCCAATATTGTTGTCTAATTCATCCGTTTGGGCCTTTAAAGATGAAAAACGCGATTTAGGCTAATTTGAGGGGAAAAGAACGAAAGTTTGGTCACCGTCTCGGAATGGCTTCAAAACCCACATACCCACTCCGTATTTCATGAGGATTCCAGAATGCCCAATATTGTTGTCAAATTCATCCGTGTGGGCCTTTAAAGATGAAAAACGCGATTTAGGCTGATTTGAGGGGAAAAGAACGAAAGTTTGGTCACTGTCTCGGAATGGCTTCAAAACCCACATACACACTCCATATTTCATGAGGATTCCAGAATGCCCAATATTGTTGTCAAATTCATCCGTTTGGGCCTTTAAAGATGAAAAACACGATTTAGTCTAATTTGAGGGGAAAAGAACGAAAGTTTGGTCACTGTCTCGGAATGGCATCAAAACCCACATACACACTCCATATTTCATGAGGATTCCAGAATGCCCAATATTGTAGTCAAATTCATCCGTTTGGGACTTTAAATATGAAAAACGCGATTTAGGCTAATTTGAGGGGAAAAGAAAGAAAGTTTGGTCATCGTCTCGGAATGGCTTCAAAACCCACATACACACTCCATATTTCATGAGGATTCAAGAATGCCCAATATTGTTGTCAAATTCATCCGTTTGGGCTTTAAAGATGAAAAACGTGATTTAGGCTAATTAGAGGGGAAAAGAATGAAAGTTTACTCACTGTCTCGGAATGGCTTCAAAACCCACATAGCCGCTCCGTATTTCATGAGGATTCCAGAATGCCCAATATTGTTGTCAAATTCATCCGTTTGGGCTTTAAAGATGAAAAACGTGATTTAGGATAATTAGAGGGGAAAAGAACGAAAGTTTGCTCACTTTCTCGGAATGGCTTCAAAACCCACATACCCGCTCCATATTTCATGAGGATTCCAGAATGCCCAATATTGTTGTCAAATTCATCCGTTTGGGCCTTTAAAGATGAAAAACGCGATTTAGGCTAATTTGAGGGGAAAAGGAAGAAAGTTTGGTCACCGTCTCGGAATGGCTTCAAAACCCACATACCCACTCCATATTTCATGAGGATACCAGAATGCCCAATATTGTTGTAAAATTCATCCGTCTTGGCCTTTAAAGATGAAAAACGCGATTTAGGCTAATTTGAGGGGAAAAGGAAGAAAGTTTGGTCACCATATCGGAATGGCTTCAAAACCCACATACCCACTCCATATTTCATGAGGATTCCAGAATGCCCAATATTGTTGAAAAATTCATCCGTCTGGGCCTTTAAAGATGAAAAACGCGATTTAGGCTAATTTGAGGGGAAAAAGAAGAAAGTTTGGTCACCGTCTCGGAATGGCTTCAAAACCCACATACCCACTCCATATTTCATGAGGATTCCAGAATGCCCAATATTGTTGTCAAATTCATCCGTTTGGGCCTTTAAAGATGAAAAACGCCATTTAGGCTAATTTGAGGGGAAAAGAACGAAAGTTTGGTCACTGTCTCGGAATGGCTTCAAAACCCACATACACACTCCATATTTCATGAGGATTCAAGAATGCCCAATATTGTTGTCAAATTCATCCGTTTGGGTTTTAAAGATGAAAAACGTGATTTAGGCTAATTAGAGGGGAAAAGAATGAAAGTTTGCTCACTGTCTCGGAATGGCTTCAAAACCCACATACCCGCTCCGTATTTCATGAGGATTCCAGAATGCCCAATATTGTTGTCAAATTCATCCGTTTGGGCCTTTAAAGATGAAAAACGCGATTTAGGCTAATTTGAGGGGAAAAGAACGAAAGTTTGGTCACCGTCTCGGAATGGCTTCAAAACCCACATACCCGCTCCATATTTCATGAGGATTCCAGAATGCCCAATATTGTTGTCAAATTCATCCGTTTGGGCCTTTAAAGATGAAAAACGTGATTTAGGCTAATTAGAGGGGAAAAGAATGAAAGTTTGCTCACTGTCTCGGAATGGCTTCAAAACCCACATACCCACTCCGTATTTCATGAGGATTCCAGAATGCCCAATATTGTTGTCAAATTCATCCGTTTGGGCCTTTAAAGATGAAAAACGCGATTTAGGCTAATTTAAGGGGAAAAGAACGAAAGTTTGCTCACTGTCTCGGAATGTTTTCGAAACCCACATACACACTCCATATTTCATGAGGATTCAAGAATGCCCAATATTGTTGTCAAATTCATCCGTTTGGGCTTTAAAGATGAGAAACGTGATTTAGGCTAATTAGAGGGGAAAAGAATGAAAGTTTGCTCACTTTCTAGGAATGGCTTCAAAACCCACATACCCGCTCCATATTTCATGAGGATTCCAGAATGCCCAATATTGTTGTCAAATTCATCCGTTTGGGCCTTTAAAGATGAAAAACGCGATTTAGGCTAATTTGAGGGGATAAGAACGAAAGTTTGGTCACTGTCTCGGAATGGCTTCAAAACCCACATACACACTCCATATTTCATGAGGATTCAAGAATGCCCAATATTGTTGTCAAATTCATCCGTTTGGGTTTTAAAGATGAAAAACGTGATTTAGGCTAATTAGAGGGGAAAAGAATGAAAGTTTGCTCACTGTCTTGGAATGGCTTCAAAACCCACATACCCGCTCCGTATTTCATGAGGATTCCAGAATGCCCAATATTGTTGTCAAATTCATCCGTTTGGGCTTTAAAGATGAAAAACGTGATTTAGGATAATTAGAGGGGAAAAGAACGAAAGTTTGCTCACTTTCTCGGAATGGCTTCAAAACCCACATACCCGCTCCATATTTCATGAGGATTCCAGAATGCCCAATATTGTTGTCAAATTCATCCGTTTGGGCCTTTAAAGATGAAAAACGCGATTTAGGCTAATTTGAGGGGGAAAGGAAGAAAGTTTGGTCACCGTCTCGGAATGGCTTCAAAACCCACATACCCACTCCATATTTCATGAGGATTCCAGAATGCCCAATATTGTTGTAAAATTCATCCGTCTGGGCCTTTAAAGATGAAAAACGCGATTTAGGCTAATTTGAGGGGAAAAGGAAGAAAGTTTGGTCACCATATCGGAATGGCTTCAAAACCCACATACCCACTCCATATTTCATGAGGATTCCAGAATGCCCAATATTGTTGTAAAATTCATCCGTCTGGGCCTTTAAAGATGAAAAACGCGATTTAGGCTAATTTGAGGGGAAAAGGAAGAAAGTTTGGTCACCGTCTCGGAATGGCTTCAAAACCCACATACCCACTCCATATTTCATGAGGATTCCAGAATGCCCAATATTGTTGTAAAATTCATCCGTTTGGGCCTTTAAAGATGAAAAACGCGATTTAGGCTAATTTGAGGGGAAAAGAACGAAAGTTTGGTCACTGTCTCGGAATGGCTTCAAAACCCACATACACACTCCATATTTCATGAGGATTCAAGAATGCCCAATATTGTTGTCAAATTCATCCGTTTGGGCTTTAAAGATGAAAAACGTGATTTAGGCTAATTAGAGGGGAAAAGAATGAAAGTTTTTCACTGTCTCGGAATGGCTTCAAAACCCACATACCCGCTCCGTATTTCATGAGGATTCCAGAATGCCCAATATTGTTGTCAAATTCATCCGTTTGGGACTTTAAAGATGAAGAACGCGATTTAGGCTAATTTGAGGGGAAAAGAACGAAAGTTTGGTCACCGTCTCGGAATGGCTTCAAAACCCACATACCCGCTCCATATTTCATGAGGATTCCAGAATGCCCAATATTGTTGTCAAATTCATCCGTTTGGGCCTTTAAAGATGAAAAACGTGATTTAGGCTAATTAGAGGGGAAAAGAATGAAAGTTTGCTCACTGTCTCGGAATGGCTTCAAAACCCACATACCCACTCCGTATTTCATGAGGATTCCAGAATGCCCAATATTGTTGTCAAATTCATCCGTTTGGGCCTTTAAAGATGAAAAACGCGATTTAGGCTAATTTAAGGGGAAAAGAACGAAAGTTTGCTCACTGTCTCGGAATGTTTTCGAAACCCACATACACACTCCATATTTCATGAGGATTCAAAAATGCCTAATATTGTTGTCAAATTCATCCGTTTGGGCTTTAAAGATGAGAAACGTGATTTAGGCTAATTAGAGGGGAAAAGAATGAAAGTTTGCTCACTTTCTAGGAATGGCTTCAAATCCCACATACCCGCTCCATATTTCATGAGGATTCCAGAATGCCCAATATTGTTGTCAAATTCATCCGTTTGGGCCTTTAAAAATGAAAAACGCGATTTAGGCTAATTTGAGGGGAAAAGGAAGAAAGTTTGGTCACCGTCTCGGAATGGCTTCAAAACCCACATACCCACTCCATATTTCATGAGGATTCCAGAATGCCCATTATTGTTGTAAAATTCATCCGTCTGGGCCTTTAAAGATGAAAAACGCGATTTAGGCTAATTTGAGGGGAAAAGAACGAAAGTTTGGTCACGGTCTCGGAGTTGCTTCAACACCCACATACCCACTCCATATTTCATGAGGATTCCAGAATGCCCAATATTGTTGTCAAATTCATCCGTTTGGGCCTTTAAAGATGAAAAACGCGATTTAGGCTAATTTGAGGGGAAAAGAACGAAAGTTTGGTCACTGTCTCGGAATGGCTTCAAAACCCACATACACACTACATATTTCATGAGGATTCAAGAATGCCCAATATTGTTGTCAAATTCATCCGTTTGGGTTTTAAAGATGAAAAATGTGATTTAGGCTAATTAGAGGGGAAAAGAATGAAAGTTTGCTCACTGTCTCGGAATGGCTTCAAAACCCACATACCCGCTCCGTATTTCATGAGGATTCCAGAATGCCCAATATTGTTGTCAAATTCATCCGTTTGGGCCTTTAAAGATGAAAAACGCGATTTAGGCTAATTTGAGGGGAAAAGAACGAAAGTTTGGTCACCGTCTCGGAATGGCTTCAAAACCCACATACCCGCTCCATATTTCATGAGGATTCCAGAATGCCCAATATTGTTGTCAAATTCATCCGTTTGGGCCTTTAAAGATGAAAAACGTGATTTAGGCTAATTAGAGGGGAAAAGAATGAAAGTTTGCTCACTGTCTCGGAATGGCTTCAAAACCCACATACCCACTCCGTATTTCATGAGGATTCCAGAATGCCCAATATTGTTGTCAAATTCATCCGTTTGGGCCTTTAAAGAAGAAAAACGCGATTTAGGCTAATTTGAGGGGAAAAGAACGAAAGTTTGCTCACTGTCTCGGAATGTTTTGGAAACCCACATACACACTCCATATTTCATGAGGATTCAAGAATGCCCAATATTGTTGTCAAATTCATCCGTTTGGGCTTTAAAGATGAAAAACATGATTTAGGCTAATTAGAGGGGAAAAGAATGAAAGTTTGCTCACTTTCTCGGAATGGCTTCAAAACCCACATACCCGCTCCATATTTCATGAGGATTCCAGAATACCCAATATTGTTGTCAAATTCATCCGTTTGGGCCTTTAAGGATGAAAAACGCGATTTAGGCTAATTTGAGGGGAAAAGGAAGAAAGTTTGGTCACCGTCTCGGAATGGCTTCAAAACCCACATACCCACTCCATATTTCATGAGGATTCCAGAATGCCCAAAATTGTTGTAAAATTCATCCGTCTGGGCCTTTAAAGATGAAAAACGCGATTTAGGCTAATTTGAGGGGAAAAGAACGAAAGTTTGGTCACGGTCTCGGAGTTGCTTCAACACCCACATACCCACTCCATATTTCATGAGGATTCCAGAATGCCCAATATTGTTGTCAAATTCATCCGTTTGGGCCTTTAAAGATGAAAAACACGATTTAGTCTAATTTGAGGGGAAAAGAACGAAAGTTTGGTCACTGTCTCGGAATGGCTTCAAAACCCACATACACACTCCATATTTCATGAGGATTCCAGAATGCCCAATATTGTTGTCAAATTCATCCGTTTGGGACTTTAAATATGAAAAACGCGATTTAGGCTAATTTGAGGGGAAAAGAAAGAAAGTTTGGTCATCGTCTCGGAATGGCTTCAAAACCCACATACACACTCCATATTTCATGAGGATTCAAGAATGCCCAATATTGTTGTCAAATTCATCCGTTTGGGCTTTAAAGATGAAAAACGTGATTTAGGCTAATTAGATGCGAAAAGAATGAAAGTTTGCTCACTGTCTCGGAATGGCTTCAAAACCCACATACCTGCTCCGTATTTCTTGAGGATTCCAGAATGCCCAAAATTGTTGTAAAATTCATCCGTCTGGGCCTTTAAAGATGAAAAACGCGATTTAGGCTAATTTGAGGGGAAAAGAACGAAAGTTTGGTCACGGTCTCGGAGTTGCTTCAACACCCACATACCCACTCCATATTTCATGAGGATTCCAGAATGCCCAATATTGTTGTCAAATTCATCCGTTTGGGCCTTTAAAAATGAAAAACGCGATTTAGGCTAATTTGAGGGGAAAAGGAAGAAAGTTTGGTCACCGTCTCGGAATGGCTTCAAAACCCACATACCCACTCCATATTTCATGAGGATTCCAGAATGCCCATTATTGTTGTAAAATTCATCCGTCTGGGCCTTTAAAGATGAAAAACGCGATTTAGGCTAATTTGAGGGGAAAAGAACGAAAGTTTGGTCACGGTCTCGGAGTTGCTTCAACACCCACATACCCACTCCATATTTCATGAGGATTCCAGAATGCCCAATATTGTTGTCAAATTCATCCGTTTGGGCCTTTAAAGATGAAAAACGCGATTTAGGCTAATTTGAGGGGAAAAGAACGAAAGTTTGGTCACTGTCTCGGAATGGCTTCAAAACCCACATACACACTCCATATTTCATGAGGATTCAAGAATGCCCAATATTGTTGTCAAATTCATCCGTTTGGGTTTTAAAGATGAAAAACGTGATTTAGGCTAATTAGAGGGGAAAAGAATGAAAGTTTGCTCACTGTCTCGGAATGGCTTCAAAACCCACATACCCGCTCCGTATTTCATGAGGATTCCAGAATGCCCAATATTGTTGTCAAATTCATCCGTTTGGGCCTTTAAAGATGAAAAACGCGATTTAGGCTAATTTGAGGGGAAAAGAACGAAAGTTTGGTCACGGTCTCGGAGTTGCTTCAACACCCACATACCCACTCCATATTTCATGAGGATTCCAGAATGCCCAATATTGTTGTCAAATTCATCCGTTTGGGCCTTTAAAGATGAAAAACACGATTTAGTCTAATTTGAGGGGAAAAGAACGAAAGTTTGGTCACTGTCTCGGAATGGCTTCAAAACCCACATACACACTCCATATTTCATGAGGATTCCAGAATGCCCAATATTGTTGTCAAATTCATCCGTTTGGGACTTTAAATATGAAAAACGCGATTTAGGCTAATTTGAGGGGAAAAGAAAGAAAGTTTGGTCATCGTCTCGGAATGGCTTCAAAACCCACATACACACTCCATATTTCATGAGGATTCAAGAATGCCCAATATTGTTGTCAAATTCATCCGTTTGGGCCTTTAAAGATGAAAAACACGATTTAGTCTAATTTGAGGGGAAAAGAACGAAAGTTTGGTCACTGTCTCGGAATGGCTTCAAAACCCACATACACACTCCATATTTCATGAGGATTCCAGAATGCCCAATATTGTTGTCAAATTCATCCGTTTGGGACTTTAAATATGAAAAACGCGATTTAGGCTAATTTGAGGGGAAAAGAAAGAAAGTTTGGTCATCGTCTCGGAATGGCTTCAAAACCCACATACACACTCCATATTTCATGAGGATTCAAGAATGCCCAATATTGTTGTCAAATTCATCCGTTTGGGCTTTAAAGATGAAAAACGTGATTTAGGCTAATTAGATGCGAAAAGAATGAAAGTTTGCTCACTGTCTCGGAATGGCTTCAAAACCCACATACCCGCTCCGTATTTCTTGAGGATTCCAGAATGCCCAATATTGTTGTCAAATTCATCCGTTTGGGCCTTTAAAGATGAAAAACGCGATTTAGGCTAATTTGAGGGGAAAAGAACGAAAGTTTGGTCACCGTCTCGGAATGGCTTCAAAACCCACATACCCGCTCCATATTTCATGAGGATTCCAGAATGCCCAATATTGTTGTCAAATTCATCCGTTTGGCCTTTAAAGATGAAAAACGCGATTTAGGCTAATTTGAGGGGAAAAGAACGAAAGTTTGCTCACTGTCTCGGAATGGCTTCAAAACCCACATACACACTCCATATTTCATGAGGATTCCAGAATGCCCAATATTGTTGTAAAATTCATCCGTTTGGGCCTTTAAAGATGAAAAACGCGATTTAGGCTAATTTGAGGGGAAAAGAAAGAAAGTTTGGTCACCATATCGGAATGGCTTCAAAACCCACATACCCACTCCATATTTCATGAGGATTCCAGAGTGCCCAATATTGTTGTAAAATTCATCCGTCTGGGCCTTTAAAGATGAAAAACGCGATTTAGGCTAATTTGAGGGGAAAAGAACGAAAGTTTGGTCACGGTCTCGGAGTTGCTTCAACACCCACATACCCACTCCATATTTCATGAGGATTCCAGAATGCCCAATATTGTTGTCAAATTCATCCGTTTGGGCCTTTAAAGATGAAAAACTCGATTTAGGCTAATTTGAGGGGAAAAGAACGAAAGTTTGGTCACTGTCTCGGAATGGCTTCAAAACCCACATACACACTCCATATTTCATGAGGATTCAAGAATGCCCAATATTGTTGTCAAATTCATCCGTTTGGGCTTTAAAGATGAAAAACGTGATTTAGGCTAATTAGAGGGGAAAAGAATGAAAGTTTGCTCACTGTCTCGGAATGGCTTAAAAACCCACATACCCGCTCCGTATTTCATGAGGATTCCAGAATGCCCAATATTGTTGTCAAATTCATCCGTTTGGGCCTTTAAAGATGAAAAACGCGATTTAGGCTAATTTGAGGGGAAAAGAACGAAAGTTTGGTCACCGTCTCGGAATGGCTTCAAAACCCACATACCCGCTCCTTATTTCATGAGGATTCCAGAATGCCCAATATTGTTGTCAAATTCATCCGTTTGGGCCTTTAAAGATGAAAAACGCGATTTAGGCTAATTTGAGGGGAAAAGAACGAAAGTTTGGTCACTGTCTCGAAATGGCTTCAAAACCCACATACACACTCCATATTTCATGAGGATTCAAGAATGCCCAATATTGTTGTCAAATTCATCCGTTTGGGCCCTAAAAGATGAAAAACGTGATTTAGGCTAATTAGAGGTGAAAAGAATGAAAGTTTGCTCACTGTCTCGGAATAGCTTCAAAACCCACATACCCGCTCCGTATTTCATGAGGATTCCATAATGCCCAATATTGTTGTTAAATTAATCTGTTTGGGCCTTTAAAGATGAAAAACGCGATTTAGGCTAATTTGAGGGGAAAAGAACGAAAGTTTAGTCACCGTCTCGGAATGGCTTCAAAACCCACATACCCACTCCATATTTCATGAGGATTCCAGAATGGCCAATATTGTTGTCAAATTCATCTGTTTGGGCCTTTAAAGATGAAAAACGCGATTTAGGCTAATTTGAGGGGAAAAGAACGAAAGTTTGCTCACTGTCTCGGAATGGCTTCAAAACCCACATACACACTCCATATTTCATGAGGATTCCAGAATGCCCAATATTGTTGTCAAATTCATCCGTTTGGGCCTTTAAAGATGAAAAACGCGATTTAGGCTAATTTGAGGGAAAAAGAACGAAAGTTTGGTCACCGTCTCGGAATGGCTTCAAAACCCACATTCCCACTCCGTATTTCATGAGGATTCCAGAATGCCCAATATTGTTGTCAAATTCATCCGTTTGGGCCTTTAAAGATGAAAAACGCGATTTAGGCTAATTTGAGGGGAAAAGAAAGAAAGTTTGCTCACCGTCTCGGAATGGCTTCAAAACCCACATACCCACTCCTTATTTCATGAGGATTCCAGAATGCCCAATATTGTTGTCAAATTCATCCGTTTGGGACTTTAAATATGAAAAACGCGATTTAGGCTAATTTTAGGGGAAAAGAAAGAATGTTTGGTCAGCGTCTCGGAATGGCTTCAAAACCCACATACCCGCTCCGTATTTCATCAGGATTCCAGAATGCCCAATATGGTTGTCAAATTCATCCGTTTGGGCCTTTAAAGATGAAAAACGCGATTTAGGCTAATTTGAGGGGAAAAGAACGAAAGTTTGGTCACCGTCTCGGAATGGCTTCAAAACCCACATACCCACTCCATATTTCATGAGGATTCCAGAATGCCCAATGTTGTTGTCAAATTCATCTGTTTGGGCCTTTAAAGATGAAAAACGCGATTTAGGCTAATTTGAGGGGAAAAGAACGAAAGTTTGGTCACCGTCTCGGAATGGCTTCAAAACCCACATACACACTCCATATTTCATGAGGATTCCAGAATGCCCAATATTGTTGTCAAATTCATCCGTTTGGGCCTTTAAAGATGAAAAACACGATTTAGGCTAATTTGAGGGGAAAAGAATGAAAGTTTGGTCACTGTCTCAGAATGGCTTCAAAACCCACATACCCGCTCCATATTTCATGAGGATTCCAGAATGCCCAGTATTGTTGTCAAATTCATCCGTTTGGGCCTTTAAAGATGAAAAACGCGATTTAGGCTAATTTGAGGGGAAAAGAACGAAAGTTTGGTCACTGTCTCGGAATGGCTTCAAAACCCACATACGCACTCCATATTTCATGAGGATTCAAGAATGCCCAATATTGTTGTCAAATTCATCCGTTTGGGCCCTAAAAGATGAAAAACGTGATTTAGGCTAATTAGAGGTGAAAAGAATGAAAGTTTGCTCACTGTCTCGGAATAGCTTCAAAACCCACATACCCGCTCCGTATTTCATGAGGATTCCATAATGCCCAATATTGTTGTTAAATTAATCTGTTTGGGCCTTTAAAGATGAAAAACGCGATTTAGGCTAATTTGAGGGGAAAAGAACGAAAGTTTAGTCACCGTCTCGGAATGGCTTCAAAACCCACATACCCACTCCATATTTCATGAGGATTCCAGAATGGCCAATATTGTTGTCAAATTCATCTGTTTGGGCCTTTAAAGATGAAAAACGCGATTTAGGCTAATTTGAGGGGAAAAGAACGAAAGTTTGCTCACTGTCTCGGAATGGCTTCAAAACCCACATACACACTCCATATTTCATGAGGATTCCAGAATGCCCAATATTGTTGTCAAATTCATCCGTTTGGGCCTTTAAAGATGAAAAACGCGATTTAGGCTAATTTGAGGGAAAAAGAACGAAAGTTTGGTCACCGTCTCGGAATGGCTTCAAAACCCACATTCCCACTCCGTATTTCATGAGGATTCCAGAATGCCCAATATTGTTGTCAAATTCATCCGTTTGGGCCTTTAAAGATGAAAAACGCGATTTAGGCTAATTTGAGGGGAAAAGAAAGAAAGTTTGCTCACCGTCTCGGAATGGCTTCAAAACCCACATACCCACTCCTTATTTCATGAGGATTCCAGAATGCCCAATATTGTTGTCAAATTCATCCGTTTGGGACTTTAAATATGAAAAACGCGATTTAGGCTAATTTGAGGGGAAAAGAAAGAATGTTTGGTCAGCGTCTCGGAATGGCTTCAAAACCCACATACCCGCTCCGTATTTCATCAGGATTCCAGAATGCCCAATATTGTTGTCAAATTCATCCGTTTGGGCCTTTAAAGATGAAAAACGCGATTTAGGCTAATTTGAGGGGAAAAGAACGAAAGTTTGGTCACCGTCTCAGAATGGCTTCAAAACCCACATACCCACTCCATATTTCATGAGGATTCCAGAATGCCCAATATTGTTGTCAAATTCATCCGTTTGGCCTTTAAAGATGAAAAACGCGATTTAGGCTAATTTGATGGGAAAAGAACGAAAGTTTACTCACTGTCTCGGAATGGCTTCAAAACCCACACACACACTCCATATTTCATGAGGATTCCAGAATGCCCAATATTGTTGTCAAATTCATCTGTTTGGGCCTTTAAAGATGAAAAACGTGATTTAGGCTAATTAGAGGGGAAAAGAATGAAAGTTTGCTCACTGTCTCGGAATGGCTTCAAAACCAACATACCCACTCCATATTTCATGAGGATTCCAGAATGCCCAATATTGTTGTCAAATTCATCGGTTTGGGCCTTTAAAGATGAAAAACGCGATTTAGGCTAATTTGAGGGGAAAAGAACGAAAGTTTGGTCACCGTCTCGGAATGGCTTCAAAACCCACATACCCACTCCATATTTCATGAGGATTCCAGAATGCCCAATATTGTTGTCAAATTCATCGGTTTGGGCCTTTAAAGATGAAAAACGCGATTTAGGCTAATTTGAGGGGAAAAGAACGAAAGTTTGGTCACCGTCTCGGAATGGCTTCAAAACCCACATACCCACTCCATATTTCATGAGGATTCCAGAATGCCCAATGTTGTTGTCAAATTCATCTGTTTGGGCCTTTAAAGATGAAAAACGCGATTTAGGCTAATTTGAGGGGAAAAGAACGAAAGTTTGGTCACCGTCTCGGAATGGCTTCAAAACCCACATACACACTCCATATTTCATGAGGATTCCAGAATGCCCAATATTGTTGTCAAATTCATCCGTTTGGGCCTTTAAAGATGAAAAACACGATTTAGGCTAATTTGAGGGGAAAAGAATGAAAGTTTGGTCACTGTCTCAGAATGGCTTCAAAACCCACATACCCGCTCCATATTTCATGAGGATTCCAGAATGCCCAATATTGTTGTCAAATTCATCCGTTTGGGCCTTTAAAGATGAAAAACGCGATTTAGGCTAATTTGAGGGGAAAAGAACGAAAGTTTGGTCACTGTCTCGGAATGGCTTCAAAACCCACATACCCGCTCCATATTTCATGAGGATTCCAGAATGCCCAATATTGTTGTCAAATTCATCCGTTTGGGCCTTTAAAGATGAAAAACGCGATTTAGGCTAATTTGAGGGGAAAAGAACGAAAGTTTGGTCACTGTCTCGGAATGGCTTCAAAACCCACATACCCACTCCATATTTCATGAGGATTCAAGAATGCCCAATATTGTTGTCAAATTCATCCGTTTGGGACTTTAAATATGAAAAACGCGATTTAGGCTAATTTGAGGGGAAAAGAAAGAAAGTTTGGTCAACGTCTCGGAATGGCTTCAAAACCCACATACCCGCTCCGTATTTCATGAGGATTCCAGAATGTCCAATATTGTTGTCAAATTCATCAGTTTGGGCCTTTAAAGATGAAAAACGCGATTTAGGCTAATTTGAGGGGAAAAGAACGAAAGTTTGGTCACCGTCTCGGAATGGCTTCAAAACCCACATACACACTCCATATTTCATGAGGATTCCAGAATGCCCAATATTGTTGTCAAATTCATCCGTTTGGGACTTTAAATATGAAAAACGCGATTTAGGCTAATTTGAGGGGAAAAGAAAGAATGTTTGGTCAGCGTCTCGGAATGGCTTCAAAACCCACATACCCGCTCCGTATTTCATCAGGATTCCAGAATGCCCAATATTGTTGTCAAATTCATCCGTTTGGGCCTTTAAAGATGAAAAACGCGATTTAGGCTAATTTGAGGGGAAAAGAACGAAAGTTTGGTCACCGTCTCAGAATGGCTTCAAAACCCACATACCCACTCCATATTTCATGAGGATTCCAGAATGCCCAATATTGTTGTCAAATTCATCCGTTTGGCCTTTAAAGATGAAAAACGCGATTTAGGCTAATTTGATGGGAAAAGAACGAAAGTTTACTCACTGTCTCGGAATGGCTTCAAAACCCACACACACACTCCATATTTCATGAGGATTCCAGAATGCCCAATATTGTTGTCAAATTCATCTGTTTGGGCCTTTAAAGATGAAAAACGTGATTTAGGCTAATTAGAGGGGAAAAGAATGAAAGTTTGCTCACTGTCTCGGAATGGCTTCAAAACCAACATACCCACTCCATATTTCATGAGGATTCCAGAATGCCCAATATTGTTGTCAAATTCATCGGTTTGGGCCTTTAAAGATGAAAAACGCGATTTAGGCTAATTTGAGGGGAAAAGAACGAAAGTTTGGTCACCGTCTCGGAATGGCTTCAAAACCCACATACCCACTCCATATTTCATGAGGATTCCAGAATGCCCAATATTGTTGTCAAATTCATCGGTTTGGGCCTTTAAAGATGAAAAACGCGATTTAGGCTAATTTGAGGGGAAAAGAACGAAAGTTTGGTCACCGTCTCGGAATGGCTTCAAAACCCACATACCCACTCCATATTTCATGAGGATTCCAGAATGCCCAATGTTGTTGTCAAATTCATCTGTTTGGGCCTTTAAAGATGAAAAACGCGATTTAGGCTAATTTGAGGGGAAAAGAACGAAAGTTTGGTCACCGTCTCGGAATGGCTTCAAAACCCACATACACACTCCATATTTCATGAGGATTCCAGAATGCCCAATATTGTTGTCAAATTCATCCGTTTGGGCCTTTAAAGATGAAAAACACGATTTAGGCTAATTTGAGGGGAAAAGAATGAAAGTTTGGTCACTGTCTCAGAATGGCTTCAAAACCCACATACCCGCTCCATATTTCATGAGGATTCCAGAATGCCCAATATTGTTGTCAAATTCATCCGTTTGGGCCTTTAAAGATGAAAAACGCGATTTAGGCTAATTTGAGGGGAAAAGAACGAAAGTTTGGTCACTGTCTCGGAATGGCTTCAAAACCCACATACCCGCTCCATATTTCATGAGGATTCCAGAATGCCCAATATTGTTGTCAAATTCATCCGTTTGGGCCTTTAAAGATGAAAAACGCGATTTAGGCTAATTTGAGGGGAAAAGAACGAAAGTTTGGTCACTGTCTCGGAATGGCTTCAAAACCCACATACCCACTCCATATTTCATGAGGATTCAAGAATGCCCAATATTGTTGTCAAATTCATCCGTTTGGGACTTTAAATATGAAAAACGCGATTTAGGCTAATTTGAGGGGAAAAGAAAGAAAGTTTGGTCAACGTCTCGGAATGGCTTCAAAACCCACATACCCGCTCCGTATTTCATGAGGATTCCAGAATGTCCAATATTGTTGTCAAATTCATCAGTTTGGGCCTTTAAAGATGAAAAACGCGATTTAGGCTAATTTGAGGGGAAAAGAACGAAAGTTTGGTCACCGTCTCGGAATGGCTTCAAAACCCACATACACACTCCATATTTCATGAGGATTCCAGAATGCCCAATATTGTTGTCAAATTCATCCGTTTGGGCCTTTAAAGATGAAAAACACGATTTAGGCTAATTTGAGGGTAAAAGAATGAAAGTTTGGTCACTGTCTCAGAATGGCTTCAAAACCCACATACCCGCTCCATATTTCATGAGGATTCCAGAATGCCCAATATTGTTGTCAAATTCATCCGTTTGGGCCTTTAAAGATGAAAAACGCGATTTAGGCTAATTTGAGGGGAAAAGAACGAAAGTTTGGTCACTGTCTCGGAATGGCTTCAAAACCCACATACCCGCTCCATATTTCATGAGGATTCCAGAATGCCCAATATTGTTGTCAAATTCATCCGTTTGGGCCTTTAAAGATGAAAAACGCGATTTAGGCTAATTTGAGGGGAAAAGAACGAAAGTTTGGTCACTGTCTCGGAATGGCTTCAAAACCCACATACCCACTCCATATTTCATGAGGATTCAAGAATGCCCAATATTGTTGTCAAATTCATCCGTTTGGGACTTTAAATATGAAAAACGCGATTTAGGCTAATTTGAGGGGAAAAGAAAGAAAGTTTGGTCAACGTCTCGGAATGGCTTCAAAACCCACATACCCGCTCCGTATTTCATGAGGATTCCAGAATGTCCAATATTGTTGTCAAATTCATCAGTTTGGGCCTTTAAAGATGAAAAACGCGATTTAGGCTAATTTGAGGGGAAAAGAACGAAAGTTTGGTCACCGTCTCGGAATGGCTTCAAAACCCACATACCCACTCCATATTTCATGAGGATTCCAGATTGCCCAATATTGTTGTCAAATTCATCCGTTTGGGCCTTTAAAGATGAAAAACGCGATTTAGGCTAATTTGAGGGGAAAAGAACGAAAGTTTGCTCACTGTCTCGGAATGGCTTCAAAACCCACATACCCGCTCCGTATTTCATGAGGATTCCAGAATGCCCAATATTGTTGTCAAATTCATCTGTTTGGGCCTTTAAAGATGAAAAACGCGATTTAGGCTAATTTGAGGGGAAAAGAACGAAAGTTTGGTCACCGTCTCGGAATGGCTTCAAAACCCACATACCCACTCCATATTTCATGAGGATTCCAGAATGCCCAATATTGTTGTCAAATTCATCCGTCTGGGCCTTTAAAGATGAAAAACGCGATTTAGGCTAATTTGAGGGGAAAAGAACGAAAGTTTGGTCACTGTCTCGGAATGGCTTCAAAACCCACATACACACTCCATATTTCATGAGGATTCCAGAATGCCCAATATTGTTGTCAAATTCATCCGTTTGGGCCTTTAAAGATGAAAAACGCGATTTAGGCTAATTTGAGGGGAAAAGAACGAAAGTTTGGTCACCGTCTCATAATCGCTTCAAAACCCACATATGCACTCCATATTTCATGAGGATTCCAGAATGCCCAATATTGTTGTCAAATTCATCCGTTTGGGCCTTTAAAGATGAAAAACGCGATTTAGGCTAATTTGAGGGGAAAAGAACGAAAGTTTGGTCACCATCTCGGAATGGCTTCAAAACCCACATACCCACTCCATATTTCATGAGGATTCCCGAATGCCCAATAGTGTTGTCAAATTCATCAGTTTGGGCCTTTAAAGATGAAAAACGCGATTTAGGCTAATTTGAGGGGAAAAGAACGAAAGTTTGGTCACCGTCTCGGAATGGCTTCAAAACCCACATACCCACTCCATATTTCATGAGGATTCCAGAATGCCCAATATTGTTGTCAAATTCATCCGTTTGGGCCTTTAAAGATGAAAAACGCGATTTAGGCTAATTTGAGGGGAAAAGAACGAAAGTTTGGTCACTGTCTCGGAATGGCTTCAAAACCCACATACCCGCTCCGTATTTCATGAGGATTCCAGAATGCCCAATATTGTTGTCAAATTCATCTGTTTGGGCCTTTAAAGATGAAAAACGCGATTTAGGCTAATTTGAGGGGAAAAGAACGAAAGTTTGGTCACCGTCTCGGAATGGCTTCAAAACCCACATACCCACTCCATATTTCATGAGGATTCCAGAATGCCCAATATTGTTGTCAAATTCATCCGTCTGGGCCTTTAAAGATGAAAAACGCGATTTAGGCTAATTTGAGGGGAAAAGAACGAAAGTTTGGTCACTGTCTCGGAATGGCTTCAAAACCCACATACACACTCCATATTTCATGAGGATTCAAGAATGCCCAATATTGTTGTCAAATTCATCCGTTTGGGCCTTTAAAGATGAAAAACGCGATTTAGGCTAATTTGAGGGGAAAAGAAAGAAAGTTTGGTCACCGTCTCGGAATGGCTTCAAAACCCACATACCCACTCCTTATTTCATGAGGATTCCAGAATGCCCAATATTGTTGTCAAATTCATCCGTTTGGGACTTTAAATATGAAAAACGCGATTTAGGCTAATTTAAGGGGAAAAGAACGAAAGTTTGCTCACTGTCTCGGAATGGCTTCAAAACCCACATACACACTCCATATTTCATGAGGATTCAAGAATGCCCAATATTGTTGTCAAATTCATCCGTTTGGGCCTTTAGAGATGAAAAACGTGATTTAGGCTAATTATAGGGGAAAAGAAGGAAAGTTTGCTCACTGTCTCGGAATGGCTTCAAAACCCACATACCCACTCCGTATTTCATGAGGATTCCAGAATGCCCAATATTGTTGTCAAATTCATCCGTTTGGGCCTTTAAAGATGAAAAACGCGATTTAGGCTAATTTGAGGGGAAAAGAAAGAAAGTTTGGTCACCGTCTCGGAATGGCTTCAAAACCCACATACCCACTCCTTATTTCATGAGGATTCCAGAATGCCCAATATTGTTGTCAAATTCATCCGTTTGGGACTTTAAATATGAAAAACGCGATTTAGGCTAATTTAAGGGGAAAAGAACGAAAGTTTTCTCACTGTCTCGTAATGGCTTCAATACCGTTTGGGCCTTTAAAGATGAAAAACGTGATTTAGGCTAATTAGAGGTGAAAAGAATGAAAGTTTGCTCACTGTCTCGGAATGGCTTCAAAACCCACATACCCGCTCCGTATTTCATGAGGATTCCAGAATGCCCAATATTGTTGTCAAATTCATCTGTTTGGGCCTTTAAAGATGAAAAACGCGATTTAGGCTAATTTGAGGGGAAAAGAACGAAAGTTTGGTCACCGTCTCGGAATGGCTTCAAAACCCACATACCCACTCCATATTTCATGAGGATTCCAGAATGCCCAATATTGTTGTCAAATTCATCCGTTTGGGACTTTAAATATGAAAAACGCGATTTAGGCTAATTTAAGGGGAAAAGAACGAAAGTTTGCTCACTGTCTCGGAATGGCTTCAAAACCCACATACACACTCCATATTTCATGAGGATTCAAGAATGCCCAATATTGTTGTCAAATTCATCCGTTTGGGCCTTTAGAGATGAAAAACGTGATTTAGGCTAATTAGAGGGGAAAAGAAGGAAAGTTTGCTCACTGTCTCGGAATGGCTTCAAAACCCACATACCCACTCCGTATTTCATGAGGATTCCAGAATGCCCAATATTGTTGTCAAATTCATCCGTTTGGGCCTTTAAAGATGAAAAACGCGATTTAGGCTAATTTGAGGGGAAAAGAAAGAAAGTTTGGTCACCGTCTCGGAATGGCTTCAAAACCCACATACCCACTCCTTATTTCATGAGGATTCCAGAATGCCCAATATTGTTGTCAAATTCATCCGTTTGGGACTTTAAATATGAAAAACGCGATTTAGGCTAATTTAAGGGGAAAAGAACGAAAGTTTTCTCACTGTCTCGTAATGGCTTCAATACCGTTTGGGCCTTTAAAGATGAAAAACGTGATTTAGGCTAATTAGAGGTGAAAAGAATGAAAGTTTGCTCACTGTCTCGGAATGGCTTCAAAACCCACATACCCGCTCCGTATTTCATGAGGATTCCAGAATGCCCAATATTGTTGTCAAATTCATCTGTTTGGGCCTTTAAAGATGAAAAACGCGATTTAGGCTAATTTGAGGGGAAAAGAACGAAAGTTTGGTCACCGTCTCGGAATGGCTTCAAAACCCACATACCCACTCCATATTTCATGAGGATTCCAGAATGCCCAATATTGTTGTCAAATTCATCCGTTTGGGACTTTAAATATGAAAAACGCGATTTAGGCTAATTTAAGGGGAAAAGAACGAAAGTTTGCTCACTGTCTCGGAATGGCTTCAAAACCCACATACACACTCCATATTTCATGAGGATTCAAGAATGCCCAATATTGTTGTCAAATTCATCCGTTTGGGCCTTTAGAGATGAAAAACGTGATTTAGGCTAATTAGAGGGGAAAAGAAGGAAAGTTTGCTCACTGTCTCGGAATGGCTTCAAAACCCACATACCCACTCCGTATTTCATGAGGATTCCAGAATGCCCAATATTGTTGTCAAATTCATCCGTTTGGGCCTTTAAAGATGAAAAACGCGATTTAGGCTAATTTGAGGGGAAAAGAAAGAAAGTTTGGTCACCGTCTCGGAATGGCTTCAAAACCCACATACCCACTCCTTATTTCATGAGGATTCCCGAATGCCCAATATTGTTGTCAAATTCATCCGTTTGGGACTTTAAATATGAAAAACGCGATTTAGGCTAATTTAAGGGGAAAAGAACGAAAGTTTTCTCACTGTCTCGTAATGGCTTCAATACCGTTTGGGCCTTTAAAGATGAAAAACGTGATTTAGGCTAATTAGAGGTGAAAAGAATGAAAGTTTGCTCACTGTCTCGGAATGGCTTCAAAACCCACATACCCGCTCCGTATTTCATGAGGATTCCAGAATGCCCAATATTGTTGTCAAATTCATCTGTTTGGGCCTTTAAAGATGAAAAACGCGATTTAGGCTAATTTGAGGGGAAAAGAACGAAAGTTTGGTCACCGTCTCGGAATGGCTTCAAAACCCACATACCCACTCCATATTTCATGAGGATTCCAGAATGCCCAATATTGTTGTCAAATTCATCCGTTTGGGCCTTTAAAGATGAAAAACGCGATTTAGGCTAATTTGAGGGGAAAAGAACGAAAGTTTGCTCACTGTCTCGGAATGGCTTCAAAACCCACATACCCGCTCCGTATTTCATGAGGATTCCAGAATGCCCAATATTGTTGTCAAATTCATCTGTTTGGGCCTTTAAAGATGAAAAACGCGATTTAGGCTAATTTGAGGGGAAAAGAACGAAAGTTTGGTCACCGTCTCGGAATGGCTTCAAAACCCACATACCCACTCCATATTTCATGAGGATTCCAGAATGCCCAATATTGTTGTCAAATTCATCCGTCTGGGCCTTTAAAGATGAAAAACGCGATTTAGGCTAATTTGAGGGGAAAAGAACGAAAGTTTGGTCACTGTCTCGGAATGGCTTCAAAACCCACATACACACTCCATATTTCATGAGGATTCAAGAATGCCCAATATTGTTGTCAAATTCATCCGTTTGGGCCTTTAAAGATGAAAAACGTGATTTAGGCTAATTAGAGGTGAAAAGAATGAAAGTTTGCTCACTGTCTCGGAATGGCTTCAAAACCCACATACACACTCCATATTTCATGAGGATTCAAGAATGCCCAATATTGTTGTCAAATTCATCCGTTTGGGCCTTTAAAGATGAAAAACGTGATTTAGGCTAATTAGAGGTGAAAAGAATGAAAGTTTGCTCACTGTCTCGGAATGGCTTCAAAACCCACATACCCGCTCCGTATTTCATGAGGATTCCAGAATGCCCAATATTGTTGTCAAATTCATCTGTTTGGGCCTTTAAAGATGAAAAACGCGATTTAGGCTAATTTGAGGGGAAAAGAACGAATGTTTGGTCAGCGTCTCGGAATGGCTTCAAAACCCACATACCCGCTCCGTATTTCATGAGGATTCCAGAATGCCCAATATTGTTGTCAAATTCATCCGTTTGGGCCTTTAAAGATGAAAAACGCTATTTAGGCTAATTTGAGGGGAAAAGAACGAAAGTTTGGTCACCGTCTCGGAATGGCTTCAAAACCCACATACACACTCCATATTTCATGAGGATTCCAGAATGCCCAATATTGTTGTCAAATTCATCCGTTTGGGCCTTTAAAGATGAAAAACGCGATTTAGGCTAATTTCAGGGGAAAAGAACGAAAGTTTGGTCATTGTCTCGGAATGGCTTCAAAACCCACATACCCACTCCATATTTCATGAGGATTCAAGAATGCCCAATATTGTTGTCAAATTCATCCGTTTGGGACTTTAAATATGAAAAACGCGATTTAGGCTAATTTGAGGGGAAAAGAAAGAAAGTTTGGTCATCGTCTCGGAATGGCTTCAAAACCCACATACCCGCCCCGTATTTCATGAGGATTCCAGAATGCCCAATATTGTTGTCAAATTCATCCGTTTGGGCCTTTAAAGATGAAAAACGCGATTTAGGCTAATTTGAGGGGAAAAGAAAGAAAGTTTGGTCACCGTCTCGGAATGGCTTCAAAACCCACATACCCACTCCTTATTTCATGAGGATTCCAGAATGCCCAATATTGTTGTCAAATTCATCCGTTTGGGACTTTAAATATGAAAAACGCGATTTAGGCTAATTTAAGGGGAAAAGAACGAAAGTTTGCTCACTGTCTCGGAATGACTTCAAAACCCACATACACACTCCATATTTCATGAGGATTCAAGAATGCCCAATATTGTTGTCAAATTCATCCGTTTGGGCCTTTAAAGATGAAAAACGTGATTTAGGCTAATTAGAGGTGAAAAGAATGAAAGTTTGCTCACTGTCTCGGAATGGCTTCAAAACCCACATACCCGCTCCGTATTTCATCAGGATTCAAGAATGCCCAATATTGTTGTCAAATTCATCCGTTTGGGCCTTTAAAGATGAAAAACGCTATTTAGGCTAACTTGAGGGGAAAAGAACGAATGTTTGGTCACCGTCTCGGAATGGCTTCAAAACCCACATACACACTCCATATTTCATGAGGATTCCAGAATGGCCAATATTGTTTTCAAATTCATCCGTTTGGGCCTTTAAAGATGAAAAACGCGATTTAGGCTAATTTCAGGGGAAAAGAACGAAAGTTTGGTCACTGTCTCGGAATGGCTTCAAAACCCACATACCCACTCCATATTTCATGAGGATTCAAGAATGCCCAATATTGTTGTCAAATTCATCCGTTTGGGACTTTAAATATGAAAAACGCGATTTAGGCTAATTTGAGGGGGAAAGGATGAAAGTTTGGTCATCGTCTCGGAATGGCTTCAAAACCCACATACCCGCCCCGTATTTCATGAGGATTCCAGAATGCCCAATATTGTTGTCAAATTCATCCGTTTGGGCCTTTAAAGATGAAAAACGCGATTTAGGCTAATTTGAGGGGAAAAGAAAGAAAGTTTGGTCACCGTCTCGGAATGGCTTCAAAACCCACATACCCACTCCTTATTTCATGAGGATTCCAGAATGCCCAATATTGTTGTCAAATTCATCCGTTTGGGACTTTAAATATGAAAAACGCGATTTAGGCTAATTTAAGGGGAAAAGAACGAAAGTTTGCTCACTGTCTCGGAATGGCTTCAAAACCCACATACCCACTCCATATTTCATGAGGATTCCCAGAATGCCCAATATTGTTGTCAAATTCATCCGTTTGGGCCTTTAAAGATGAAAAACTCGATTTAGGCTAATTTGAGGGGAAAAGAACGAAAGTTTGCTCACTGTCTCGGAATGGCTTCAAAACCCACATACCCGCTCCGTATTTCATGAGGATTCCAGAATGCCCAATATTGTTGTCAAATTCATCTGTTTGGGCCTTTAAAGATGAAAAACGCGATTTAGGCTAATTTGAGGGGAAAAGAACGAAAGTTTGGTCACCGTCTCGGAATGGCTTCAAAACCCACATACCCACTCCATATTTCATGAGGATTCCAGAATGCCCAATATTGTTGTCAAATTCATCCGTCTGGGCCTTTAAAGATGAAAAACGAGATTTAGGCTAATTTGAGGGGAAAAGAAAGAAAGTTTGGTCACCGTCTCGGAATGGCTTCAAAACACACATACACACTCCATATTTCATGAGGATTAAAGAATGCCCAATATTGTTGTCAAATTCATCCGTTTGGGCCTTTAAAGATGAAAAACGTGATTTAGGCTAATTAGAGGTGAAAAGAATGAAAGTTTGCTCACTGTCTCGGAATGGCTTCAAAACCCACATACCCGCTCCGTATTTCATGAGGATTCCAGAATGCCCAATATTGTTGTCAAATTCATCTGTTTGGGCCTTTAAAGATGAAAAACGCGATTTAGGCTAATTTGAGGGGAAAAGAACGAAAGTTTGGTCACCGTCTCGGAATGGCTTCAAAACCCACATACCCACTCCATATTTCATGAGGATTCCAGAATGCCCAATATTGTTGTCAAATTCATCCGTTTGGGACTTTAAATATGAAAAACGCGATTTAGGCTAATTTAAGGGGAAAAGAACGAAAGTTTGCTCACTGTCTCGGAATGGCTTCAAAACCCACATACACACTCCATATTTCATGAGGATTCAAGAATGCCCAATATTGTTGTCAAATTCATCCGTTTGGGCCTTTAGAGATGAAAAACGTGATTTAGGCTAATTAGAGGGGAAAAGAAGGAAAGTTTGCTCACTGTCTCGGAATGGCTTCAAAACCCACATACCCACTCCGTATTTCATGAGGATTCCAGAATGCCCAATATTGTTGTCAAATTCATCCGTTTGGGCCTTTAAAGATGAAAAACGCGATTTAGGCTAATTTGAGGGGAAAAGAAAGAAAGTTTGGTCACCGTCTCGGAATGGCTTCAAAACCCACATACCCACTCCTTATTTCATGAGGATTCCCGAATGCCCAATATTGTTGTCAAATTCATCCGTTTGGGACTTTAAATATGAAAAACGCGATTTAGGCTAATTTAAGGGGAAAAGAACGAAAGTTTTCTCACTGTCTCGTAATGGCTTCAATACCGTTTGGGCCTTTAAAGATGAAAAACGTGATTTAGGCTAATTAGAGGTGAAAAGAATGAAAGTTTGCTCACTGTCTCGGAATGGCTTCAAAACCCACATACCCGCTCCGTATTTCATGAGGATTCCAGAATGCCCAATATTGTTGTCAAATTCATCTGTTTGGGCCTTTAAAGATGAAAAACGCGATTTAGGCTAATTTGAGGGGAAAAGAACGAAAGTTTGGTCACCGTCTCGGAATGGCTTCAAAACCCACATACCCACTCCATATTTCATGAGGATTCCAGAATGCCCAATATTGTTGTCAAATTCATCCGTTTGGGCCTTTAAAGATGAAAAACGCGATTTAGGCTAATTTGAGGGGAAAAGAACGAAAGTTTGCTCACTGTCTCGGAATGGCTTCAAAACCCACATACCCGCTCCGTATTTCATGAGGATTCCAGAATGCCCAATATTGTTGTCAAATTCATCTGTTTGGGCCTTTAAAGATGAAAAACGCGATTTAGGCTAATTTGAGGGGAAAAGAACGAAAGTTTGGTCACCGTCTCGGAATGGCTTCAAAACCCACATACCCACTCCATATTTCATGAGGATTCCAGAATGCCCAATATTGTTGTCAAATTCATCCGTCTGGGCCTTTAAAGATGAAAAACGCGATTTAGGCTAATTTGAGGGGAAAAGAACGAAAGTTTGGTCACTGTCTCCGAATGGCTTCAAAACCCACATACACACTCCATATTTCATGAGGATTCAAGAATGCCCAATATTGTTGTCAAATTCATCCGTTTGGGCCTTTAAAGATGAAAAACGTGATTTAGGCTAATTAGAGGTGAAAAGAATGAAAGTTTGCTCACTGTCTCGGAATGGCTTCAAAACCCACATACACACTCCATATTTCATGAGGATTCAAGAATGCCCAATATTGTTGTCAAATTCATCCGTTTGGGCCTTTAAAGATGAAAAACGTGATTTAGGCTAATTAGAGGTGAAAAGAATGAAAGTTTGCTCACTGTCTCGGAATGGCTTCAAAACCCACATACCCGCTCCGTATTTCATGAGGATTCCAGAATGCCCAATATTGTTGTCAAATTCATCTGTTTGGGCCTTTAAAGATGAAAAACGCGATTTAGGCTAATTTGAGGGGAAAAGAACGAATGTTTGGTCAGCGTCTCGGAATGGCTTCAAAACCCACATACCCGCTCCGTATTTCATGAGGATTCCAGAATGCCCAATATTGTTGTCAAATTCATCCGTTTGGGCCTTTAAAGATGAAAAACGCTATTTAGGCTAATTTGAGGGGAAAAGAACGAAAGTTTGGTCACCGTCTCGGAATGGCTTCAAAACCCACATACACACTCCATATTTCATGAGGATTCCAGAATGCCCAATATTGTTGTCAAATTCATCCGTTTGGGCCTTTAAAGATGAAAAACGCGATTTAGGCTAATTTCAGGGGAAAAGAACGAAAGTTTGGTCATTGTCTCGGAATGGCTTCAAAACCCACATACCCACTCCATATTTCATGAGGATTCAAGAATGCCCAATATTGTTGTCAAATTCATCCGTTTGGGACTTTAAATATGAAAAACGCGATTTAGGCTAATTTGAGGGGAAAAGAAAGAAAGTTTGGTCATCGTCTCGGAATGGCTTCAAAACCCACATACCCGCCCCGTATTTCATGAGGATTCCAGAATGCCCAATATTGTTGTCAAATTCATCCGTTTGGGCCTTTAAAGATGAAAAACGCGATTTAGGCTAATTTGAGGGGAAAAGAAAGAAAGTTTGGTCACCGTCTCGGAATGGCTTCAAAACCCACATACCCACTCCTTATTTCATGAGGATTCCAGAATGCCCAATATTGTTGTCAAATTCATCCGTTTGGGACTTTAAATATGAAAAACGCGATTTAGGCTAATTTAAGGGGAAAAGAACGAAAGTTTGCTCACTGTCTCGGAATGACTTCAAAACCCACATACACACTCCATATTTCATGAGGATTCAAGAATGCCCAATATTGTTGTCAAATTCATCCGTTTGGGCCTTTAAAGATGAAAAACGTGATTTAGGCTAATTAGAGGTGAAAAGAATGAAAGTTTGCTCACTGTCTCGGAATGGCTTCAAAACCCACATACCCGCTCCGTATTTCATCAGGATTCAAGAATGCCCAATATTGTTGTCAAATTCATCCGTTTGGGCCTTTAAAGATGAAAAACGCTATTTAGGCTAACTTGAGGGGAAAAGAACGAATGTTTGGTCACCGTCTCGGAATGGCTTCAAAACCCACATACACACTCCATATTTCATGAGGATTCCAGAATGGCCAATATTGTTTTCAAATTCATCCGTTTGGGCCTTTAAAGATGAAAAACGCGATTTAGGCTAATTTCAGGGGAAAAGAACGAAAGTTTGGTCACTGTCTCGGAATGGCTTCAAAACCCACATACCCACTCCATATTTCATGAGGATTCAAGAATGCCCAATATTGTTGTCAAATTCATCCGTTTGGGACTTTAAATATGAAAAACGCGATTTAGGCTAATTTGAGGGGGAAAGGATGAAAGTTTGGTCATCGTCTCGGAATGGCTTCAAAACCCACATACCCGCTCCGTATTTCATGAGGATTCCAGAATGCCCAATATTGTTGTCAAATTCATCCGTTTGGGCCTTTAAAGATGAAAAACGCGATTTAGGCTAATTTGAGGGGAAAAGAAAGAAAGTTTGGTCACCGTCTCGGAATGGCTTCAAAACCCACATACCCACTCCTTATTTCATGAGGATTCCAGAATGCCCAATATTGTTGTCAAATTCATCCGTTTGGGACTTTAAATATGAAAAACGCGATTTAGGCTAATTTAAGGGGAAAAGAACGAAAGTTTGCTCACTGTCTCGGAATGGCTTCAAAACCCACATACCCACTCCATATTTCATGAGGATTCCCAGAATGCCCAATATTGTTGTCAAATTCATCCGTTTGGGCCTTTAAAGATGAAAAACTCGATTTAGGCTAATTTGAGGGGAAAAGAACGAAAGTTTGCTCACTGTCTCGGAATGGCTTCAAAACCCACATACCCGCTCCGTATTTCATGAGGATTCCAGAATGCCCAATATTGTTGTCAAATTCATCTGTTTGGGCCTTTAAAGATGAAAAACGCGATTTAGGCTAATTTGAGGGGAAAAGAACGAAAGTTTGGTCACCGTCTCGGAATGGCTTCAAAACCCACATACCCACTCCATATTTCATGAGGATTCCAGAATGCCCAATATTGTTGTCAAATTCATCTGTTTGGGCCTTTAAAGATGAAAAACGCGATTTAGGCTAATTTGAGGGGAAAAGAACGAAAGTTTGCTCACTGTCTCGGAATGGCTTCAAAACCCACATACCCGCTCCGTATTTCATGAGGATTCCAGAATGCCCAATATTGTTGTCAAATTCATCTGTTTGGGCCTTTAAAGATGAAAAACTCGATTTAGGCTAATTTGAGGGGAAAAGAACGAAAGTTTGCTCACTGTCTCGGAATGGCTTCAAAACCCACATACCCGCTCCGTATTTCATGAGGATTCCAGAATGCCCAATATTGTTGTCAAATTCATCTGTTTGGGCCTTTAAAGATGAAAAACGCGATTTAGGCTAATTTGAGGGGAAAAGAACGAAAGTTTGGTCACCGTCTCGGAATGGCTTCAAAACCCACATACCCACTCCATATTTCATGAGGATTCCAGAATGCCCAATATTGTTGTCAAATTCATCCGTCTGGGCCTTTAAAGATGAAAAACGAGATTTAGGCTAATTTGAGGGGAAAAGAACGAAAGTTTGGTCACTGTCTCGGAATGGCTTCAAAACACACATACACACTCCATATTTCATGAGGATTAAAGAATGCCCAATATTGTTGTCAAATTCATCCGTTTGGGCCTTTAAAGATGAAAAACGTGATTTAGGCTAATTAGAGGTGAAAAGAATGAAAGTTTGCTCACTGTCTCGGAATGGCTTCAAAACCCACATACCCGCTCCGTATTTCATGAGGATTCCAGAATGCCCAATATTGTTGTCAAATTCATCTGTTTGGGCCTTTAAAGATGAAAAACGCGATTTAGGCTAATTTGAGGGGAAAAGAACGAAAGTTTGGTCACCGTCTCGGAATGGCTTCAAAACCCACATACCCCCTCCATATTTCATGAGGCTTCAAGAATGCCCAATATTGTTGTCAAATTCATCCGTTTGGGCCTTTAAAGATGAAAAACGTGATTTAGGCTAATTAGAGGTGAAAAGAATGAAAGTTTGCTCACTGTCTCGGAATGGCTTCAAAACCCACATACCCGCTCCGTATTTCATGAGGATTCCAGAATGCCCAATATTGTTGTCAAATTCATCTGTTTGGGCCTTTAAAGATGAAAAACGCGATTTAGGCTAATTTGAGGGGAAAAGAACGAAAGTTTGGTCACCGTCTCGGAATGGCTTCAAAACCCACATACCCACTCCATATTTCATGAGGATTCCAGAATGCCCAATATTGTTGTCAAATTCATCCGTTTGGGCCTTTAAAGATGAAAAACGCGATTTAGGCTAATTTGAGGGGAAAAGAACGAAAGTTTGCTCACTGTCTCGGAATGGCTTCAAAACCCACATACCCGCTCCGTATTTCATGAGGATTCCAGAATGCCCAATATTGTTGTCAAATTCATCTGTTTGGGCCTTTAAAGATGAAAAACGCGATTTAGGCTAATTTGAGGGGAAAAGAACGAAAGTTTGGTCACCGTCTCGGAATGGCTTCAAAACCCACATACCCACTCCATATTTCATGAGGATTCCAGAATGCCCAATATTGTTGTCAAATTCATCCGTCTGGGCCTTTAAAGATGAAAAACGCGATTTAGGCTAATTTGAGGGGAAAAGAACGAAAGTTTGGTCACTGTCTCGGAATGGCTTCAAAACCCACATACACACTCCATATTTCATGAGGATTCAAGAATGCCCAATATTGTTGTCAAATTCATCCGTTTGGGCCTTTAAAGATGAAAAACGTGATTTAGGCTAATTAGAGGTGAAATGAATGAAAGTTTGCTCACTGTCTCGGAATGGCTTCAAAACCCACATACCCGCTCCGTATTTCATGAGGATTTCAGAATGCCCAATATTGTTGTCAAATTCATCTGTTTGGGCCTTTAAAGATGAAAAACGCGATTTAGGCTAATTTGAGGGGAAAAGAACGAAAGTTTGGTCACTGTCTCGGAATGGCTTCAAAACACACATACACACTCCATATTTCATGAGGATTAAAGAATGCCCAATATTGTTGTCAAATTCATCCGTTTGGGCCTTTAAAGATGAAAAACGTGATTTAGGCTAATTAGAGGTGAAAAGAATGAAAGTTTGCTCACTGTCTCGGAATGGCTTCAAAACCCACATACCCGCTCCGTATTTCATGAGGATTCCAGAATGCCCAATATTGTTGTCAAATTCATCTGTTTGGGCCTTTAAAGATGAAAAACGCGATTTAGGCTAATTTGAGGGGAAAAGAACGAAAGTTTGGTCACCGTCTCGGAATGGCTTCAAAACCCACATACCCCCTCCATATTTCATGAGGCTTCAAGAATGCCCAATATTGTTGTCAAATTCATCCGTTTGGGCCTTTAAAGATGAAAAACGTGATTTAGGCTAATTAGAGGTGAAAAGAATGAAAGTTTGCTCACTGTCTCGGAATGGCTTCAAAACCCACATACCCGCTCCGTATTTCATGAGGATTCCAGAATGCCCAATATTGTTGTCAAATTCATCTGTTTGGGCCTTTAAAGATGAAAAACGCGATTTAGGCTAATTTGAGGGGAAAAGAACGAAAGTTTGGTCACCGTCTCGGAATGGCTTCAAAACCCACATACCCACTCCATATTTCATGAGGATTCCAGAATGCCCAATATTGTTGTCAAATTCATCCGTTTGGGCCTTTAAAGATGAAAAACGCGATTTAGGCTAATTTGAGGGGAAAAGAACGAAAGTTTGCTCACTGTCTCGGAATGGCTTCAAAACCCACATACCCGCTCCGTATTTCATGAGGATTCCAGAATGCCCAATATTGTTGTCAAATTCATCTGTTTGGGCCTTTAAAGATGAAAAACGCGATTTAGGCTAATTTGAGGGGAAAAGAACGAAAGTTTGGTCACCGTCTCGGAATGGCTTCAAAACCCACATACCCACTCCATATTTCATGAGGATTCCAGAATGCCCAATATTGTTGTCAAATTCATCCGTCTGGGCCTTTAAAGATGAAAAACGCGATTTAGGCTAATTTGAGGGGAAAAGAACGAAAGTTTGGTCACTGTCTCGGAATGGCTTCAAAACCCACATACACACTCCATATTTCATGAGGATTCAAGAATGCCCAATATTGTTGTCAAATTCATCCGTTTGGGCCTTTAAAGATGAAAAACGTGATTTAGGCTAATTAGAGGTGAAATGAATGAAAGTTTGCTCACTGTCTCGGAATGGCTTCAAAACCCACATACCCGCTCCGTATTTCATGAGGATTCCAGAATGCCCAATATTGTTGTCAAATTCATCTGTTTGGGCCTTTAAAGATGAAAAACGCGATTTAGGCTAATTTGAGGGGAAAAGAACGAAAGTTTGCTCACCGTCTCGGAATGGCTTCAAAACCCACATACACACTCCATATTTCATGAGGATTCCAGAATGCCCAATATTGTTGTCAAATTCATCCGTTTGGGACTTTAAATATGAAAAACGCAATTTAGGCTAATTTGAGGGGAAAAGAAAGAAAGTTTGGTCATCGTCTCGGAATGGCTTCAAAACCCACATACCCGCTCCGTATTTCATGAGGATTCCAGAATGCCCAATATTGTTGTCAAATTCATCCGTTTGGGCCTTTAAAGATGAAAAACGCGATTTAGGCTAATTTGAGGGGAAAAGAAAGAAAGTTTGGTCACCGTCTCGGAATGGCTTCAAAACCCACATACCCACTCCTTATTTCATGAGGATTCCAGAATGCCCAATATTGTTGTCAAATTCATCCGTTTGGGACTTTAAATATGAAAAACGCGATTTAGGCTAATTTAAGGGGAAAAGAACGAAAGTTTGCTCACTGTCTCGGAATGGCTTCAAAACCCACATACACACTCCATATTTCATGAGGATTCAAGAATGCCCAATATTGTTGTCAAATTCATCCGTTTGGGCCTTTAAAGATGAAAAACGTGATTTAGGCTAATTAGAGGTGAAAAGAACGAAAGTTTGCTCACTGTCTCGGAAAGGCTTCAAAACCCACATACCCGCTCCGTATTTCATGAGGATTCCAGAATGCCCAATATTGTTGTCAAATTCATCTGTTTGGGCCTTTAAAGATGAAAAACGCGATTTAGGCTAATTTGAGGGGAAAAGAACGAAAGTTTGGTCACCGTCTCGGAATGGCTTCAAAACCCACATACCCACTCCATATTTCATGAGGATTCCCAGAATGCCCAATATTGTTGTCAAATTCATCCGTTTGGGCCTTTAAAGATGAAAAACGCGATTTAGGCTAATTTGAGGGGAAAAGAACGAAAGTTTGCTCACTGTCTCGGAATGGCTTCAAAACCCACATACCCGCTCCGTATTTCATGAGGATTCCAGAATGCCCAATATTGTTGTCAAATTCATCTGTTTGGGCCTTTAAAGATGAAAAACGCGATTTAGGCTAATTTGAGGGGAAAAGAACGAAAGTTTGGTCACCGTCTCGGAATGGCTTCAAAACCCACATACCCACTCCATATTTCATGAGGATTCCAGAATGCCCAATATTGTTGTCAAATTCATCCGTCTGGGCCTTTAAAGATGAAAAACGCGATTTAGGCTAATTTGAGGGGAAAAGAACGAAAGTTTGGTCACTGTCTCGGAATGGCTTCAAAACCCACATACACACTCCATATTTCATGAGGATTCAAGAATGCCCAATATTGTTGTCAAATTCATCCGTTTGGGCCTTTAAAGATGAAAAACGTGATTTAGGCTAATTAGAGGTGAAATGAATGAAAGTTTGCTCACTGTCTCGGAATGGCTTCAAAACCCACATACCCGCTCCGTATTTCATGAGGATTCCAGAATGCCCAATATTGTTGTCAAATTCATCTGTTTGGGCCTTTAAAGATGAAAAACGCGATTTAGGCTAATTTGAGGGGAAAAGAACGAAAGTTTGCTCACCGTCTCGGAATGGCTTCAAAACCCACATACACACTCCATATTTCATGAGGATTCCAGAATGCCCAATATTGTTGTCAAATTCATCCGTTTGGGACTTTAAATATGAAAAACGCGATTTAGGCTAATTTGAGGGGAAAAGAAAGAAAGTTTGGTCATCGTCTCGGAATGGCTTCAAAACCCACATACCCGCTCCGTATTTCATGAGGATTCCAGAATGCCCAATATTGTTGTCAAATTCATCCGTTTGGGCCTTTAAAGATGAAAAACGCGATTTAGGCTAATTTGAGGGGAAAAGAAAGAAAGTTTGGTCACCGTCTCGGAATGGCTTCAAAACCCACATACCCACTCCTTATTTCATGAGGATTCCAGAATGCCCAATATTGTTGTCAAATTCATCCGTTTGGGACTTTAAATATGAAAAACGCGATTTAGGCTAATTTAAGGGGAAAAGAACGAAAGTTTGCTCACTGTCTCGGAATGGCTTCAAAACCCACATACACACTCCATATTTCATGAGGATTCAAGAATGCCCAATATTGTTGTCAAATTCATCCGTTTGGGCCTTTAAAGATGAAAAACGTGATTTAGGCTAATTAGAGGTGAAAAGAATGAAAGTTTGCTCACTGTCTCGGAAAGGCTTCAAAACCCACATACCCGCTCCGTATTTCATGAGGATTCCAGAATGCCCAATATTGTTGTCAAATTCATCTGTTTGGGCCTTTAAAGATGAAAAACGCGATTTAGGCTAATTTGAGGGGAAAAGAACGAAAGTTTGGTCACCGTCTCGGAATGGCTTCAAAACCCACATACCCACTCCATATTTCATGAGGATTCCCAGAATGCCCAATATTGTTGTCAAATTCATCCGTTTGGGCCTTTAAAGATGAAAAACTCGATTTAGGCTAATTTGAGGGGAAAAGAACGAAAGTTTGCTCACTGTCTCGGAATGGCTTCAAAACCCACATACCCGCTCCGTATTTCATGAGGATTCCAGAATGCCCAATATTGTTGTCAAATTCATCTGTTTGGGCCTTTAAAGATGAAAAACGCGATTTAGGCTAATTTGAGGGGAAAAGAACGAAAGTTTGGTCACCGTCTCGGAATGGCTTCAAAACCCACATACCCACTCCATATTTCATGAGGATTCCAGAATGCCCAATATTGTTGTCAAATTCATCCGTCTGGGCCTTTAAAGATGAAAAACGAGATTTAGGCTAATTTGAGGGGAAAAGAACGAAAGTTTGGTCACTGTTTAGGAATGGCTTCAAAACCCACATACACACTCCATATTTCATGAGGATTAAAGAATGCCCAATATTGTTGTCAAATTCATCCGTTTGGGCCTTTAAAGATGAAAAACGTGATTTAGGCTAATTAGAGGTGAAAATAATGAAAGTTTGCTCACTGTCTCGGAATGGCTTCAAAACCCACATACCCGCTCCGTATTTCATGAGGATTCCAGAATGCCCAATATTGTTGTCAAATTCATCTGTTTGGGCCTTTAAAGATGAAAAACGCGATTTAGGCTAATTTGAGGGGAAAAGAACGAAAGTTTGGTCACCGTCTCGGAATGGCTTCAAAACCCACATACCCCCTCCATATTTCATGAGGATTCCAGAATGCCCAATATTGTTGTCAAATTCATCCGTTTGGGCCTTTAAAGATGAAAAACGCGATTTAGGCTAATTTGAGGGGAAAAGAACGAAAGTTTGGTCACTGTCTCGGAATGGCTTCAAAACCCACATACACACTCCATATTTCATGAGGATTCCAGAATGCCCAATATTGTTGTCAAATTCATCCGTTTGGGCCTTTAAAGATGAAAAACGCGATTTAGGCTAATTTGAGGGGAAAAGAACGAAAGTTTGGTCACCGTCTCATAATCGCTTCAAAACCCACATACGCACTCCATATTTCATGAGGATTCCAGAATGCCCAATATTGTTGTCAAATTCATCCGTTTGGGCCTTTAAAGATGAAAAACGCGATTTAGGCTAATTTGAGGGGAAAAGAACGAAAGTTTGCTCACTGTCTCGGAATGGCTTCAAAACCCACATACACACTCCATATTTCATGAGGATTCAAGAATGCCCAATATTGTTGTCAAATTCATCCGTTTGGGCCTTTAAAGATGAAAAACGTGATTTAGGCTAATTAGAGGTGAAAAGAATGAAAGTTTGCTCACTGTCTCGGAATGGCTTCAAAACCCACATACCCGCTCCGTATTTCATGAGGATTCCAGAATGCCCAATATTGTTGTCAAATTCATCTGTTTGGGCCTTTAAAGATGAAAAACGCGATTTAGGCTAATTTGAGGGGAAAAGAACGAAAGTTTGGTCACCGTCTCGGAATGGCTTCAAAACCCACATACCCACTCCATATTTCATGAGGATTCCCAGAATGCCCAATATTGTTGTCAAATTCATCCGTTTGGGCCTTTAAAGATGAAAAACGCGATTTAGGCTAATTTGAGGGGAAAAGAACGAAAGTTTGCTCACTGTCTCGGAATGGCTTCAAAACCCACATACCCGCTCCGTATTTCATGAGGATTCCAGAATGCCCAATATTGTTGTCAAATTCATCCGTTTGGGCCTTTAAAGATGAAAAACGCTATTTAGGCTAATTTGAGGGGAAAAGAACGAAAGTTTGGTCACCGTCTCGGAATGGCTTCAAAACCCACATACACACTCCATATTTCATGAGGATTCCAGAATGCCCAATATTGTTTTCAAATTCATCCGTTTGGGCCTTTAAAGATGAAAAACGCGATTTAGGCTAATTTCAGGGGAAAAGAACGAAAGTTTGGTCACTGTCTCGGAATGGCTTCAAAACCCACATACCCACTCCATATTTCATGAGGATTCAAGAATGCCCAATATTGTTGTCAAATTCATCCGTTTGGGACTTTAAATATGAAAAACACGATTTAGGCTAATTTGAGGGGAAAAGAAAGAAAGATTGGTCATCGTCTCGGAATGGCTTCAAAACCCACATACCCGCTCCGTATTTCATGAGGATTCCAGAATGCCCAATATTGTTGTCAAATTCATCTGTTTGGGCCTTTAAAGATGAAAAACTCGATTTAGGCTAATTTGAGGGGAAAAGAACGAAAGTTTGCTCACTGTCTCGGAATGGCTTCAAAACCCACATACCCGCTCCGTATTTCATGAGGATTCCAGAATGCCCAATATTGTTGTCAAATTCATCTGTTTGGGCCTTTAAAGATGAAAAACGCGATTTAGGCTAATTTGAGGGGAAAAGAACGAAAGTTTGGTCACCGTCTCGGAATGGCTTCAAAACCCACATACCCACTCCATATTTCATGAGGATTCCAGAATGCCCAATATTGTTGTCAAATTCATCCGTCTGGGCCTTTAAAGATGAAAAACGAGATTTAGGCTAATTTGAGGGGAAAAGAACGAAAGTTTGGTCACTGTCTCGGAATGGCTTCAAAACACACATACACACTCCATATTTCATGAGGATTAAAGAATGCCCAATATTGTTGTCAAATTCATCCGTTTGGGCCTTTAAAGATGAAAAACGTGATTTAGGCTAATTAGAGGTGAAAAGAATGAAAGTTTGCTCACTGTCTCGGAATGGCTTCAAAACCCACATACCCGCTCCGTATTTCATGAGGATTCCAGAATGCCCAATATTGTTGTCAAATTCATCTGTTTGGGCCTTTAAAGATGAAAAACGCGATTTAGGCTAATTTGAGGGGAAAAGAACGAAAGTTTGGTCACCGTCTCGGAATGGCTTCAAAACCCACATACCCCCTCCATATTTCATGAGGCTTCAAGAATGCCCAATATTGTTGTCAAATTCATCCGTTTGGGCCTTTAAAGATGAAAAACGTGATTTAGGCTAATTAGAGGTGAAAAGAATGAAAGTTTGCTCACTGTCTCGGAATGGCTTCAAAACCCACATACCCGCTCCGTATTTCATGAGGATTCCAGAATGCCCAATATTGTTGTCAAATTCATCTGTTTGGGCCTTTAAAGATGAAAAACGCGATTTAGGCTAATTTGAGGGGAAAAGAACGAAAGTTTGGTCACCGTCTCGGAATGGCTTCAAAACCCACATACCCACTCCATATTTCATGAGGATTCCAGAATGCCCAATATTGTTGTCAAATTCATCCGTTTGGGCCTTTAAAGATGAAAAACGCGATTTAGGCTAATTTGAGGGGAAAAGAACGAAAGTTTGCTCACTGTCTCGGAATGGCTTCAAAACCCACATACCCGCTCCGTATTTCATGAGGATTCCAGAATGCCCAATATTGTTGTCAAATTCATCTGTTTGGGCCTTTAAAGATGAAAAACGCGATTTAGGCTAATTTGAGGGGAAAAGAACGAAAGTTTGGTCACCGTCTCGGAATGGCTTCAAAACCCACATACCCACTCCATATTTCATGAGGATTCCAGAATGCCCAATATTGTTGTCAAATTCATCCGTCTGGGCCTTTAAAGATGAAAAACGCGATTTAGGCTAATTTGAGGGGAAAAGAACGAAAGTTTGGTCACTGTCTCGGAATGGCTTCAAAACCCACATACACACTCCATATTTCATGAGGATTCAAGAATGCCCAATATTGTTGTCAAATTCATCCGTTTGGGCCTTTAAAGATGAAAAACGTGATTTAGGCTAATTAGAGGTGAAATGAATGAAAGTTTGCTCACTGTCTCGGAATGGCTTCAAAACCCACATACCCGCTCCGTATTTCATGAGGATTTCAGAATGCCCAATATTGTTGTCAAATTCATCTGTTTGGGCCTTTAAAGATGAAAAACGCGATTTAGGCTAATTTGAGGGGAAAAGAACGAAAGTTTGGTCACTGTCTCGGAATGGCTTCAAAACACACATACACACTCCATATTTCATGAGGATTAAAGAATGCCCAATATTGTTGTCAAATTCATCCGTTTGGGCCTTTAAAGATGAAAAACGTGATTTAGGCTAATTAGAGGTGAAAAGAATGAAAGTTTGCTCACTGTCTCGGAATGGCTTCAAAACCCACATACCCGCTCCGTATTTCATGAGGATTCCAGAATGCCCAATATTGTTGTCAAATTCATCTGTTTGGGCCTTTAAAGATGAAAAACGCGATTTAGGCTAATTTGAGGGGAAAAGAACGAAAGTTTGGTCACCGTCTCGGAATGGCTTCAAAACCCACATACCCCCTCCATATTTCATGAGGCTTCAAGAATGCCCAATATTGTTGTCAAATTCATCCGTTTGGGCCTTTAAAGATGAAAAACGTGATTTAGGCTAATTAGAGGTGAAAAGAATGAAAGTTTGCTCACTGTCTCGGAATGGCTTCAAAACCCACATACCCGCTCCGTATTTCATGAGGATTCCAGAATGCCCAATATTGTTGTCAAATTCATCTGTTTGGGCCTTTAAAGATGAAAAACGCGATTTAGGCTAATTTGAGGGGAAAAGAACGAAAGTTTGGTCACCGTCTCGGAATGGCTTCAAAACCCACATACCCACTCCATATTTCATGAGGATTCCAGAATGCCCAATATTGTTGTCAAATTCATCCGTTTGGGCCTTTAAAGATGAAAAACGCGATTTAGGCTAATTTGAGGGGAAAAGAACGAAAGTTTGCTCACTGTCTCGGAATGGCTTCAAAACCCACATACCCGCTCCGTATTTCATGAGGATTCCAGAATGCCCAATATTGTTGTCAAATTCATCTGTTTGGGCCTTTAAAGATGAAAAACGCGATTTAGGCTAATTTGAGGGGAAAAGAACGAAAGTTTGGTCACCGTCTCGGAATGGCTTCAAAACCCACATACCCACTCCATATTTCATGAGGATTCCAGAATGCCCAATATTGTTGTCAAATTCATCCGTCTGGGCCTTTAAAGATGAAAAACGCGATTTAGGCTAATTTGAGGGGAAAAGAACGAAAGTTTGGTCACTGTCTCGGAATGGCTTCAAAACCCACATACACACTCCATATTTCATGAGGATTCAAGAATGCCCAATATTGTTGTCAAATTCATCCGTTTGGGCCTTTAAAGATGAAAAACGTGATTTAGGCTAATTAGAGGTGAAATGAATGAAAGTTTGCTCACTGTCTCGGAATGGCTTCAAAACCCACATACCCGCTCCGTATTTCATGAGGATTCCAGAATGCCCAATATTGTTGTCAAATTCATCTGTTTGGGCCTTTAAAGATGAAAAACGCGATTTAGGCTAATTTGAGGGGAAAAGAACGAAAGTTTGCTCACCGTCTCGGAATGGCTTCAAAACCCACATACACACTCCATATTTCATGAGGATTCCAGAATGCCCAATATTGTTGTCAAATTCATCCGTTTGGGACTTTAAATATGAAAAACGCAATTTAGGCTAATTTGAGGGGAAAAGAAAGAAAGTTTGGTCATCGTCTCGGAATGGCTTCAAAACCCACATACCCGCTCCGTATTTCATGAGGATTCCAGAATGCCCAATATTGTTGTCAAATTCATCCGTTTGGGCCTTTAAAGATGAAAAACGCGATTTAGGCTAATTTGAGGGGAAAAGAAAGAAAGTTTGGTCACCGTCTCGGAATGGCTTCAAAACCCACATACCCACTCCTTATTTCATGAGGATTCCAGAATGCCCAATATTGTTGTCAAATTCATCCGTTTGGGACTTTAAATATGAAAAACGCGATTTAGGCTAATTTAAGGGGAAAAGAACGAAAGTTTGCTCACTGTCTCGGAATGGCTTCAAAACCCACATACACACTCCATATTTCATGAGGATTCAAGAATGCCCAATATTGTTGTCAAATTCATCCGTTTGGGCCTTTAAAGATGAAAAACGTGATTTAGGCTAATTAGAGGTGAAAAGAACGAAAGTTTGCTCACTGTCTCGGAAAGGCTTCAAAACCCACATACCCGCTCCGTATTTCATGAGGATTCCAGAATGCCCAATATTGTTGTCAAATTCATCTGTTTGGGCCTTTAAAGATGAAAAACGCGATTTAGGCTAATTTGAGGGGAAAAGAACGAAAGTTTGGTCACCGTCTCGGAATGGCTTCAAAACCCACATACCCACTCCATATTTCATGAGGATTCCCAGAATGCCCAATATTGTTGTCAAATTCATCCGTTTGGGCCTTTAAAGATGAAAAACGCGATTTAGGCTAATTTGAGGGGAAAAGAACGAAAGTTTGCTCACTGTCTCGGAATGGCTTCAAAACCCACATACCCGCTCCGTATTTCATGAGGATTCCAGAATGCCCAATATTGTTGTCAAATTCATCTGTTTGGGCCTTTAAAGATGAAAAACGCGATTTAGGCTAATTTGAGGGGAAAAGAACGAAAGTTTGGTCACCGTCTCGGAATGGCTTCAAAACCCACATACCCACTCCATATTTCATGAGGATTCCAGAATGCCCAATATTGTTGTCAAATTCATCCGTCTGGGCCTTTAAAGATGAAAAACGCGATTTAGGCTAATTTGAGGGGAAAAGAACGAAAGTTTGGTCACTGTCTCGGAATGGCTTCAAAACCCACATACACACTCCATATTTCATGAGGATTCAAGAATGCCCAATATTGTTGTCAAATTCATCCGTTTGGGCCTTTAAAGATGAAAAACGTGATTTAGGCTAATTAGAGGTGAAATGAATGAAAGTTTGCTCACTGTCTCGGAATGGCTTCAAAACCCACATACCCGCTCCGTATTTCATGAGGATTCCAGAATGCCCAATATTGTTGTCAAATTCATCTGTTTGGGCCTTTAAAGATGAAAAACGCGATTTAGGCTAATTTGAGGGGAAAAGAACGAAAGTTTGCTCACCGTCTCGGAATGGCTTCAAAACCCACATACACACTCCATATTTCATGAGGATTCCAGAATGCCCAATATTGTTGTCAAATTCATCCGTTTGGGACTTTAAATATGAAAAACGCGATTTAGGCTAATTTGAGGGGAAAAGAAAGAAAGTTTGGTCATCGTCTCGGAATGGCTTCAAAACCCACATACCCGCTCCGTATTTCATGAGGATTCCAGAATGCCCAATATTGTTGTCAAATTCATCCGTTTGGGCCTTTAAAGATGAAAAACGCGATTTAGGCTAATTTGAGGGGAAAAGAAAGAAAGTTTGGTCACCGTCTCGGAATGGCTTCAAAACCCACATACCCACTCCTTATTTCATGAGGATTCCAGAATGCCCAATATTGTTGTCAAATTCATCCGTTTGGGACTTTAAATATGAAAAACGCGATTTAGGCTAATTTAAGGGGAAAAGAACGAAAGTTTGCTCACTGTCTCGGAATGGCTTCAAAACCCACATACACACTCCATATTTCATGAGGATTCAAGAATGCCCAATATTGTTGTCAAATTCATCCGTTTGGGCCTTTAAAGATGAAAAACGTGATTTAGGCTAATTAGAGGTGAAAAGAATGAAAGTTTGCTCACTGTCTCGGAAAGGCTTCAAAACCCACATACCCGCTCCGTATTTCATGAGGATTCCAGAATGCCCAATATTGTTGTCAAATTCATCTGTTTGGGCCTTTAAAGATGAAAAACGCGATTTAGGCTAATTTGAGGGGAAAAGAACGAAAGTTTGGTCACCGTCTCGGAATGGCTTCAAAACCCACATACCCACTCCATATTTCATGAGGATTCCCAGAATGCCCAATATTGTTGTCAAATTCATCCGTTTGGGCCTTTAAAGATGAAAAACTCGATTTAGGCTAATTTGAGGGGAAAAGAACGAAAGTTTGCTCACTGTCTCGGAATGGCTTCAAAACCCACATACCCGCTCCGTATTTCATGAGGATTCCAGAATGCCCAATATTGTTGTCAAATTCATCTGTTTGGGCCTTTAAAGATGAAAAACGCGATTTAGGCTAATTTGAGGGGAAAAGAACGAAAGTTTGGTCACCGTCTCGGAATGGCTTCAAAACCCACATACCCACTCCATATTTCATGAGGATTCCAGAATGCCCAATATTGTTGTCAAATTCATCCGTCTGGGCCTTTAAAGATGAAAAACGAGATTTAGGCTAATTTGAGGGGAAAAGAACGAAAGTTTGGTCACTGTTTAGGAATGGCTTCAAAACCCACATACACACTCCATATTTCATGAGGATTAAAGAATGCCCAATATTGTTGTCAAATTCATCCGTTTGGGCCTTTAAAGATGAAAAACGTGATTTAGGCTAATTAGAGGTGAAAATAATGAAAGTTTGCTCACTGTCTCGGAATGGCTTCAAAACCCACATACCCGCTCCGTATTTCATGAGGATTCCAGAATGCCCAATATTGTTGTCAAATTCATCTGTTTGGGCCTTTAAAGATGAAAAACGCGATTTAGGCTAATTTGAGGGGAAAAGAACGAAAGTTTGGTCACCGTCTCGGAATGGCTTCAAAACCCACATACCCCCTCCATATTTCATGAGGATTCCAGAATGCCCAATATTGTTGTCAAATTCATCCGTTTGGGCCTTTAAAGATGAAAAACGCGATTTAGGCTAATTTGAGGGGAAAAGAACGAAAGTTTGGTCACTGTCTCGGAATGGCTTCAAAACCCACATACACACTCCATATTTCATGAGGATTCCAGAATGCCCAATATTGTTGTCAAATTCATCCGTTTGGGCCTTTAAAGATGAAAAACGCGATTTAGGCTAATTTGAGGGGAAAAGAACGAAAGTTTGGTCACCGTCTCATAATCGCTTCAAAACCCACATACGCACTCCATATTTCATGAGGATTCCAGAATGCCCAATATTGTTGTCAAATTCATCCGTTTGGGCCTTTAAAGATGAAAAACGCGATTTAGGCTAATTTGAGGGGAAAAGAACGAAAGTTTGCTCACTGTCTCGGAATGGCTTCAAAACCCACATACACACTCCATATTTCATGAGGATTCAAGAATGCCCAATATTGTTGTCAAATTCATCCGTTTGGGCCTTTAAAGATGAAAAACGTGATTTAGGCTAATTAGAGGTGAAAAGAATGAAAGTTTGCTCACTGTCTCGGAATGGCTTCAAAACCCACATACCCGCTCCGTATTTCATGAGGATTCCAGAATGCCCAATATTGTTGTCAAATTCATCTGTTTGGGCCTTTAAAGATGAAAAACGCGATTTAGGCTAATTTGAGGGGAAAAGAACGAAAGTTTGGTCACCGTCTCGGAATGGCTTCAAAACCCACATACCCACTCCATATTTCATGAGGATTCCCAGAATGCCCAATATTGTTGTCAAATTCATCCGTTTGGGCCTTTAAAGATGAAAAACGCGATTTAGGCTAATTTGAGGGGAAAAGAACGAAAGTTTGCTCACTGTCTCGGAATGGCTTCAAAACCCACATACCCGCTCCGTATTTCATGAGGATTCCAGAATGCCCAATATTGTTGTCAAATTCATCCGTTTGGGCCTTTAAAGATGAAAAACGCTATTTAGGCTAATTTGAGGGGAAAAGAACGAAAGTTTGGTCACCGTCTCGGAATGGCTTCAAAACCCACATACACACTCCATATTTCATGAGGATTCCAGAATGCCCAATATTGTTTTCAAATTCATCCGTTTGGGCCTTTAAAGATGAAAAACGCGATTTAGGCTAATTTCAGGGGAAAAGAACGAAAGTTTGGTCACTGTCTCGGAATGGCTTCAAAACCCACATACCCACTCCATATTTCATGAGGATTCAAGAATGCCCAATATTGTTGTCAAATTCATCCGTTTGGGACTTTAAATATGAAAAACACGATTTAGGCTAATTTGAGGGGAAAAGAAAGAAAGATTGGTCATCGTCTCGGAATGGCTTCAAAACCCACATACCCGCTCCGTATTTCATGAGGATTCCAGAATGCCCAATATTGTTGTCAAATTCATCCGTTTGGGCCTTTAAAGATGAAAAACGCGATTTAGGCTAATTTGAGGGGAAAAGAAAGAAAGTTTGGTCACCGTCTCGGAATGGCTTCAAAACCCACATACCCACTCCTTATTTCATGAGGATTCCAGAATGCCCAATATTGTTGTCAAATTCATCCGTTTGGGACTTTAAATATGAAAAACGCGATTTAGGCTAATTTCAGGGGAAAAGAACGAAAGTTTGCTCACTGTCTCGGAATGGCTTCAAAACCCACATACACACTCCATATTTCATGAGGATTCAAGAATGCCCAATATTGTTGTCAAATTCATCCGTTTGGGCCTTTAAAGATGAAAAACGTGATTTAGGCTAATTAGAGGTGAAAAGAATGAAAGTTTGCTCACTGTCTCGGAAAGGCTTCAAAACCCACATACCCGCTCCGTATTTCATGAGGATTCCAGAATGCCCAATATTGTTGTCAAATTCATCTGTTTGGGCCTTTAAAGATGAAAAACGCGATTTAGGCTAATTTGAGGGGAAAAGAACGAAAGTTTGGTCACCGTCTCGGAATGGCTTCAAAACCCACATACCCACTCCATATTTCATGAGGATTCCCAGAATGCCCAATATTGTTGTCAAATTCATCCGTTTGGGCCTTTAAAGATGAAAAACGCGATTTAGGCTAATTTGAGGGGAAAAGAACGAAAGTTTGCTCACTGTCTCGGAATGGCTTCAAAACCCACATACCCGCTCCGTATTTCATGAGGATTCCAGAATGCCCAATATTGTTGTCAAATTCATCTGTTTGGGCCTTTAAAGATGAAAAACGCGATTTAGGCTAATTTGAGGGGAAAAGAACGAAAGTTTGGTCACCGTCTCGGAATGGCTTCAAAACCCACATACCCACTCCATATTTCATGAGGATTCCAGAATGCCCAATATTGTTGTCAAATTCATCCGTCTGGGCCTTTAAAGATGAAAAACGAGATTTAGGCTAATTTGAGGGGAAAAGAACGAAAGTTTGGTCACTGTCTCGGAATGGCTTCAAAACCCACATACACACTCCATATTTCATGAGGATTCAAGAATGCCCAATATTGTTGTCAAATTCATCCGTTTGGGCCTTTAAAGATGAAAAACGTGATTTAGGCTAATTAGAGGTGAAAAGAATGAAAGTTTGCTCACTGTCTCGGAATGGCTTCAAAACCCACATACCCGCTCCGTATTTCATGAGGATTCCAGAATGCCCAATATTGTTGTCAAATTCATCTGTTTGGACCTTTAAAGATGAAAAACGCGATTTAGGCTAATTTGAGGGGAAAAGAACGAAAGTTTGGTCACCGTCTCGGAATGGCTTCAAAACCCACATACCCACTCCATATTTCATGAGGATTCCAGAATGCCCAATATTGTGGTCAAATTCATCCGTTTGAGCCTTTAAAGATGAAAAACGCGATTTAGGCTAATTTGATGGGAAAGAACGAAAGTTTGCTCACTGTCTCGGAATGGCTTCAAAATCCACATACCCACTCCATATTTCATGAGGATTCCAGATTGCCCAATATTGTTGTCAAATTCATCCGTTTGGGCCTTTAAAGATGAAAAACGTGATTTAGGCTAATTAGAGGTGAAAAGAATGAAAGTTTGCTCACTGTCTCGGAATGGCTTCAAAACCCACATACCCGCTCCGTATTTCATGAGGATTCCAGAATGCCCAATATTGTTGTCAAATTCATCTGTTTGGGCCTTTAAAGATGAAAAATGCGATTTAGGCTAATTTGAGGGGAAAAGAACGAAAGTTTGGTCACCGTCTCGGAATGGCTTCAAAACCCACATACCCACTCCATATTTCATGAGGATTCCAGAATGCCCAATATTGTTGTCAAATTCATCCGTTTTCGCCTTTAAAGATTAAAAACGCGATTTAGGCTAATTTGAGGGGAAAAGAACGAAAGTTTGCTCACTGTCTCGGAATGGCTTCAAAACCCACATACCCGCTCCGTATTTCATGAGGATTCCAGAATGCCCAATATTGTTGTCAAATTCATCCGTTTGGGCCTTTAAAGATGAAAAACGCGATTTAGGCTAATTTGAGGGGAAAAGAAAGAAAGTTTGGTCACCGTCTCGGAATGGCTTCAAAACCCACATACCCACTCCATATTTCATGAGGATTCCAGAATGCCCAATATTGTGGTTAAATTCATCCGTTTGAGCCTTTAAAGATGAAAAACGCGATTTAGGCTAATTTGAGGGGAAAAGAACGAAAGTTTGGTCACGGTCTCGGGATGGCTTCAAAATCCACATACCCACTCCATATTTCATGAGGATTCCAGAATGCCCAATATTGTTGTCAAATTCATCCGTTTGGGCCTTTAAAGATGAAAAACGCGATTTAGGCTAATTTCAGGGGAAAAGAACGAAAGTTTGGTCACGGTCTCGGAATGGCCTCAAAACCCACATACCCACTCCATATTTCATGAGGATTCCAGAATGCCCAATATTGTTGTCAAATTCATCCGTTTTCGCCTTTAAAGATTAAAAACGCGATTTAGGCTAATTTGAGGGGAAAAGAACGAAAGTTTGCTCACTGTCTCGGAATGGCTTCAAAACCCACATACCCGCTCCGTATTTCATGAGGATTCCAGAATGCCCAATATTGTTGTCAAATTCATCCGTTTGGGCCTTTAAAGATGAAAAACGCGATTTAGGCTAATTTGAGGGGAAAAGAAAGAAAGTTTGGTCACCGTCTCGGAATGGCTTCAAAACCCACATACCCACTCCATATTTCATGAGGATTCCAGAATGCCCAATATTGTGGTCAAATTCATCCGTTTGAGCCTTTAAAGATGAAAAACGCGATTTAGGCTAATTTGAGGGGAAAAGAACGAAAGTTTGGTCACGGTCTCGGGATGGCTTCAAAAGCCACATACCCACTCCATATTTCATGAGGATTCCAGAATGCCCAATATTGTTGTCAAATTCATCCGTTTGGGCCTTTAAAGATGAAAAACGCGATTTAGGCTAATTTCAGGGGAAAAGAACGAAAGTTTGGTCACGGTCTCGGAATGGCTTCAAAACCCACATACCCACTCCATATTTCATGAGGATTCCAGAATGCCCAATATTGTTGTCAAATTCATCCGTTTGGGCCTTTAAAGATGAAAAACGCGATTTAGGCTAATTTGAGGGGAAAAGAATGAAAGTTTGGTCACTGTCTCGGAATGGCTTCAAAACCCACATACCCGCTCCGTATTTCATGAGGATTCCAGAATGCCCAATATTGTTGTCAAATTCATCCGTTTGGGCCTTTAAAGATGAAAAACGCGATTTAGGCTAATTTGAGGGGAAAAGAAGGAAAGTTTGCTCACTGTCTCGGAATGGCTTCAAAACCCACATACTCGCTCCGTATTTCATGAGGATTCCAGAATGCCCAATATTGTTGTCAAATTCATCCGTTTGGGGCTTTAATGATGAAAAACGCGATCTAGGCTAGTTTGAGGGGAAAAGAAAGAAAGTTTGGTCACCGTCTCGGAATGGCTTCAAAACCCACATACCCACTCCTTATTTCATGAGGATTCCAGAATGCCCAATATTGTTGTCAAATTCATCCGTTTGGGCCTTTAAAGATGAAAAACGCGATTTAGGCTAATTTGAGGGGAAAAGAACGAAAGTTTGGCCACTGTCTCGAAATGGCTTCAAAACCCACATACACACTCCATATTTCATGAGGATTCAAGAATGCCCAATATTGTTGTCAAATTCATCCGTTTGGGCCTTTAAAGATGAAAAACGTGATTTAGGCTAATTAGAGGTGAAAAGAATGAAAGTTTGCTCACTGTCTCGGAATGGCTTCAAAACCCACATACCCGCTCCGTATTTCATGAGGATTCCAGAATGCCCAATATTGTTGTCAAATTCATCTGTTTGGGCCTTTAAAGATGAAAAACGCGATTTAGGCTAATTTGAGGGGAAAAGAACGAAAGTTTGGTCACCGTCTCGAAATGGCTTCAAAACCCACATACCCACTCCATATTTCATGAGGATTCCAGAATGCCCAATATTGTTGTCAAATTCATCCGTTTGGGCCTTTAAAGATGAAAAACGCGATTTAGGCTAATTTGAGGGGAAAAGAACGAAAGTTTGCTCACTGTCTCGGAATGGCTTCAAAACCCACATACCCGCTCCGTATTTCATGAGGATTCCAGAATGCCCAATATTGTTGTAAAATTCATCCGTTTGGGCCTTTAAAGATGAAAAACGTGATTTAGGCTAATTAGAGGTGAAAAGAATGAAAATTTGCTCACTGTCTCGGAATGGCTTCAAAACCCACATACCCGCTCCGTATTTCATGAGGATTCCAGAATGCCCAATATTGTTGTCAAATTCATCCGTTTGGGCCTTTAAAGATTAAAAACGCGATTTAGGCTAATTTGAGGGGAAAAGAACGAAAGTTTGGTCACCGTCTCGGAATGGCTTCAAAACCCACATACCCACTCCATATTTCATGAGGATTCCAGAATGCCCAATATTGTTGTCAAATTCATCCGTTTGGGCCTTTAAAGATGAAAAACGTGATTTAGGCTAATTAGAGGAGAAAAGAATGAAAGTTTGCTCACTGTCTCGGAATGGCTTCAAAACCCACATACCCGCTCCGTATTTCATGAGGATTCCAGAATGCCCAATATTGTTGTCAAATTCATCTGTTTGGGCCTTTAAAGATGAAAAACGCGATTTAGGCTAATTTGAGGGGAAAAGAACGAAAGTTTGGTCACCGTCTCGGAATGGCTTCAAAACCCACATACCCACTCCCTATTTCATGAGGATTCCAGAATGCCCAATATTGTTGTCAAATTCATCCGTTTTCGCCTTTAAAGATTAAAAACGCGATTTAGGCTAATTTGAGGGGAAAAGAACGAAAGTTTGCTCACTGTCTCGGAATGGCTTCAAAACCCACATACCCGCTCCGTATTTCATGAGGATTCCAGAATGCCCAATATTGTTGTCAAATTCATCCGTTTGGGCCTTTAAAGATGAAAAACGCGATTTAGGCTAATTTGAGGGGAAAAGAATGAAAGTTTGGTCACCGTCTCGGAATGGCTTCAAAACCCACATACCCGCTCCGTATTTCATGAGGATTCCAGAATGCCCAATATTGTTGTCAAATTCATCTGTTTGGGCCTTTAAAGATGAAAAACGCGATTTAGGCTAATTTGAGGGGAAAAGAACGAAAGTTTGGTCACCCTCTCGGAATGGTTTCAAAACCCACATACCCACTCCATATTTCATGAGGATTCCAGAATGCCCAATATTGTTGTCAAATTCATCCGTTTGGGCCTTTAAAGATGAAAAACGCGATTTAGGCTAATTTCAGGGGAAAAGAACGAAAGTTTGGTCACGGTCTCGGAATGGCTTCAAAACCCACATACCCACTCCATATTTCATGAGGATTCCAGAATGCCCAATATTGTTGTCAAATTCATCCGTTTGGGCCTTTAAAGATGAAAAACGCGATTTAGGCTAATTTGAGGGGAAAAGAATGAAAGTTTGGACACTGTCTCGGAATGGCTTCAAAACCCACATACTCGCTCCGTATTTCATGAGGATTCCAGAATGCCCAATATTGTTGTCAAATTCATCCGTTTGGGCCTTTAAAGATGAAAAACGCGATTTAGGCTAATTTGAGGGGAAAAGAACGAAAGTTTGGTCACCGTCTCGGAATGGCTTCAAAAGCCACATACCCACTCCATATTTCATGAGGATTCCAGAATGCCCAATATTGTTGTCAAATTCATCCGTTTTCGCCTTTAAAGATTAAAAACGCGATTTAGGCTAATTTGAGGGGAAAAGAACGAAAGTTTGCTCACTGTCTCGGAATGGCTTCAAAACCCACATACCCACTCCATATTTCATGAGGATTCCAGAATGCCCAATATTGTTGTCAAATTCATCCGTTTGGGCCTTTAAAGATGAAAAACGCGATTTAGGCTAATTTGAGGGGAAAAGAATGAAAGTTTGGTCACTGTCTCGGAATGGCTTCAAAACCCACATACCCGCTCCGTATTTCATGAGGATTCCAGAATGCCCAATATTGTTGTCAAATTCATCCGTTTGGGCCTTTAAAGATGAAAAACGCGATTTAGGCTAATTTGAGGGGAAAAGAAGGAAAGTTTGCTCACTGTCTCGGAATGGCTTCAAAACCCACATACTCGCTCCGTATTTCATGAGGATTCCAGAATGCCCAATATTGTTGTCAAATTCATCCGTTTGGGGCTTTAATGATGAAAAACGCGATCTAGGCTAGTTTGAGGGGAAAAGAAAGAAAGTTTGGTCACCGTCTCGGAATGGCTTCAAAACCCACATACCCACTCCTTATTTCATGAGGATTCCAGAATGCCCAATATTGTTGTCAAATTCATCCGTTTGGGCCTTTAAAGATGAAAAACGCGATTTAGGCTAATTTGAGGGGAAAAGAACGAAAGTTTGGCCACTGTCTTGAAATGGCTTCAAAACCCACATACACACTCCATATTTCATGAGGATTCAAGAATGCCCAATATTGTTGTCAAATTCATCCGTTTGGGCCTTTAAAGATGAAAAACGTGATTTAGGCTAATTAGAGGTGAAAAGAATGAAAGTTTGCTCACTGTCTCGGAATGGCTTCAAAACCCACATACCCGCTCCGTATTTCATGAGGATTCCAGAATGCCCAATATTGTTGTCAAATTCATCTGTTTGGGCCTTTAAAGATGAAAAACGCGATTTAGGCTAATTTGAGGGGAAAAGAACGAAAGTTTGGTCACCGTCTCGAAATGGCTTCAAAACCCACATACCCACTCCATATTTCATGAGGATTCCAGAATGCCCAATATTGTTGTCAAATTCATCCGTTTGGGCCTTTAAAGATGAAAAACGCGATTTAGGCTAATTTGAGGGGAAAAGAACGAAAGTTTGCTCACTGTCTCGGAATGGCTTCAAAACCCACATACCCGCTCCGTATTTCATGAGGATTCCAGAATGCCCAATATTGTTGTAAAATTCATCCGTTTGGGCCTTTAAAGATGAAAAACGTGATTTAGGCTAATTAGAGGTGAAAAGAATGAAAATTTGCTCACTGTCTCGGAATGGCTTCAAAACCCACATACCCGCTCCGTATTTCATGAGGATTCCAGAATGCCCAATATTGTTGTCAAATTCATCCGTTTGGGCCTTTAAAGATGAAAAACGCGATTTAGGCTAATTTGAGGGGAAAAGAACGAAAGTTTGCTCACTGTCTCGGAATGGCTTCAAAACCCACATACCCGCTCCGTATTTCATGAGGATTCCAGAATGCCCAATATTGTTGTCAAATTCATCCGTTTGGGCCTTTAAAGATGAAAAACGCGATTTAGGCTAATTTGAGGGGAAAAGAACGAAAGTTTGGTCACCGTCTCGGAATGGCTTCAAAACCCACATACCCACTCCATATTTCATGAGGATTCCAGAATGCCCAATATTGTTGTCAAATTCATCCGTTTGGGCCTTTAAAGATGAAAAACGTGATTTAGGCTAATTAGAGGAGAAAAGAATGAAAGTTTGCTCACTGTCTCGGAATGGCTTCAAAACCCACATACCCGCTCCGTATTTCATGAGGATTCCAGAATGCCCAATATTGTTGTCAAATTCATCTGTTTGGGCCTTTAAAGATGAAAAACGCGATTTAGGCTAATTTGAGGGGAAAAGAACGAAAGTTTGGTCACCGTCTCGGAATGGCTTCAAAACCCACATACCCACTCCCTATTTCATGAGGATTCCAGAATGCCCAATATTGTTGTCAAATTCATCCGTTTTCGCCTTTAAAGATTAAAAACGCGATTTAGGCTAATTTGAGGGGAAAAGAACGAAAGTTTGCTCACTGTCTCGGAATGGCTTCAAAACCCACATACCCGCTCCGTATTTCATGAGGATTCCAGAATGCCCAATATTGTTGTCAAATTCATCCGTTTGGGCCTTTAAAGATGAAAAACGCGATTTAGGCTAATTTGAGGGGAAAAGAATGAAAGTTTGGTCACCGTCTCGGAATGGCTTCAAAACCCACATACCCGCTCCGTATTTCATGAGGATTCCAGAATGCCCAATATTGTTGTCAAATTCATCTGTTTGGGCCTTTAAAGATGAAAAACGCGATTTAGGCTAATTTGAGGGGAAAAGAACGAAAGTTTGGTCACCCTCTCGGAATGGTTTCAAAACCCACATACCCACTCCATATTTCATGAGGATTCCAGAATGCCCAATATTGTTGTCAAATTCATCCGTTTGGGCCTTTAAAGATGAAAAACGCGATTTAGGCTAATTTCAGGGGAAAAGAACGAAAGTTTGGTCACGGTCTCGGAATGGCTTCAAAACCCACATACCCACTCCATATTTCATGAGGATTCCAGAATGCCCAATATTGTTGTCAAATTCATCCGTTTGGGCCTTTAAAGATGAAAAACGCGATTTAGGCTAATTTGAGGGGAAAAGAATGAAAGTTTGGACACTGTCTCGGAATGGCTTCAAAACCCACATACTCGCTCCGTATTTCATGAGGATTCCAGAATGCCCAATATTGTTGTCAAATTCATCCGTTTGGGCCTTTAAAGATGAAAAACGCGATTTAGGCTAATTTGAGGGGAAAAGAACGAAAGTTTGGTCACCGTCTCGGAATGGCTTCAAAAGCCACATACCCACTCCATATTTCATGAGGATTCCAGAATGCCCAATATTGTTGTCAAATTCATCCGTTTTCGCCTTTAAAGATTAAAAACGCGATTTAGGCTAATTTGAGGGGAAAAGAACGAAAGTTTGCTCACTGTCTCGGAATGGCTTCAAAACCCACATACCCACTCCATATTTCATGAGGATTCCAGAATGCCCAATATTGTTGTCAAATTCATCCGTTTGGGCCTTTAAAGATGAAAAACGCGATTTAGGCTAATTTGAGGGGAAAACAACGAAAGTTTGCTCACTGTCTCGGAATGGCTTCAAAACCCACATACCCGCTCCGTATTTCATGAGGATTCCAGAATGCCCAATATTGTTGTCAAATTCATCCGTTTGGGCCTTTAAAGATGAAAAACGCGATTTAGGCTAATTTCAGGGGAAAAGAATGGAAGTTTGGTCACTGTCTCGGAATGGCTTTAAAACCCACATACCCGCTCCGTATTTCATGAGGATTCCAGAATGCCCAATATTGTTGTCAAATTCATCCGTTTGGGCCTTTAAAGATGAAAAACGCGATTTAGGCTAATTTGAGGGGAAAAGAACGAAAGTTTGGTCACCGTCTCGGAATGGCTTCAAAACTCACATACCGTCTCCATATTTCATGAGGATTCCAGAATGCCCAATATTGTTGTCAAATTCATCCGTTTGGGCCTTTAAAGATGAAAAACGCGATTTAGGCTAATTTGAGGGGAAAAGAACGAAAGTTTGGTCACTGTCTCGGAATGGCTTGAAAACCCACATACCCACTCCATATTTCATGAGGATTCCAGAATGCCCAATATTGTTGTCAAATTCATCCGTTTGGGCCTTTAAAGATGAAAAACGCGATTTAGGCTAATTTCAGGGGAAAAGAACGAAAGTTTGGTCACGGTCTCGGAATGGCTTCAAAACCCACATACCCACTCCATATTTCATGAGGATTCCAGAATGCCCAATATTGTTGTCAAATTCATCCGTTTGGGCCTTTAAAGATGAAAAACGCGATTTAGGCTAATTTGAGGGGAAAAGAATGAAAGTTTGGACACTGTCTCGGAATAGCTTCAAAACCCACATACTCGCTCCGTATTTCATGAGGATTCCAGAATGCCCAATATTGTTGTCAAATTCATCCGTTTGGGCCTTTAAAGATGAAAAACGCGATTTAGGCTAATTTGAGGGGAAAAGAACGAAAGTTTGGTCACCGTCTCGGAATGGCTTCAAAAGCCACATACCCACTCCATATTTCATGAGGATTCCAGAATGCCCAATATTGTTGTCAAATTCAACCGTTTTCGCCTTTAAAGATTAAAAACGCGATTTAGGCTAATTTGAGGGGAAAAGAACGAAAGTTTGCTCACTGTCTCGGAATGGCTTCAAAACCCACATACCCACTCCATATTTCATGAGGATTCCAGAATGCCCAATATTGTTGTCAAATTCATCCGTTTGGGCCTTTAAAGATGAAAAACGCGATTTAGGCTAATTTGAGGGGAAAACAACGAAAGTTTGCTCACTGTCTCGGAATGGCTTCAAAACCCACATACCCGCTCCGTATTTCATGAGGATTCCAGAATGCCCAATATTGTTGTCAAATTCATCCGTTTGGGCCTTAAAAGATGAAAAACGCGATTTAGGCTAATTTCAGGGGAAAAGAATGAAAGTTTGGTCACTGTCTCGGAATGGCTTTAAAACCCACATACCCGCTCCGTATTTCATGAGGATTCCAGAATGCCCAATATTGTTGTCAAATTCATCCGTTTGGGCCTTTAAAGATGAAAAACGCGATTTAGGCTAATTTGAGGGGAAAAGAACGAAAGTTTGGTCACCGTCTCGGAATGGCTTCAAAACTCACATACCGTCTCCATATTTCATGAGGATTCCAGAATGCCCAATATTGTTGTCAAATTCATCCGTTTGGGCCTTTAAAGATGAAAAACGCGATTTAGGCTAATTTGAGGGGAAAAGAACGAAAGTTTGCTCACTGTCTCGGAATGGCTTCAAAACCCACATACCCGCTCCGTATTTCATGAGGATTCCAGAATGCCCAATATTGTTGTCAAATTCATCGTTTGGGCCTTTAAAGATGAAAAACGTGATTTAGGCTAATTTGTGGGGAAAAGAACGAAAGTTTGGTCACGGTCTCGGAATGGCTTCAAAATCCACATACCCACTCCATATTTCATGAGGATTCTAGAATGCCCAATATTGTTGTCAAATTCATCCGTTTGGGCCTTTAAAGATGAAAAATGCGATTTAGGCTAATTTGAGGGGAAAAGAACGAAAGTTTGCTCACTGTCTCGGAATGGCTTCAAAACCCACATACCCGCTCCGTATTTCATGAGGATTCCAGAATGCCCAATATTGTTGTCAAATTCATCCGTTTGGGTCTTTAAAGATGAAAAACGCGATTTAGGCTAATTTGAGGGGAAAAGAACAAAAGTTTGGTCACTGTCTCGAAATGGCTTCAAAACCCACATACACACTCCATATTTCATGAGGATTCAAGAATGCCCAATATTGTTGTCAAATTCATCCGTTCGGGCCTTAAAAGATGAAAAACGTGATTTAGGCTAATTAGAGGTGAAAAGAATGAAAGTTTGCTCATCGTCTCGGAATGGCTTCAAAACCCACATACCCGCACCGTATTTCATGAGGATTCCAGAATGCCCAATATTGTTGTCAAATTCATCTGTTTGGGCCTTTAAAGATGAAAAACGCGATTTAGGCTAATTTGAGGGGAAAAGAACGAAAGTTTGGTCACCGTCTCGGAATGGCTTCAAAACCCACAAACCCACTCCATATTACATGAGGATTCCAGAATGCCCAATATTGTTGTCAAATTCATCCGTTTGGGCCTTTAAAGATGAAAAACGCGATTTAGGCTAATTTGAGGGGAAAGAACGAAAGTTTGCTCACGGTCTCGGAATGGCTTCAAAACCCACATACCCGCTCCGTATTTCATGAGGATTCCAGAATGACCAATATTGTTGTCAAATTCATCCGTTTGGGCCTTTAAAGATGAAAAACGTGATTTAGGCTAATTTGAGGGGAAAAGAACGAAAGTTTGGTCACGGTCTCGGAATGGCTTCAAAATCCACATACCCACTCCATATTTCATGAGGATTCCAGAATGCCCAATATTGTTGTCAAATTCATCCGTTTGGGCCTTTAAAGATGAAAAACGCGATTTAGGCTAATTTGAGGGGAAAAGAAAGAAAGTTTGGTCACCGTCTCGGAATGGCTTCAAAACCCACATACCCACTCCTTATTTCATGAGGATTCCAGAATGCCCAATATTGTTGTCAAATTCATCCGTTTGTGCCTTTAAAGATGAAAAACGCGATTTAGGCTAATTTGAGGGGAAAAGAACGAAAGTTTGCTCACTGTCTCGGAATGGCTTCAAAACCCACATACACACTCCATATTTCATGAGGATTCCAGAATGCCCAATATTGTTGTCAAATTCATCCGTTTGGGCCTTTAAAGATGAAAAACGTGATTTAGGCTAATTTGTGGGGAAAAAAACGAAAGTTTGGTCACGGTCTCGGAATGGCTTCAAAATCCACATACCCACTCCATATTTCATGAGGATTCCAGAATGCCCAATATTGTTGTCAAATTCATCCGTTTGGGCCTTTAAAGATGAAAAACGCGATTTAGGCTAATTTGAGGGGAAAAGAACGAAAGTTTGCTCACTGTCTCGGAATGGCTTCAAAACCCACATACCCGCTCCGTATTTCATGAGGATTCCAGAATGCCCAATATTGTTGTCAAATTCATCCGTTTGGGTCTTTAAAGATGAAAAACGCGATTTAGGCTAATTTGAGGGGAAAAGAACGAAAGTTTGGTCACCGTCTCGGAATGGCTTCAAAAGCCACATACCCACTACATATTTCATGAGGATTCCAGAATGCCCAATATTGTGGTCAAATTCATCCGTTTGGGCCTTTAAAGATGAAAAACGCGATTTAGGCTAATTTGAGGGGAAAAGAACGAAAGTTTGCTCACTGTCTCGGAATGGCTTCAAAACCCACATACCCGCTCCGTATTTCATGAGGATTCCAGAATGCCCAATATTGTTGTCAAATTCATCCGTTTGGGCCTTTAAAGATGAAAAACGCGATTTAGGCTAATTTGAGGGGAAAAGAACGAAAGTTTGGTCACTGTCTCGAAATGGCTTCAAAACCCACATACACACTCCATATTTCATGAGGATTCAAGAATGCCCAATATTGTTGTCAAATTCATCCGTTTGGGCCTTTAAAGATGAAAAACGTGATTTAGGCTAATTAGAGGTGAAAAGAATGAAAGTTTGCTCACTGTCTCGGAATGGCTTCAAAACCCACATACCCGCTCCGTATTTCATGAGGATTCCAGAATGCCCAATATTGTTGTCAAATTCATCCGTTTGGGCCTTTAAAGATGAAAAACGCGATTTAGGCTAATTTGAGGGGAAAAGAACGAAAGTTTGCTCACTGTCTCGGAATGGCTTCAAAACCCACATACCCGCTCCGTATTTCATGAGGATTCCAGAATGCCCAATATTGTTGTCAAATTCATCCGTTTGGGCCTTTAAAGATGAAAAACGCGATTTAGGCTAATTTGAGGGGAAAAGAACGAAAGTTTGGTCACGGTCTCGGAATGGCTTCAAAATCCACATACCCACTCCATATTTCATGAGGATTCCAGAATGCCCAATATTGTTGTAAAATTCATCCGTTTGGGCCTTTAAAGATGAAAAACGTGATTTAGGCTAATTAGAGGTGAAAAGAATGAAAGTTTGCTCACTGTCTCGGAATGGCTTCAAAACCCACATACCCGCTCCGTATTTCATGAGGATTCCAGAATGCCCAATATTGTTGTCAAATTCATCCGTTTGGGCCTTTAAAGATGAAAAACGCGATTTAGGCTAATTTGAGGGGAAAAGAACGAAAGTTTGCTCACTGTCTCGGAATGGCTTCAAAACCCACATACCCGCTCCGTATTTCATGAGGATTCCAGAATGCCCAATATTGTTGTCAAATTCATCCGTTTGGGCCTTTAAAGATGAAAAACGCGATTTAGGCTAATTTGAGGGGAAAAGAACGAAAGTTTGGTCACGGTCTCGGAATGGCTTCAAAACCCACATACCCGCTCCGTATTTCATGAGGATTGCAGAATGCCCAATATTGTTGTCAAATTCATCCGTTTGGGCCTTTAAAGATGAAAAACGCGATTTAGGCTAATTTGAGGGGGAAAGAAAGAAAGTTTGGTCACCGTCTCGGAATGGCTTCAAAACCCACATACCCGCTCCTTATTTCATGAGGATTCCAGAATGCCCAATATTGTTGTCAAATTCATCCGTTTGGGCCTTTAAAGATGAAAAACGCGATTTAGGCTAATTTCAGGGGAAAAGAAGGAAAGTTTGGTCACTGTCTCGGAATGGCTTCAAAACCCACATACCCGCTCCGTATTTCATGAGGATTCCAGAATGCCCAATATTGTTGTCAAATTCATCCGTTTGGGCCTTTAAAGATGAAAAACGCGATTTAGGCTAATTTGAGGGGAAAAGAATGAAAGTTTGGTCACTGTCTCAGAAAGGCTTCAAAACCCACATACCCGCTCCGTATTTCATGTGGATTCCAGAATGCCCAATATTGTTGTCAAATTCATCCGTTTGGGCCTTTAAAGATGAAAAACGCGATTTAGGCTAATTTGAGGGGAAAAGAACGAAAGTTTGCTCACTGTATCGGAATGGCTTCAAAACCCACATACCCGCACCGTATTTCATGAGGATTCCAGAATGCCCAATATTGTTGTCAAATTCATCTGTTTGGGCCTTTAAAGATGAAAAACGCGATTTAGGCTAATTTGAGGGGAAAAGAACGAAAGTTTGGTCACCGTCTCGGAATGGCTTCAAAACCCACAAACCCACTCCATATTACATGAGGATTCCAGAATGCCCAATATTGTTGTCAAATTCATCCGTTTGGGCCTTTAAAGATGAAAAACGCGATTTAGGCTAATTTGAGGGGAAAGAACGAAAGTTTGCTCACGGTCTCGGAATGGCTTCAAAACCCACATACCCGCTCCGTATTTCATGAGGATTCCAGAATGACCAATATTGTTGTCAAATTCATCCGTTTGGGCCTTTAAAGATGAAAAACGTGATTTAGGCTAATTTGAGGGGAAAAGAACGAAAGTTTGGTCACGGTCTCGGAATGGCTTCAAAATCCACATACCCACTCCATATTTCATGAGGATTCCAGAATGCCCAATATTGTTGTCAAATTCATCCGTTTGGGCCTTTAAAGATGAAAAACGCGATTTAGGCTAATTTGAGGGGAAAAGAAAGAAAGTTTGGTCACCGTCTCGGAATGGCTTCAAAACCCACATACCCACTCCTTATTTCATGAGGATTCCAGAATGCCCAATATTGTTGTCAAATTCATCCGTTTGTGCCTTTAAAGATGAAAAACGCGATTTAGGCTAATTTGAGGGGAAAAGAACGAAAGTTTGCTCACTGTCTCGGAATGGCTTCAAAACCCACATACACACTCCATATTTCATGAGGATTCCAGAATGCCCAATATTGTTGTCAAATTCATCCGTTTGGGCCTTTAAAGATGAAAAACGTGATTTAGGCTAATTTGTGGGGAAAAAAACGAAAGTTTGGTCACGGTCTCGGAATGGCTTCAAAATCCACATACCCACTCCATATTTCATGAGGATTCCAGAATGCCCAATATTGTTGTCAAATTCATCCGTTTGGGCCTTTAAAGATGAAAAACGCGATTTAGGCTAATTTGAGGGGAAAAGAACGAAAGTTTGCTCACTGTCTCGGAATGGCTTCAAAACCCACATACCCGCTCCGTATTTCATGAGGATTCCAGAATGCCCAATATTGTTGTCAAATTCATCCGTTTGGGCCTTTAAAGATGAAAAACGCGATTTAGGCTAATTTGAGGGGAAAAGAACGAAAGTTTGGTCACGGTCTCGGAATGGCTTCAAAATCCACATACCCACTCCATATTTCATGAGGATTCCAGAATGCCCAATATAGTTGTAAAATTCATCCGTTTGGGCCTTTAAAGATGAAAAACGTGATTTAGGCTAATTAGAGGTGAAAAGAATGAAAGTTTGCTCACTGTCTCGGAATGGCTTCAAAACCCACATACCCGCTCCGTATTTCATGAGGATTCCAGAATGCCCAATATTGTTGTCAAATTCATCCGTTTGGGCCTTTAAAGATGAAAAACGCGATTTAGGCTAATTTGAGGGGAAAAGAACGAAAGTTTGCTCACTGTCTCGGAATGGCTTCAAAACCCACATACCCGCTCCGTATTTCATGAGGATTCCAGAATGCCCAATATTGTTGTCAAATTCATCCGTTTGGGCCTTTAAAGATGAAAAACGCGATTTAGGCTAATTTGAGGGGAAAAGAACGAAAGTTTGGTCACGGTCTCGGAATGGCTTCAAAACCCACATACCCGCTCCGTATTTCATGAGGATTGCAGAATGCCCAATATTGTTGTCAAATTCATCCGTTTGGGCCTTTAAAGATGAAAAACGCGATTTAGGCTAATTTGAGGGGGAAAGAAAGAAAGTTTGGTCACCGTCTCGGAATGGCTTCAAAACCCACATACCCGCTCCTTATTTCATGAGGATTCCAGAATGCCCAATATTGTTGTCAAATTCATCCGTTTGGGCCTTTAAAGATGAAAAACGCGATTTAGGCTAATTTCAGGGGAAAAGAAGGAAAGTTTGGTCACTGTCTCGGAATGGCTTCAAAACCCACATACCCGCTCCGTATTTCATGAGGATTCCAGAATGCCCAATATTGTTGTCAAATTCATCCGTTTGGGCCTTTAAAGATGAAAAACGCGATTTAGGCTAATTTGAGGGGAAAAGAATGAAAGTTTGGTCACTGTCTCAGAAAGGCTTCAAAACCCACATACCCGCTCCGTATTTCATGTGGATTCCAGAATGCCCAATATTGTTGTCAAATTCATCCGTTTGGGCCTTTAAAGATGAAAAACGCGATTTAGGCTAATTTGAGGGGAAAAGAACGAAAGTTTGCTCACTGTATCGGAATGGCTTCAAAACCCACATACCCGCTCCGTATTTCATGAGGATTCCAGAATGCCCAATATTGTTGTCAAATTCATCCGTTTGGGCCTTTAAAGATGAAAAACGCGATTTAGGCTAATTTGAGGGGAAAAGAAAGAAAGTTTGGTCACCGTCTCGGAATGGCTTCAAAACCCACATACCCACTCCTTATTTCATGAGGATTCCAGAATGCCCAATATTGTTGTCAAATTCATCCGTTTGGGCCTTTAAAGATGAAAAACGCGATTTAGGCTAATTTAATGGGAAAAGAACGAAAGTTTGCTCACTGTCTCGGAATGGCTTCAAAACCCACATACAGACTCCATATTTCATGAGGATTCAAGAATGCCCAATATTGTTGTCAAATTCATCCGTTTGGGCCTTTAAAGATGAAAAACGCGATTTAGGCTAATTTGAGGGGAAAAGAACGAAAGTTTGCTCACGGTCTCGGAATGGCTTCAAAACCCACATACCCGCTCCGTATTTCATGAGGATTCCAGAATGCCCAATATTGTTGTCAAATTCATCCGTTTGGGCCTTTAAAGATGAAAAACGCGATTTAGGCTAATTTGAGGGGAAAAGAACGAAAGTTTGCTCACTGTATCGGAATGGCTTCAAAACCCACATACCCGCTCCGTATTTCATGAGGATTCCAGAATGCCCAATATTGTTGTCAAATTCATCCGTTTGGGTCTTTAAAGATGAAAAACGCGATTTAGGCTAATTTGAGGGGAAAAGAACAAAAGTTTGGTCACTGTCTCGAAATGGCTTCAAAACCCACATACACACTCCATATTTCATGAGGATTCAAGAATGCCCAATATTGTTGTCAAATTCATCCGTTTGGGCCTTAAAAGATGAAAAACGTGATTTAGGCTAATTAGAGGTGAAAAGAATGAAAGTTTGCTCATCGTCTCGGAATGGCTTCAAAACCCACATACCCGCACCGTATTTCATGAGGATTCCAGAATGCCCAATATTGTTGTCAAATTCATCTGTTTGGGCCTTTAAAGATGAAAAACGCGATTTAGGCTAATTTGAGGGGAAAAGAACGAAAGTTTGGTCACCGTCTCGGAATGGCTTCAAAACCCACATACCCGCTCCGTATTTCATGAGGATTCCAGAATGACCAATATTGTTGTCAAATTCATCCGTTTGGGCCTTTAAAGATGAAAAACGTGATTTAGGCTAATTTGAGGGGAAAAGAACGAAAGTTTGGTCACGGTCTCGGAATGGCTTCAAAATCCACATACCCACTCCATATTTCATGAGGATTCCAGAATGCCCAATATTGTTGTCAAATTCATCCGTTTGGGCCTTTAAAGATGAAAAACGCGATTTAGGCTAATTTGAGGGGAAAAGAAAGAAAGTTTGGTCACGGTCTCGGAATGGCTTCAAAACCCACATACCCACTCCTTATTTCATGAGGATTCCAGAATGCCCAATATTGTTGTCAAATTCATCCGTTTGTGCCTTTAAAGATGAAAAACGCGATTTAGGCTAATTTGAGGGGAAAAGAACGAAAGTTTGCTCACTGTCTCGGAATGGCTTCAAAACCCACATACACACTCCATATTTCATGAGGATTCCAGAATGCCCAATATTGTTGTCAAATTCATCCGTTTGGGCCTTTAAAGATGAAAAACGTGATTTAGGCTAATTTGTGGGGAAAAAAACGAAAGTTTGGTCACGGTCTCGGAATGGCTTCAAAAGCCACATACCCACTCCATATTTCATGAGGATTCCAGAATGCCCAATATTGTTGTCAAATTCATCCGTTTGGGCCTTTAAAGATGAAAAACGCGATTTAGGCTAATTTGAGGGGAAAAGAACGAAAGTTTGCTCACTGTCTCGGAATGGCTTCAAAACCCACATACACACTCCATATTTCATGAGGATTCCAGAATGCCCAATATTGTTGTCAAATTCATCCGTTTGGGCCTTTAAAGATGAAAAACGCGATTTAGGCTAATTTGAGGGGAAAAGAACGAAAGTTTGCTCACGGTCTCGGAATGGCTTCAAAACCCACATACCCGCTCCGTATTTCATGAGGATTCCAGAATGCCCAATATTGTTGTCAAATTCATCCGTTTGGGCCTTTAAAGATGAAAAACGCGATTTAGGCTAATTTGAGGGGAAAAGAACGAAAGTTTGCTCACTGTATCGGAATGGCTTCAAAACCCACATACCCGCTCCGTATTTCATGAGGATTCCAGAATGCCCAATATTGTTGTCAAATTCATCCGTTTGGGCCTTTAAAGATGAAAAACGCGATTTAGGCTAATTTGAGGGGAAAAGAAAGAAAGTTTGGTCACGGTCTCGGAATGGCTTCAAAACCCACATACCCACTCCATATTTCATGAGGATTCCAGAATGCCCAATATTGTTGTCAAATTCATCCGTTTGGGCCTTTAAAGATGAAAAACGCGATTTAGGCTAATTTAATGGGAAAAGAACGAAAGTTTGCTCACTGTCTCGGAATGGCTTCAAAACCCACATACAGACTCCATATTTCATGAGGATTCAAGAATGCCCAATATTGTTGTCAAATTCATCCGTTTGGGCCTTTAAAGATGAAAAACGCGATTTAGGCTAATTTGAGGGGAAAAGAACGAAAGTTTGCTCACGGTCTCGGAATGGCTTCAAAACCCACATACCCGCTCCGTATTTCATGAGGATTCCAGAATGCCCAATATTGTTGTCAAATTCATCCGTTTGGGCCTTTAAAGATGAAAAACGCGATTTAGGCTAATTTGAGGGGAAAAGAACGAAAGTTTGCTCACTGTATCGGAATGGCTTCAAAACCCACATACCCGCTCCGTATTTCATGAGGATTCCAGAATGCCCAATATTGTTGTCAAATTCATCCGTTTGGGTCTTTAAAGATGAAAAACGCGATTTAGGCTAATTTGAGGGGAAAAGAACAAAAGTTTGGTCACTGTCTCGAAATGGCTTCAAAACCCACATACACACTCCATATTTCATGAGGATTCAAGAATGCCCAATATTGTTGTCAAATTCATCCGTTTGGGCCTTAAAAGATGAAAAACGTGATTTAGGCTAATTAGAGGTGAAAAGAATGAAAGTTTGCTCATCGTCTCGGAAGGGCTTCAAAACCCACATACCCGCACCGTATTTCATGAGGATTCCAGAATGCCCAATATTGTTGTCAAATTCATCTGTTTGGGCCTTTAAAGATGAAAAACGCGATTTAGGCTAATTTGAGGGGAAAAGAACGAAAGTTTGGTCACCGTCTCGGAATGGCTTCAAAACCCACAAACCCACTCCATATTACATGAGGATTCCAGAATGCCCAATATTGTTGTCAAATTCATCCGTTTGGGCCTTTAAAGATGAAAAACGCGATTTAGGCTAATTTGAGGGGAAAGAACGAAAGTTTGCTCACGGTCTCGGAATGGCTTCAAAACCCACATACCCGCTCCGTATTTCATGAGGATTCCAGAATGACCAATATTGTTGTCAAATTCATCCGTTTGGGCCTTTAAAGATGAAAAACGTGATTTAGGCTAATTTGAGGGGAAAAGAACGAAAGTTTGGTCACGGTCTCGGAATGGCTTCAAAATCCACATACCCACTCCATATTTCATGAGGATTCCAGAATGCCCAATATTGTTGTCAAATTCATCCGTTTGGGCCTTTAAAGATGAAAAACGCGATTTAGGCTAATTTGAGGGGAAAAGAAAGAAAGTTTGGTCACGGTCTCGGAATGGCTTCAAAACCCACATACCCACTCCTTATTTCATGAGGATTCCAGAATGCCCAATATTGTTGTCAAATTCATCCGTTTGTGCCTTTAAAGATGAAAAACGCGATTTAGGCTAATTTGAGGGGAAAAGAACGAAAGTTTGCTCACTGTCTCGGAATGGCTTCAAAACCCACATACACACTCCATATTTCATGAGGATTCCAGAATGCCCAATATTGTTGTCAAATTCATCCGTTTGGGCCTTTAAAGATGAAAAACGTGATTTAGGCTAATTTGTGGGGAAAAAAACGAAAGTTTGGTCACGGTCTCGGAATGGCTTCAAAATCCACATACCCACTCCATATTTCATGAGGATTCCAGAATGCCCAATATTGTTGTCAAATTCATCCGTTTGGGCCTTTAAAGATGAAAAACGCGATTTAGGCTAATTTGAGGGGAAAAGAACGAAAGTTTGCTCACTGTCTCGGAATGGCTTCAAAACCCACATACCCGCTCCGTATTTCATGAGGATTCCAGAATGCCCAATATTGTTGTCAAATTCATCCGTTTGGGTCTTTAAAGATGAAAAACGCGATTTAGGCTAATTTGAGGGGAAAAGAACGAAAGTTTGGTCACCGTCTCGGAATGGCTTCAAAAGCCACATACCCACTCCATATTTCATGAGGATTCCAGAATGCCCAATATTGTGGTCAAATTCATCCGTTTGGGCCTTTAAAGATGAAAAACGCGATTTAGGCTAATTTGAGGGGAAAAGAACGAAAGTTTGCTCACTGTCTCGGAATGGCTTCAAAACCCACATACCCGCTCCGTATTTCATGAGGATTCCAGAATGCCCAATATTGTTGTCAAATTCATCCGTTTGGGCCTTTAAAGATGAAAAACGCGATTTAGGCTAATTTGAGGGGAAAAGAACGAAAGTTTGGTCACTGTCTCGAAATGGCTTCAAAACCCACATACACACTCCATATTTCATGAGGATTCAAGAATGCCCAATATTGTTGTCAAATTCATCCGTTTGGGCCTTTAAAGATGAAAAACGTGATTTAGGCTAATTAGAGGTGAAAAGAATGAAAGTTTGCTCACTGTCTCGGAATGGCTTCAAAACCCACATACCCGCTCCGTATTTCATGAGGATTCCAGAATGCCCAATATTGTTGTCAAATTCATCCGTTTGGGCCTTTAAAGATGAAAAACGCGATTTAGGCTAATTTGAGGGGAAAAGAACGAAAGTTTGCTCACTGTCTCGGAATGGCTTCAAAACCCACATACCCGCTCCGTATTTCATGAGGATTCCAGAATGCCCAATATTGTTGTCAAATTCATCCGTTTGGGCCTTTAAAGATGAAAAACGCGATTTAGGCTAATTTGAGGGGAAAAGAACGAAAGTTTGGTCACGGTCTCGGAATGGCTTCAAAATCCACATACCCACTCCATATTTCATGAGGATTCCAGAATGCCCAATATTGTTGTAAAATTCATCCGTTTGGGCCTTTAAAGATGAAAAACGTGATTTAGGCTAATTAGAGGTGAAAAGAATGAAAGTTTGCTCACTGTCTCGGAATGGCTTCAAAACCCACATACCCGCTCCGTATTTCATGAGGATTCCAGAATGCCCAATATTGTTGTCAAATTCATCCGTTTGGGCCTTTAAAGATGAAAAACGCGATTTAGGCTAATTTGAGGGGAAAAGAACGAAAGTTTGCTCACTGTCTCGGAATGGCTTCAAAACCCACATACCCGCTCCGTATTTCATGAGGATTCCAGAATGCCCAATATTGTTGTCAAATTCATCCGTTTGGGCCTTTAAAGATGAAAAACGCGATTTAGGCTAATTTGAGGGGAAAAGAACGAAAGTTTGGTCACGGTCTCGGAATGGCTTCAAAACCCACATACCCGCTCCGTATTTCATGAGGATTGCAGAATGCCCAATATTGTTGTCAAATTCATCCGTTTGGGCCTTTAAAGATGAAAAACGCGATTTAGGCTAATTTGAGGGGGAAAGAAAGAAAGTTTGGTCACCGTCTCGGAATGGCTTCAAAACCCACATACCCGCTCCTTATTTCATGAGGATTCCAGAATGCCCAATATTGTTGTCAAATTCATCCGTTTGGGCCTTTAAAGATGAAAAACGCGATTTAGGCTAATTTCAGGGGAAAAGAAGGAAAGTTTGGTCACTGTCTCGGAATGGCTTCAAAACCCACATACCCGCTCCGTATTTCATGAGGATTCCAGAATGCCCAATATTGTTGTCAAATTCATCCGTTTGGGCCTTTAAAGATGAAAAACGCGATTTAGGCTAATTTTAGGGGAAAAGAACGAAAGTTTGCTCACTGTCTCGGAATGGCTTCAAAACCCACATACCCGCTCCGTATTTCATGAGGATTCCAGAATGCCCAATATTGTTGTCAAATTCATCCGTTTGGGCCTTTAAAGATGAAAAACGCGATTTAGGCTAATTTGAGGGGAAAAGAACGAAAGTTTGCTCACTGTCTCGGAATGGCTTCAAAACCCAGATACCCGCTCCGTATTTCATGAGGATTCCAGAATGCCCAATATTGTTGTCAAATTCATCCGTTTGGGCCTTTAAAGATGAAAAACGCGATTTAGGCTAATTTGAGGGGAAAAGAAAGAAAGTTTGGTCACCGTCTCGGAATGGCTTCAAAACCCACATACCCACTCCTTATTTCATGAGGATTCCAGAATGCCCAATATTGTTGTCAAATTCATCCGTTTGGGCCTTTAAAGATGAAAAACGCGATTTAGGCTAATTTGAGGGGAAAAGAACGAAAGTTTGGTCACTGTCTCGGAATGGGTTCAAAACCCACATACAGACTCCATATTTCATGAGGATTCAAGAATGCCAAATATTGTTGTCAAATTCATCCGTTTGGGCCTTTAAAGATGAAAAACGCGATTTAGGCTAATTTGAGGGGAAAAGAACGAAAGTTTGCTCACGGTCTCGGAATGGCTTCAAAACCCACATACCCGCTCCGTATTTCATGAGGATTCCAGAATGCCCAATATTGTTGTCAAATTCATCCGTTTGGGCCTTTAAAGATGAAAAACGTGATTTAGGCTAATTTGAGGGGAAAAGAACGAAAGTTTGGTCACGGTCTCGGAATGGCTTCAAAATCCACATACCCACTCCATATTTCATGAGGATTCCAGAATGCCCAATATTGTTGTCAAATTCATCCGTTTGGGCCTTTAAAGATGAAAAACGTGATTTAGGCTAATTAGAGGTGAAAAGAATGAAAGTTTGCTCACTGTCTCGGAATGGCTTCAAAACCCACATACCCGCTCCGTATTTCATGAGGATTCCAGAATGCCCAATATTGTTGTCAAATTCATCCGTTTGGGCCTTTAAAGATGAAAAACGTGATTTAGGCTAATTTGTGGGGAAAAGAACGAAAGTTTGGTCACGGTCTCGGAATGGCTTCAAAATCCACATACCCACTCCATATTTCATGAGGATTCCAGAATGCCCAATATTGTTGTCAAATTCATCCGTTTGGGCCTTTAAAGATGAAAAACGCGATTTAGGCTAATTTGAGGGGAAAAGAACGAAAGTTTGGTCACTGTCTCGGAATGGCTTCAAAACCCACATACCCACTCCATATTTCATGAGAATTCCAGAATGCCCAATATTGTTGTCAAATTCATCCGTTTGGGCCTTTAAAGATGAAAAACGCGATTTAGGCTAATTTTAGGGGAAAAGAACGAAAGTTTGCTCACTGTCTCGGAATGGCTTCAAAACCCACATACCCGCTCCGTATTTCATGAGGATTCCAGAATGCCCAATATTGTTGTCAAATTCATCCGTTTGGGCCTTTAAAGATGAAAAACGCGATTTAGGCTAATTTGAGGGGAAAAGAACGAAAGTTTGCTCACTGTCTCGGAATGGCTTCAAAACCCACATACCCGCTCCGTATTTCATGAGGATTCCAGAATGCCCAATATTGTTGTCAAATTCATCCGTTTGGGCCTTTAAAGATGAAAAACGCGATTTAGGCTAATTTGAGGGGAAAAGAAAGAAAGTTTGGTCACCGTCTCGGAATGGCTTCAAAACCCACATACCCACTCCTTATTTCATGAGGATTCCAGAATGCCCAATATTGTTGTCAAATTCATCCGTTTGGGCCTTTAAAGATGAAAAACGCGATTTAGGCTAATTTGAGGGGAAAAGAACGAAAGTTTGCTCACTCTCTCGGAATGGCTTCAAAACCCACATACACACTCCATATTTAATGAGGATTCAAGAATGCCCAATATTGTTGTCAAATTCATCCGTTTGGGCCTTTAAAGATGAAAAACGTGATTTAGGCTAATTAGAGGTGAAAAGAATGAAAGTTTGCTCACTGTCTCGGAATGGCTTCAAAACCCACATACCCGCTCCGTATTTCATGAGGATTCCAGAATGCCCAATATTGTTGTCAAATTCATCCGTTTGGGCCATTAAAGATGAAAAACGCGATTTAGGCTAATTTGAGGGGAAAAGAACGAAAGTTTGCTCACTGTCTCGGAATGGCTTCAAAACCCACATACCCGCTCCGTATTTCATGAGGATTCCAGAATGCCCAATATTGTTGTCAAATTCATCCGTTTGGGCCTTTAAAGATGAAAAACGCGATTTAGGCTAATTTGAGGGGAAAAGAAAGAAAGTTTGGTCACCGTCTCGGAATGGCTTCAAAACCCACATACCCCCTCCTTATTTCATGAGGATTCCAGAATGCCCAATATTGTTGTCAAATTCATCCGTTTGGGTCTTCAAAGATGAAAAACGTGATTTAGGCTAATTTGAGGGGAAAAGAACGAAAGTTTGGTCACGGTCTCGGAATGGCTTCAAAATCCACATACCCACTCCATATTTCATGAGGATTCCAGAATGCCCAATATTGTGGTCAAATTCATCCGTTTGGGCCTTTAAAGATGAAAAACTTGATTTAGGCTAATTAGAGGTGAAAAGAATGAAAGTTTGCTCACTGTCTCGGAATGGCTTCAAAACCCACATACCCGCTCCGTATTTCATGAGGATTCCAGAATGCCCAATATTGTTGTCAAATTCATCTGTTTGGGCCTTTAAAGATGAAAAACGCGATTTAGGCTAATTTGAGGGGAAAAGAACGAAAGTTTGGTCACCGTCTCGGAATGGCTTCAAAACCAACATACCCACTCCATATTTCATGAGGATTCCAGAATGCCCAATATTGTTGTCAAATTCATCCGTTTGGGCCTTTAAAGATGAAAAACGCGATTTAGGCTAATTTGAGGGGAAAAGAACGAAAGTTTGCTCACTGTCTCGGAATGGCTTCAAAACCCACATACCCGCTCCGTATTTCATGAGGATTCCAGAATGCCCAATATTGTTGTCAAATTCATCCGTTTGGGCCTTTAAAGATGAAAAACGTGATTTAGGCTAATTTGTGGGGAAAAGAACGAAAGTTTGGTCACGGTCTCGGAATGGCTTCAAAATCCACATATCCACTCCATATTTCATGAGGATTCCAGAATGCCCAATATTGTTGTCAAATTCATCCGTTTGGGCCTTTAAAGATGAAAAACGCGATTTAGGCTAATTTGAGGGGAAAAGAACGAAAGTTTGGTTACGGTCTCGGAATGGCTTCAAAACCCACATACCCACTCCATATTTCATGAGGATTCCAGAATGCCCAATATTGTTGTCAAATTCATCCGTTTGGGCCTTTAAAGATGAAAAACGCGATTTAGGCTAATTTGAGGGGAAAAGAACGAAAGTTTGCTCACTGTCTCGGAATGGCTTCAAAACCCACATACCCGCTCCGTATTTCATGAGGATTCCAGAATGCCCAATATTGTTGTCAAATTCATCCGTTTGGGCCTTTAAAGATGAAAAACGCGATTTAGGCTAATTTGAGGGGAAAAGAACGAAAGTTTGCTCACTGTCTCGGAATGGCTTCAAAACCCACATACCCGCTCCGTATTTCATGAGGATTCCAGAATGCCCAATATTGTTGTCAAATTCATCCGTTTGGGCCTTTAAAGATGAAAAACGCGATTTAGGCTAATTTGAGGGGAAAAGAAAGAAAGTTTGGTCACCGTCTCGGAATGGCTTCAAAACCCACATACCCACTCCTTATTTCATGAGGATTCCAGAATGCCCAATATTGTTGTCAAATTCATCCGTTTGGGCCTTTAAAGATGAAAAACGCGATTTAGGCTAATTTGAGGGGAAAAGAACGAAAGTTTGCTCACTGTCTCGGAATGGCTTCAAAACCCACATACACACTCCATATTTCATGAGGATTCAAGAATGCCCAATATTGTTGTCAAATTCATCCGTTTGGGCCTTTAAAGATGAAAAACGTGATTTAGATTAATTAGAGGTGAAAAGAATGAAAGTTTGCTCACTGTCTCGGAATGGCTTCAAAACCCACATACCCGCTCCGTATTTCATGAGGATTCCACAATGCCCAATATTGTTGTCAAATTCATCCGTTTGGGCCTTTAAAGATGAAAAACGCGATTTAGGCTAATTTGAGGGGAAAAGAACGAAAGTTTGCTCACTGTCTCGGAATAGCTTCAAAACCCACATACCCGCTCCGTATTTCATGAGGATTCCAGAATGCCCAATATTGTTGTCAAATTCATCCGTTTGGGCCTTTAAATATGAAAAACGCGATTTAGCCTAATTTGAGGGGAAAAGAAAGAAAGTTTGGTCACCGTCTCGGAATGGCTTCAAAACCCACATACCCACTCCTTATTTCATGAGGATTCCAGAATGCCCAATATTGTTGTCAAATTCATCCGTTTGGGCCTTTAAAGATGAAAAACGCGATTTAGGCTAATTTGAGGGGAAAAGAACAAAAGTTTGGTTACGGTCTCGGAATGGCTTCAAAACCCACATACCCACTCCATATTTCATGAGGATTCCAGAATGCCCAATATTGTTGTCAAATTCATCCGTTTGGGCCTTTAAAGATGAAAAACGCGATTTAGGCTAATTTGAGGGGAAAAGAACGAAAGTTTGCTCACTGTCTCGGAATGGCTTCAAAACCCACATACCCGCTCCGTATTTCATGAGGATTCCAGAATGCCCAATATTGTTGTCAAATTCATCCGTTTGGGCCTTTAAAGATGAAAAACGCGATTTAGGCTAATTTGAGGGGAAAAGAACGAAAGTTTGCTCACTGTCTCGGAATGGCTTCAAAACCCACATACCCGCTCCGTAATTCATGAGGATTCCAGAATGCCCAATATTGTTGTCAAATTCATCCGTTTGGGCCTTTAAAGTTGAAAAACGCGATTTAGGCTAATTTAAGGGGAAAAGAACGAAAGTTTGCTCACTGTCTCGGAATGGCTTCAAAACCCACATACCCACTCCATATTTCATGAGGATTCCAGAATGCCCAATATTGTTGTCAAATTCATCCGTTTGGGCTTTTAAAGATGAAAAACGCGATTTAGGCCAATTTGAGGGGAAAAGAACGAAAGTTTGGTCACCGTCTCGTAATAGCTTCAAAACCCACATACGCACTCCATATTTCCTGAGGATTCCAGAATGCCCAATATTATTGTCAAATTCATCCGTTTGGGCCTTTAAAGATGAAAAACGCGATTTAGGCTAATTTGAGGGGAAAAGAACGAAAGTTTGGTCACTGTCTCGGAATGGCTTCAAAACCCACATACCCACCCCATATTTCATGAGGATTCCAGAATGCCCAATATTGTTGTCAAATTCATCCGTTTGGGCCTTTAAAGATGAAAAACACGATTTAGGCTAATTTGAGGGGAAAAGAACGAAAGTTTGGTCACTCTCTCGGAATGGCTTCAAAACCCACATACCCGCTCCATATTTCATGAGGATTCCAGAATGCCCAATATTGTTGTCAAATTCATCCGTTTGGGCCTTTAAAGATGAAAAACGCGATTTAGGCTAATTTCAGGGGAAAACAACGAAAGTTTGCTCACTGTCTCGGAATGGCTTCAAAACCCACATACATACTCCATATTTCATGAGGATTCAAGAATGCCCAATATTGTTGTCAAATTCATCCGTTTGGGCTTTAAAGATGAAAAACGTGATTTAGGCTAATTAGAGGGGAAAAGAATGAAAGTTTGCTCACTGTCTCGGAATGGCTTCAAAACCCACATACCCGCTCCGTTTTTTCATGAGGATTCAAGAATGCCCAATATTGTTGTCAAATTCATCCGTTTGGGCTTTAAAGATGAAAAACGTGATTTAGGCTAATTAGAGGGGAAAAGAATGAAAGTTTGCTCACTGTCTCGGAATGGCTTCAAAACCCACATACCCGCTCCGTATTTCATGAGGATTCCAGAAAGCCCAATATTGTTGTCAAATTTATCCGTTTGGGCCTTTAAAGATGAAAAACGCGATTTAGGCTAATTTAAGGGGAAAAAAACGAAAGTTTTCTCACTGTCTCGGAATGGCTTCAAAACCCACATACATACTCCATATTTCATGAGGATTCAAGAATGCCCAATATTGTTGTCAAATTCATCCGTTTGGGCTTTAAAGATGAAAAACGTGATTTAGGCTAATTAGAGGGGAAAAGAATGAAAGTTTGCTCACTGTCTCGGAATGGCTTCAAAACCCACATACCCGCTCCGTATTTCATGAGGATTCCAGAAAGCCCAATATTGTTGTCAAATTTATCCGTTTGGGCCTTTAAAGATGAAAAACGCGATTTAGGCTAATTTGAGGGGAAAAGAACGAAAGTTTGGTCACCGTCTCGGAATGGCTTCAAAACCCACATACAGACTCCGTATTTCATGAGGATTCCAGAATGCCCAATATTATTGTCAAATTCATCCGTTTCGGCCTTTAAAGATGAAAAACGCGATTTAGGCCAATTTGAGGGGAAAAGAACGAAAGTTTGGTCACCGTCTCGGAATGGCTTCAAAACCCACATACAGACTCCATATTTCATGAGGATTCCAGAATGCCCAATATTGTTGTCAAATTCATCCGTTTGGGCCTTTAAAGGTGAAAAACGCGATTTAGGCTAATTTGAGGTGAAAAGAACGAAAGTTTGGTCACCGTCTCGTAATAGCTTCAAAACCCACATACGCACTCCATATTTCCTGAGGATTCCAGAATGCCCAATATTGTTGTCAAATTCATCCGTTTGGGCCTTTAAAGATGAAAAACGCGATTTAGGCTAATTTGAGGGGAAAAGAACGAAAGTTTGGTCACCGTCTCGGAATGGCTTCAAAACCCACATACAGACTCCATATTTCATGAGGATTCCAGAATGCCCAATATTGTTGTCAAATTCATCCGTTTGGGCCTTTAAAGATGAAAAACGCGATTTAGGCTAATTTGAGGTGAAAAGAACGAAAGTTTGGTCACCGTCTCGTAATAGCTTCAAAACCCACATACGCACTCCATATTTCCTGAGGATTCCAGAATGCCCAATATTGTTGTCAAATTCATCCGTTTGGGCCTTTAAAGATGAAAAACGCGATTTATGCTAATTTGAGGGGAAAAGAACGAAAGTTTGGTCACTGTCTCGGAATGGCTTCAAAACCCACATACCCACTCCATATTTCATGAGGATTCCAGAATGCCCAATATTGTTGTCAAATTCATCGGTTTGGGCCTTTAAAGATGAAAAACACGATTTAGGCTAATTTAAGGGGAAAAGAACGAAAGTTTGGTCACTGTCTCGGAATGGCTTCAAAACCCACATACCCGCTCCATATTTCATGAGGATTCCAGAATGCCCAATATTGTTGTCAAATTCATCCGTTTGGGCCTTTAAAGATGAAAAACGCGATTTAGGCTAATTTGAGGTGAAAAGAACGAAAGTTTGGTCACCGTCTCGTAATAGCTTCAAAACCCACATACGCACTCCATATTTCCTGAGGATTCCAGAATGCCCAATATTGTTGTCAAATTCATCCGTTTGGGCCTTTAAAGATGAAAAACGCGATTTAGGCTATTTTGAGGGGAAAAGAACGAAAGTTTGGACACTGTCTCGGAATGGCATCAAAACCCACATACCCACTCCATATTTCATGAGGATTCCAGAATGCCCAATATTGTTGTCAAATTCATCCGTTTGGGCCTTTAAAGATGAAAAACACGATTTAGGCTAATTTGAGGGGAAAAGAACGAAAGTTTGGTCACTGTCTCGGAATGGCTTCAAAACCCACATACCCGTTCCATATTTCATGAGGATTCCAGAATGCCCAATATTGTTGTCAAATTCATCCGTTTGGGCCTTTAAAGATGAAAAACGCGATTTAGGCTAATTTAAAGGGAAAACAACGAAAGTTTGCTCACTGTCTCGGAATGGCTTCAAAACCCACATACATACTCCATATTTCATGAGGATTCAAGAATGCCCAATATTGTTGTCAAATTCATCCGTTTGGGCTTTAAAGATGAAAAACGTGATTTAGGCTAATTAGAGGGGAAAAGAATGAAAGTTTGCTCACTGTCTCGGAATGGCTTCAAAACCCACATACCCGCTCCGTATTTCATGAGGATTCAAGAATGCCCAATATTGTTGTCAAATTCATCCGTTTGGGCTTTAAAGATGAAAAACGTGATTTAGGCTAATTAGAGGGGAAAAGAATGAAAGTTTGCTCACTGTCTCGGAATGGCTTCAAAACCCACATACCCGCTCCGTATTTCATGAGGATTCCAGAAAGCTCAATATTGTTGTCAAATTTATCCGTTTGGGCCTTTAAAGATGAAAAACGCGATTTAGGCTAATTTAAGGGGAAAAAAACGAAAGTTTGGTCACCGTCTCGGAATGGCTTCAAAACCCACATACAGACTCCATATTTCATGAGGATTCCAGAATGCCCAATATTGTTGTCAAATTTATCCGTTTGGGCCTTTAAAGATGAAAAACGCGATTTAGGCTAATTTAAGGGGAAAAAAACGAAAGTTTGGTCACCGTCTCGGATTGGCTTCAAAACCCACATACAGACTCCATATTTCATGAGGATTCCAGAATGCCCAATATTATTGTCAAATTCATCCGTTTGGGCCTTTAAAGATGAAAAACGCGATTTAGGCCAATTTGAGGGGAAAAGAACGAAAGTTTGGTCACCGTCTCGGAATGGCTTCAAAACCCACATACAGACTCCATATTTCATGAGGATTCCAGAATGCCCAATATTGTTGTCAAATTCATCCGTTTGGGCCTTTAAAGATGAAAAACGCGATTTAGGCTAATTTGAGGTGAAAAGAACGAAAGTTTGGTCACCGTCTCGTAATAGCTTCAAAACCCACATACGCACTCCATATTTCCTGAGGATTCCAGAATGCCCAATATTGTTGTCAAATTCATCCGTTTGGGCCTTTAAAGATGAAAAACGCGATTTAGGCGAATTTGAGGGGAAAAGAACGAAAGTTTGGTCACCGTCTCGGAATGGCTTCAAAACCCACATACAGACTCCATATTTCATGAGGATTCCAGAATGCCCAATATTATTGTCAAATTCATCCGTTTGGGCCTTTAAAGATGAAAAACGCGATTTAGGCCAATTTGAGGGGAAAAGAACGAAAGTTTGGTCACCGTCTCGGAATGGCTTCAAAACCCACATACAGACTCCATATTTCAAGAGGATTCCAGAATGCCCTATATTGTTGTCAAATTCATCCGTTTGGGCCTTTAAAGATGAAAAACGCGATTTAGGCTAATTTAAGGGGAAAACAACGAAAGTTTGCTCATTGTCTCGGAATGGCTTCAAAACCCACATACATACTCCATATTTCATGAGGATTCAAGAATGCCCAATATTGTTGTCAAATTCATCCGTTTGGGCTTTAAAGATGAAAAACGTGATTTAGGCTAATTAGAGGGGAAAAGAATGAAAGTTTGCTCACTGTCTCGGAATGGCTTCAAAACCCACATACCCGCTCCGTATTTCATGAGGATTCAAGAATGCCCAATATTGTTGTCAAATTCATCCGTTTGGGCCTTTAAAGATGAAAAACGCGATTTAGGCTAATTTGAGGTGAAAAGAACGAAAGTTTGGTCACCGTCTCGTAATAGCTTCAAAACCCACATACGCACTCCATATTTCCTGAGGATTCCAGAATGCCCAATATTGTTGTCAAATTTATCCGTTTGGGCCTTTAAAGATGAAAAACGCGATTTAGGCGAATTTGAGGGGAAAAGAACGAAAGTTTGGTCACCGTCTCGGAATGGCTTCAAAACCCACATACAGACTCCATATTTCATGAGGATTCCAGAATGCCCAATATTATTGTCAAATTCATCCGTTTGGGCCTTTAAAGATGAAAAACGCGATTTAGGCTAATTTGAGGTGAAAAGAACGAAAGTTTGGTCACCGTCTCGTAATAGCTTCAAAACCCACATACGCACTCCATATTTCCTGATGATTCCAGAATGCCCAATATTGTTGTCAAATTCATCCGTTTGGGCCTTTAAAGATGAAAAACGCGATTTAGGCTAATTTGAGGGGAAAAGAACGAAAGTTTGGTCACCGTCTCGGAATGGCTTCAAAACCCACATACCCACTCCATATTTCATGAGGATTCCAGAATGCCCAATATTGTTGTCAAATTCATCCGTTTGGGCCTTTAAAGATGAAAAACGTGATTTAGGCTAATTAGAGGGGAAAAGAATGAAAGTTTGCTCACTGTCTCGGAATGGCTTCAAAACCCACATACCCGCTCCGTATTTCATGAGGATTCCAGAAAGCCCAATATTGTTGTCAAATTTATCCGTTTGGGCCTTTAAAGATGAAAAACGCGATTTAGGCTAATTTGAGGGGAAAAGAACGAAAGTTTGGTCACGGTCTCGGAATGGCTTCAAAACCCACATACAGACTCCATATTTCATGAGGATTCCAGAATGCCCAATATTATTGTCAAATTCATCCGTTTGGGCCTTTAAAGATGAAAAACGCGATTTAGGCCAATTTAAGGGGAAAAGAACGAAAGTTTGGTCACCGTCTCGGAATGGCTTCAAAACCCACATACAGACTCCATATTTCATGAGGATTCCAGAATGCCCAATATTGTTGTCAAATTCATCCGTTTGGGCTTTAAAGATGAAAAACGTGATTTAGGCTAATTAGAGGGGAAAAGAATGAAAGTTTGGTCACTGTCTCGGAATGGCTTCAAAACCCACATACCCGCTCCGTATTTCATGAGGATTCAAGAATGCCCAATATTGTTGTCAAATTCATCCGTTTGGGCTTTAAAGATGAAAAACGTGATTTAGGCTAATTAGAGGGGAAAAGAATGAAAGTTTGGTCACTGTCTCGGAATGGCTTCAAAACCCACATACCCGCTCCGTATTTCATGAGGATTCAAGAATGCCCAATATTGTTGTCAAATTCATCCGTTTGGGCTTTAAAGATGAAAAACGTGATTTAGGCTAATTAGAGGGGAAAAGAATGAAAGTTTGCTCACTGTCTCGGAATGGCTTCAAAACCCACATACCCGCTCCGTATTTCATGAGGATTCCAGAAAGCCCAATATTGTTGTCAAATTTATCCGTTTGGGCCTTTAAAGATGAAAAACGCGATTTAGGCTAATTTAAGGGGAAAAAAACGAAAGTTTTCTCACTGTCTCGGAATGGCTTCAAAACCCACATACATACTCCATATTTCATGAGGATTCAAGAATGCCCAATATTGTTGTCAAATTCATCCGTTTGGGCTTTAAAGATGAAAAACGTGATTTAGGCTAATTAGAGGGGAAAAGAATGAAAGTTTGCTCACTGTCTCGGAATGGCTTCAAAACCCACATACCCGCTCCGTATTTCATGAGGATTCCAGAAAGCCCAATATTGTTGTCAAATTTATCCGTTTGGGCCTTTAAAGATGAAAAACGCGATTTAGGCTAATTTGAGGGGAAAAGAACGAAAGTTTGGTCACCGTCTCGGAATGGCTTCAAAACCCACATACAGACTCCATATTTCATGAGGATTCCAGAATGCCCAATATTATTGTCAAATTCATCCGTTTGGGCCTTTAAAGATGAAAAACGCGATTTAGGCCAATTTGAGGGGAAAAGAACGAAAGTTTGGTCACCGTCTCGGAATGGCTTCAAAACCCACATACAGACTCCATATTTCATGAGGATTCCAGAATGCCCAATATTGTTGTCAAATTCATCCGTTTGGGCCTTTAAAGATGAAAAACGCGATTTAGGCTAATTTGAGGTGAAAAGAACGAAAGTTTGGTCACCGTCTCGTAATAGCTTCAAAACCCACATACGCACTCCATATTTCCTGAGGATTCCAGAATGCCCAATATTGTTGTCAAATTCATCCGTATGGGCCTTTAAAGATGAAAAACGCGATTTAGGCTAATTTGAGGGGAAAAGAACGAAAGTTTGGTCACTGTCTCGGAATGGCTTCAAAACCCACATACCCACTCCATATTTCATGAGGATTCCAGAATGCCCAATATTGTTGTCAAATTCATCCGTTTGGGCCTTTAAAGATGAAAAACGTGATTTAGGCTAATTAGAGGGGAAAAGAATGAAAGTTTGCTCACTGTCTCGGAATGGCTTTAAAACCCACATACCCGCTCCGTATTTCATGAGGATTCCAGAAAGCCCAATATTGTTGTCAAATTTATCCGTTTGGGCCTTTAAAGATGAAAAACGCGATTTAGGCGAATTTGAGGGGAAAAGAACGAAAGTTTGGTCACCGTCTCGGAATGGCTTCAAAACCCACATACAGACTCCATATTTCATGAGGATTCCAGAATGCCCAATATTATTGTCAAATTCATCCGTTTGGGCCTTTAAAGATGAAAAACGCGATTTAGGCCAATTTGAGGGGAAAAGAACGAAAGTTTGGTCACCGTCTCGGAATGGCTTCAAAACCCACATACAGACTCCATATTTTATGAGGATTCCAGAATGCCTAATATTGTTGTCAAATTCATCCGTTTGGTCCTTTAAAGATGAAAAACGCGATTTAGGCTAATTTGAGGTGAAAAGAACGAAAGTTTGGTCACCGTCTCGTAATGGCTTCAAAACCCACATACAGACTCCATATTTCATGAGGATTCCAGAATGCCCAATATTATTGTCAAATTCATCCGTTTCGGCCTTTAAAGATGAAAAACGCGATTTAGGCCAATTTGAGGGGAAAAGAACGAAAGTTTGGTCACCGTCTCGGAATGGCTTCAAAACCCACATACAGACTCCATATTTCAAGAGGATTCCAGAATGCCCAATATTGTTGTCAAATTCATCCGTTTGGGCCTTTAAAGATGAAAAACGCGATTTAGGCTAATTTGAGGTGAAAAGAACGAAAGTTTGGTCACCGTCTCGTAATAGCTTCAAAACCCACATACGCACTCCATATTTCCTGAGGATTCCAGAATGCCCAATATTGTTGTCAAATTCATCGGTTTGGGCCTTTAAAGATGAAAAACACGATTTAGGCTAATTTGAGGGGAAAAGAACGAAAGTTTGGTCACCGTCTCGGAATGGCTTCAAAACCCACATACGCACTCCATATTTCATGAGGATTCCAGAATGCCCAATATTGTTGTCAAATTCATCCGTTTGGGCCTTTAAAGATGAAAAACGTGATTTAGGCTAATTAGAGGGGAAAAGAAGGAAAGTTTGCTCACTGTCTCGGAATGGCTTCAAAACCCACATACCCGTTCCGTATTTCATGAGGATTCCAGAAAGCCCAATATTGTTGTCAAATTTATCCGTTTGGGCCTTTAAAGTTGAAAAACGCGATTTAGGCTAATTTAAGGGGGCAAAAACGAAAGTTTTCTCACTGTCTCGGAATGGCTTCAAAACCCACATACATACTCCATATTTCATGAGGATTCAAGAATGCCCAATATTGTTGTCAAATTCATCCGTTTGGGCTTTAAAGATGAAAAACGTGATTTAGGCTAATTAGAGGGGAAAAGAATGAAAGTTTGCTCACTGTCTCGGAATGGCTTCAAAACCCACATACCCGCTCCGTATTTCATGAGGATTCCAGAAAGCCCAATATTGTTGTCAAATTTATCCGTTTGGGCCTTTAAAGATGAAAAACGCGATTTAGGCTAATTTGAGGGGAAAAGAACGAAAGTTTGGTCACCGTCTCGGAATGGCTTCAAAACCCACATACAGACTCCATATTTCATGAGGATTCCAGAATGCCCAATATTATTGTCAAATTCATCCGTTTGGGCCTTTAAAGATGAAAAACGCGATTTAGGCCAATTTAAGGGGAAAAGAACGAAAGTTTGGTCACCGTCTCGGAATGGCTTCAAAACCCACATACAGACTCCATATTTCATGAGGATTCCAGAATGCCCAATATTGTTGTCAAATTCATCCGTTTGGGCTTTAAAGATGAAAAACGTGATTTAGGCTAATTAGAGGGGAAAAGAATGAAAGTTTGGTCACTGTCTCGGAATGGCTTCAAAACCCACATACCCGCTCCGTATTTCATGAGGATTCAAGAATGCCCAATATTGTTGTCAAATTCATCCGTTTGGGCTTTAAAGATGAAAAACGTGATTTAGGCTAATTAGAGGGGAAAAGAATGAAAGTTTGGTCACTGTCTCGGAATGGCTTCAAAACCCACATACCCGCTCCGTATTTCATGAGGATTCAAGAATGCCCAATATTGTTGTCAAATTCATCCGTTTGGGCTTTAAAGATGAAAAACGTGATTTAGGCTAATTAGAGGGGAAAAGAATGAAAGTTTGGTCACTGTCTCGGAATGGCTTCAAAACCCACATACCCGCTCCGTATTTCATGAGGATTCAAGAATGCCCAATATTGTTGTCAAATTCATCCGTTTGGGCTTTAAAGATGAAAAACGTGATTTAGGCTAATTAGAGGGGAAAAGAAGGAAAGTTTGCTCACTGTCTCGGAATGGCTTCAAAACCCACATACCCGCTCCGTATTTCATGAGGATTCCAGAAAGCCCAATATTGTTGTCAAATTTATCCGTTTGGGCCTTTAAAGATGAAAAACGCGATTTAGGCTAATTTAAGGGGAAAAAAACGAAAGTTTTCTCACTGTCTCGGAATGGCTTCAAAACCCACATACATACTCCATATTTCATGAGGATTCAAGAATGCCCAATATTGTTGTCAAATTCATCCGTTTGGGCTTTAAAGATGAAAAACGTGATTTAGGCTAATTAGAGGGGAAAAGAATGAAAGTTTGCTCACTGTCTCGGAATGGCTTCAAAACCCACATACCCGCTCCGTATTTCATGAGGATTCCAGAAAGCCCAATATTGTTGTCAAATTTATCCGTTTGGGCCTTTAAAGATGAAAAACGCGATTTAGGCTAATTTGAGGGGAAAAGAACGAAAGTTTGGTCACCGTCTCGGAATGGCTTCAAAACCCACATACAGACTCCATATTTCATGAGGATTCCAGAATGCCCAATATTATTGTCAAATTCATCCGTTTGGGCCTTTAAAGATGAAAAACGCGATTTAGGCCAATTTGAGGGGAAAAGAACGAAAGTTTGGTCACCGTCTCGGAATGGCTTCAAAACCCACATACAGACTCCATATTTCATGAGGATTCCAGAATGCCCAATATTGTTGTCAAATTCATCCGTTTGGGCCTTTAAAGATGAAAAACGCGATTTAGGCTAATTTGAGTGGAAAAGAAAGAAAGTTTGGTCACCGTCTCGGAATGGCTTCAAAACCCACATACCCACTCCATATTTCATGAGGATTCCAGAATGCCCAATTTTGTTGTCAAATTCATCCGTTTGGGCCTTTAAAGATGAAAAACGCGATTTAGGCTAATTTAAGGGGAAAACAACGAAAGTTTGCTCACTGTCTCGGAATGGCTTCAAAACCCACATACATACTCCATATTTCATGAGGATTCTAGAATGCCCAATATTGTTGTCAAATTCATCCGTTTGGGCTTTAAAGATGAAAAACGTGATTTAGGCTAATTAGAGGGGAAAAGAATGAAAGTTTGCTCACTGTCTCGGAATGGCTTCAAAACCCACATACCCGCTCCGTATTTCATGAGGATTCCAGAAAGCCCAATATTGTTGTCAAATTTATCCGTTTGGGCCTTTAAAGTTGAAAAACGCGATTTAGGCTAATTTAAGGGGGCAAAAACGAAAGTTTTCTCACTGTCTCGGAATGGCTTCAAAACCCACATACATACTCCATATTTCATGAGGATTCAAGAATGCCCAATATTGTTGTCAAATTCATCCGTTTGGGCTTTAAAGATGAAAAACGTGATTTAGGCTAATTAGAGGGGAAAAGAAAGAAAGTTTGGTAAACGTCTCGGAATGGCTTCAAAACCCACATACCCAATCCGTATTTCATGAGGGTTCCAGAATGCCCAATATTGTTGTCAAATTCATCCGTTTGGGCCTTTAAAGATGAAAAACACGATTTAGGCTAATTTGAGGGGAAAAGAAAGAAAGTTTGGTTAACGTCTCGGAATGGCTTCAAAACCCACATACCCAATCCGTATTTCATGAGGGTTCCAGAATGCCCAATATTGTTGTCAAATTCATTCGTTTGGGCCTTTAAAGATTAAAAACGCGATTTAGGCTAATTTGAGGGGAAAAGAACGAAAGTTTGGTCACAGTCTCGGAATGGCTTCAAAACCCACATACCCACTCCATATTTCATGAGGATTCCAGAATGCCCAATATTGTTGTCAAATTCATCCGTTTGGGCCTTTAAAGATGAAAAACACGATTTAGGCTAATTTGAGGGGAAAAGAAAGAAAGTTTGGTTAACGTCTCGGAATGGCTTCAAAACCCACATACCCAATCCGTATTTCATGAGGGTTCCAGAATGCCCAATATTGTTGTCAAATTCATCCGTTTGGGCCTTTAAAGATTAAAAACGCGATTTAGGCTAATTTGAGGGGAAAAGAACGAAAGTTTGGTCACAGTCTCGGAATGGCTTCAAAACCCACATACCCACTCCATATTTCATGAGGATTCCAGAATGCCCAATATTGTTGTCAAATTCATCCGTTTGGGCCTTTCAAGATGAAAAACTCGATTTAGGCTAATTTGAGGGGAAAACAACGAAAGTTTGGTCACTGTCTCGGAATGGCTTCAAAACCCACATACCCGCTCCATATTTCATGAGGATTCCAGAATGCTCAATATTGTTGTCAAATTCATCCGTTTGGGCCTTTAAATATGAAAAACGCGATTTAGGCTAATTTGAGGGGAAAAGAACGAAAGTTTGGTCACCGTCACGGAATGGCTTCAAAACCCACATACCCACTCCATATTTCATGAGGATTCCAGAATGCCCAATATTGTTGTCAAATTCATCCGTGTGGGCCTTTAAAGATGAAAAACGCGATTTAGGCAAAATTGAGGGGAAAAGAAAGAAAGTTTGGTCACCGTCTCGTAATCGCTTCAAAACCCACATACCCACTCCATATTTCATGAGGATTCCAGAATGCCCAATATTGTTGTCAAATTCATCCGTTTGGGCTTTAAAGATGAAAAACGTGATTTAGGCTAATTAGAGGGGAAAAGAATGAAAGTTTGCTCACTGTCTCGGAATGGCTTCAAAACCCACATACCCGCTCCGTATTTCATGAGGATTCCAGAAAGCCCAATATTGTTGTCAAATTTATCCGTTTGGGCCTTTAAAGATGAAAAACGCGATTTAGGCTAATTTGAGGGGAAAAGAACGAAAGTTTGGTCACCGTCTCGGAATGGCTTCAAAACCCACATACAGACTCCATATTTCATGAGGATTCCAGAATGCCCAATATTATTGTCAAATTCATCCGTTTGGGCATTTAAAAATGAAAAACGCGATTTAGGCTAATTTGAGGGGAAAAGAAAGAAAGTTTGGTCACCGTCTCGGAATGGCTTCAAAACCCACATACGCACTCCATATTTCCTGAGGATTCCAGAATGCCCAATATTGTTGTCAAATTCATCCGTTTGGGGCTTTAAAGATGAAAAACGCGTTTTAGGCTAATTTGAGGGGAAAAGAACGAAAGTTTGCTCACTGTCTCGGAATGGCTTCAAAACCCACATACAGACTCCATATTTCATGAGGATTCCAGAATGCCCAATATTGTTGTCAAATTCATCCGTGTGGGCCTTTAAAGATGAAAAATGCGATTTTGGCTAATTTGAGGGGAAAAGAAAGAAAGTTTGGTCACCGTCTCGGAATGGCTTCAAAACCCACATACCCACTCCGTATTTCATGAGGATTCCAGAATGCCCAATATTGTTGTCAAATTCATCCGTTTGGGCTTTTAAAGATGAAAAACGAGATTTAGGCTAATTTGAGGGGAAAAGAACGAAAGTTTGGTCACTGTCTCGGAATGGCTTCAAAACCCACATACCCACTCCATATTTCATGAGGATTCCAGAATGCCCAATATTGTTGTCAAATTCATCCGTTTGGGCCTTTAAAGATGAAAAACGCGATTTAGGCTAATTTGAGGGGAAAAGAACGAAAGTTTGGTCACCGTCTCGTAATAGCTTCAAAACCCACATACGCACTCCATATTTCATGAGGATTCCAGAATGCCCAATATTGTTGTCAAATTCATCCGTTTGGGCCTTTAAAGATGAAAAACGCTATTTAGGCTAATTTGAGGGGAAAAGAACGAAAGTTTGGTCACCGTCTCGTAATAGCTTCAAAACCCACATACGCACTCCATATTTCATGAGGATTCCAGAATGCCCAATATTGTTGTCAAATTCATCCGTTTGGGCCTTTAAAGATGAAAAACGCGATTTAGACTAATTTGAGGGGAAAAGAACGAAAGTTTGGCCACCGTCTCGTAATAGCTTCAAAACCCACATACCCACTCCGTATTTCATGAGGATTCCAGAATGCTCAATATTGTTGTCAAATTCATCCGTTTGGGCCTTTAAATATGAAAAACGCGATTTAGGATAATTTGAGGGGAAAAGAACGAAAGTTTGGTCACCGTCACGGAATGGCTTCAAAACCCACATACCCACTCCATATTTCATGAGGATTCCAGAATGCCCAATATTGTTGTCAAATTCATCCGTTTGGGCCTTTAAAGATGAAAAACGCGATTTAGGCTAATTTGAGGGGAAAAGAACGAAAGTTTGGTCACCGTCTCGTAATAGCTTCAAAACCCACATACGCACTCCATATTTCATGAGGATTCCAGAATGCCCAATATTTTTGTCAAATTCATCCGTTTGGGCCTTTAAAGATGAAAAACACGATTTAGGCTAATTTGAGGGGAAAAGAAAGAAAGTTTGGTCACCGTCTCGGAATGGCTTCAAAACCCACATACCCACTCCATATTTCATGAGGATTCCAGAATGCCCAATATTGTTGTCAAATTCATCAGTTTGGGGATTTAAAGATGAAAAACGCGTTTTAGGCTAATTTGAGGGGAAAAGAACGAAAGTTTGCTCACTGTCTCGGAATGGCTTCAAAACCCACATAATACTCCATATTTCATGAGGATTCAGGAATGCCCAATATTGTTGTCAAATTCATCCGTTTGGGCTTTAAAGATGAAAAACGTGATTTAGGCTAATTAGAGGGCAAAAGAATGAAAGTTTGCTCACTGTCTCGGAATGGCTTCAAAACCCACATACCCGCTCCGTATTTCATGAGGATTCCAGAATGCCCAATATTGTTGTCAAATTCATCCGTTTGGGCCTTTAAAGATGAAAAACGCGATTTAGGCTAATTTGAGGGGAAAAGAACGAAAGTTTGGTCACCGTCTCGGAATGGCTTCAAAACCCACATACAGACTCCATATTTCATGAAGATTCCAGAATGCCCAATATTGTTGTCAAATTCATCCGTGTGGGCCTTTAAAGATGAAAAGCGCGATTTAAGCTAATTTGAGGGGAAAAGAACGAAAGTTTGGTCACCGTCTCGTAATAGCTTCAAAACCCACATACGCACTCCATATTTCATGAGGATTCCAGAATGCCCAATGTTGTTGTCAAATTCATCCGTTTGGGCCTTTAAAGATGAAAAACGCGATTTAGGCTAATTTGAGGGGAAAAGAAAGAAAGTTTGGTCACCGTCTCGGAATGGCTTCAAAACCCACATACCCACTCCGTATTTCATGAGGATTCCAGAATGCCCAATATTGTTGTCAAATTCATCCGTTTGGGCTTTTAAAGATGAAAAACGCGATTTACGCTAATTTGAGGGGAAAAGAACGAAAGTTTGGTCACCGTCACGGAATGGCTTGAAAACCCACATACCCACTCCATATTTCATGAGGATTCCAGAATGCCCAATATTGTTGTCAAATTCATCCGTTTGGGCCTTTAAAGATGAAAAACGCGATTTAGGCTAATTTGAGGGGAAAAGAACGAAAGTTTGGTCACCGTCTCGTTATAGCTTCAAAACCCACATACGCACTCCATATTTCATGAGGATTCCAGAATGCCCAATATTGTTGTCAAATTCATCCGTGTGGGCCTTTAAAGATGAAAAACGCGATTTTGGCTAATTTGAGGGGAAAAGAAAGAAAGTTTGGTCACCGTCTCGGAATGGCTTCAAAACCCACATACCCACTCCGTATTTCATGAGGATTCCAGAATGCCCAATATTGTTGTCAAATTCATCCGTTTGGGCTTTTAAAGATGAAAAACGAGATTTAGGCTAATTTGAGGGGAAAAGAACGAAAGTTTGGTCACTGTCTCGGAATGGCTTCAAAACCCACATACCCACTCCATATTTCATGAGGATTCCAGAATGCCCAATATTGTTGTCAAATTCATCCGTTTGGGCCTTTAAAGATGAAAAACGCGATTTAGGCTAATTTGAGGGGAAAAGAACGAAAGTTTGGTCACCGTCTCGTAATAGCTTCAAAACCCACATACGCACTCCATATTTCATGAGGATTCCAGAATGCCCAATATTGTTGTCAAATTCATCCGTTTGGGCCTTTAAAGATGAAAAACGCTATTTAGGCTAATTTGAGGGGAAAAGAACGAAAGTTTGGTCACCGTCTCGTAATAGCTTCAAAACCCACATACGCACTCCATATTTCATGAGGATTCCAGAATGCCCAATATTGTTGTCAAATTCATCCGTTTGGGCCTTTAAAGATGAAAAACGCGATTTAGACTAATTTGAGGGGAAAAGAACGAAAGTTTGGCCACCGTCTCGTAATAGCTTCAAAACCCACATACCCACTCCGTATTTCATGAGGATTCCAGAATGCTCAATATTGTTGTCAAATTCATCCGTTTGGGCCTTTAAATATGAAAAACGCGATTTAGGATAATTTGAGGGGAAAAGAACGAAAGTTTGGTCACCGTCACGGAATGGCTTCAAAACCCACATACCCACTCCATATTTCATGAGGATTCCAGAATGCCCAATATTGTTGTCAAATTCATCCGTTTGGGCCTTTAAAGATGAAAAACGCGATTTAGGCTAATTTGAGGGGAAAAGAACGAAAGTTTGGTCACCGTCTCGTAATAGCTTCAAAACCCACATACGCACTCCATATTTCATGAGGATTCCAGAATGCCCAATATTTTTGTCAAATTCATCCGTTTGGGCCTTTAAAGATGAAAAACACGATTTAGGCTAATTTGAGGGGAAAAGAAAGAAAGTTTGGTCACCGTCTCGGAATGGCTTCAAAACCCACATACCCACTCCATATTTCATGAGGATTCCAGAATGCCCAATATTGTTGTCAAATTCATCAGTTTGGGGATTTAAAGATGAAAAACGCGTTTTAGGCTAATTTGAGGGGAAAAGAACGAAAGTTTGCTCACTGTCTCGGAATGGCTTCAAAACCCACATAATACTCCATATTTCATGAGGATTCAGGAATGCCCAATATTGTTGTCAAATTCATCCGTTTGGGCTTTAAAGATGAAAAACGTGATTTAGGCTAATTAGAGGGCAAAAGAATGAAAGTTTGCTCACTGTCTCGGAATGGCTTCAAAACCCACATACCCGCTCCGTATTTCATGAGGATTCCAGAATGCCCAATATTGTTGTCAAATTCATCCGTTTGGGCCTTTAAAGATGAAAAACGCGATTTAGGCTAATTTGAGGGGAAAAGAACGAAAGTTTGGTCACCGTCTCGGAATGGCTTCAAAACCCACATACAGACTCCATATTTCATGAAGATTCCAGAATGCCCAATATTGTTGTCAAATTCATCCGTTTGGGCCTTTAAAGATGAAAAGCGCGATTTAAGCTAATTTGAGGGGAAAAGAACGAAAGTTTGGTCACCGTCTCGTAATAGCTTCAAAACCCACATACGCACTCCATATTTCATGAGGATTCCAGAATGCCCAATGTTGTTGTCAAATTCATCCGTTTGGGCCTTTAAAGATGAAAAACGCGATTTAGGCTAATTTGAGGGGAAAAGAAAGAAAGTTTGGTCACCGTCTCGGAATGGCTTCAAAACCCACATACCCACTCCGTATTTCATGAGGATTCCAGAATGCCCAATATTGTTGTCAAATTCATCCGTTTGGGCTTTTAAAGATGAAAAACGCGATTTACGCTAATTTGAGGGGAAAAGAACGAAAGTTTGGTCACCGTCACGGAATGGCTTGAAAACCCACATACCCACTCCATATTTCATGAGGATTCCAGAATGCCCAATATTGTTGTCAAATTCATCCGTTTGGGCCTTTAAAGATGAAAAACGCGATTTAGGCTAATTTGAGGGGAAAAGAACGAAAGTTTGGTCACCGTCTCGTTATAGCTTCAAAACCCACATACGCACTCCATATTTCATGAGGATTCCAGAATGCCCAATATTGTTGTCAAATTCATCCGTGTGGGCCTTTAAAGATGAAAAACGCGATTTTGGCTAATTTGAGGGGAAAAGAAAGAAAGTTTGGTCACCGTCTCGGAATGGCTTCAAAACCCACATACCCACTCCGTATTTCATGAGGATTCCAGAATGCCCAATATTGTTGTCAAATTCATCCGTTTGGGCTTTTAAAGATGAAAAACGAGATTTAGGCTAATTTGAGGGGAAAAGAACGAAAGTTTGGTCACTGTCTCGGAATGGCTTCAAAACCCACATACCCACTCCATATTTCATGAGGATTCCAGAATGCCCGATATTGTTGTCAAATTCATCCGTTTGGGTCTTTAAAGATGAAAAACGCGATTTAGGCTAATTTGAGGGGAAAAGAAAGAAAGTTTGGTCACCGTCTCGGAATGGCTTCAAAACCCACATACAGACTCCATATTTCATGAGGATTCCAGAATGCCCAATATTATTGTCAAATTCATCCGTTTGGGCCTTTAAAGATGAAAAGCGCGATTTAGGCTAATTTGAGGGGAAAAGAACGAAAGTTTGGTCACCGTCTCGTAATAGCTTCAAAACCCACATACGCACTCCATATTTCATGAGGATTCCAGAATGCCCAATATTGTTGTCAAATTCATCCGTTTGGGCCTTTAAAGATGAAAAACGCGATTTAGGCTAATTTGAGGGGAAAAGAACGAAAGTTTGGCCACCGTCTCGTAATACCTTCAAAACCCACATACGCACTCCATATTTCATGAGGATTCCACAATGCCCAATATTGTTGTCAAATTCATCCGTTTGGGCCTTTAAAGGTGAAAAACGCGATTTAGGCTAATTTGAGGGGAAAAGAAAGAAAGTTTGGTCACCGTCTCGGAATGGCTTCAAAACCCACATACCCACTCCATATTTCATGAGGATTCCAGAATGCCCAATATTGTTGTCAAATTCATCCGTTTGGGCTTTTAAAGATGAAAAACGCGATTTAGGCTAATTTGAGGGGAAAAGAACGAAAGTTTGGTCACCGTCTCGGAATGGCTTCAAAACCCACATACAGACTCCATATTTCATGAGGATTCCAGAATGCCCAATATTGTTGTCAAATTCATCCGTTTGTACCTTTAAATATGAAAAACGCGATTTAGGATAATTTGAGGGGAAAAGAACGAAAGTTTGGTCACCGTCACGGAATGGCTTCAAAACCCACATACCCACTCCATATTTCATGAGGATTCCAGAATGCCCAATATTGTTGTCAAATTCATCCGTTTGGGCCTTTAAAGATGAAAAACGCGATTTAGGCTAAATTGAGGGGAAAAGAAAGAAAGTTTGGTCACCGTATCGGAATGGCTTCAAAACCCACATACCCACTCCGTATTTCATGAGGATTCCAGAATGCTCAATATTGTTGTCAAATTCATCCGTTTGGGCCTTTAAATATGAAAAACGCGATTTAGGATAATTTGAGGGGAAAAGAACGAAAGTTTGGTCACCGTCACGGAATGGCTTCAAAACCCACATACCCACTCCATATTTCATGAGGATTCCAGAATGCCCAATATTGTTGTCAAATTCATCCGTTTGGGCCTTTAAAGATGAAAAACGCGATTTAGGCTAATTTGAGGGGAAAAGAACGAAAGTTTGGTCACCGTCTCGTAATAGCTTCAAAACCCACATACGCACTCCATATTTCATGAGGATTCCAGAATGCCCAATATTGTTGTCAAATTCATCCGTTTGGGACTTTAAAGATGAAAAACACGATTTAGGCTAATTTGAGGGGAAAAGAAAGAAAGTTTGGTCACCGTCTCGGAATGGCTTCAAAACCCACATACCCACTCCATATTTCATGAGGATTCCAGAATGCCCAATATTGTTGTCAAATTCATCCGTTTGGGCCTTTAAAGATGAAAAACACGATTTAGGCTAATTTGAGGGGAAAAGAACGAAAGTTTGGTCACCGTAACGGAATAGCTTGAAAACCCACATACCCACTCCATATTTCATGAGGATTCCAGAATGCCCAATATTGTTGTCAAATTCATCCGTTTGGGCCTTTAAAGATGAAAAACGCGATTTAGGCAAATTTGTGGGTAAAAGAACGAAAGTTTGGTCACCGTCTCGTAATAGATTCAAAACCCACATACGCACTCCATATTTCATGAGGATTCCAGAATGCCCAATATTGTTGTCAAATTCATCCGTTTGGGCCTTTAAAGATGAAAAACGCGATTTAGGCTAATTTGAGGGGAAAAGAACGAAAGTTTGGTCACCGTCACGGAATGGCTTCAAAACCCACATACCCACTCCATATTTCATGAGGATTCCAGAATGCCCAATATTGTTGTCAAATTCATCCGTTTGGGCCTTTAAAGATGAAAAACGCGATTTAGGCTAATTTGAGGGGAAAAGAACGAAAGTTTGGTCACCGTCTCGTAATAGCTTCAAAACCCACTTACGCACTCCATAATTCCTGAGGATTCCAGAATGCCCAATATTGTTGTCAAATTCATCCGTTTGGGCCTTTAAAGATGAAAAACGCGATTTAGGCTAAATTGAGGGGAAAAGAAAGAAAGTTTGGTCACCGTATCGGAATGGCTTCAAAACCCGCATACCCACTCCGTATTTCATGAGGATTCCAGAATGCGCAATATTGTTGTCAAATTCATCCGTTTGGGCCTTTAAATATGAAAAACGCGAGTTAGGATAATTTGAGGGGAAAAGAACGAAAGTTTGGTCACCGTCACGGAATGGCTTCAAAACCCACATACCCACTCCATATTTCATGAGGATTCCAGAATGCCCAATATTGTTGTCAAATTCATCCGTTTGGGCCTTTAAAGATGAAAAACACGATTTAGGCTAATTTGAGGGGAAAAGAACGAAAGTTTGGTCACCGTCTCGTAATAGCTTCAAAACCCACATACGCACTCCATATTTCATGAGGATTCCAGAATGCCCAATATTGTTGTCAAATTCATCCGTTTGGGCCTTTAAAGATGAAAAACACGATTTAGGCTAATTTGAGGGGAAAAGAAAGAAAGTTTGGTCACCGTCTCGGAATGGCTTCAAAACCCACATACCCACTCCATATTTCATGAGGATTCCAGAATGCCCAATATTGTTGTCAAATTCATCCGTTTGGGCCTTTAAAGATGAAAAACGCGATTTAGGCTAATTTAAGGGGGAAAAAACGAAAGTTTGCTCACTGTCTCGGAATGGCTTCAAAACCCACATACATACTCCATATTTCATGAGGATTCAGGAATGCCCAATATTGTTGTCAAATTCATCCGTTTGGGCTTTAAAGATGAAAAACGTGATTTAGGCTAATTAGAGGGGAAAAGAATTAAAGTTTGCTCACTGTCTCGGAATGGCTTCAAAACCCACATACCCGCTCCGTATTTCATGAGGATTCCAGAATGCCCAATATTGTTGTCAAATTCATCCGTTTGGGCCTTTAAAGATGAAAAACGCGATTTAGGCTAATTTGAGGGGAAAAGAACGAAAGTTTGGTCACCGTCTCGAAATGGCTTCAAAACCCACATACAGACTCCATATTTCATGAGGATTCCAGAATGCCCAATATTGTTGTCAAATTCATCCGTTTGGGCCTTTAAAGATGAAAAGCGCGATTTAAGCTAATTTGAGGGGAAAAGAACGAAAGTTTGGTCACCGTCTCGTAATAGCTTCAAAACCCACATACGCACTCCATATTTCATGAGGATTCCAGAATGCCCAATGTTGTTGTCAAATTCATCCGTTTGGGCCTTTAAAGATGAAAAATGCGATTTAGGCTAATTTGAGGGGAAAAGAACGAAAGTTTGGTCACCGTCTCGGAATGGCTTCAAAACCCACATACCCACTCCGTATTTCATGAGGATTCCAGAATGCCCAATATTGTTGTCAAATTCATCCGTTTGGGCTTTTAAAGATGAAAAACGCGATTTAGGCTAATTTGAGGGGAAAAGAACGAAAGTTTGGTCACCGTAACGGAATAGCTTGAAAACCCACATACCCACTCCATATTTCATGAGGATTCCAGAATGCCCAATATTGTTGTCAAATTCATCCGTTTGGGCCTTTAAAGATGAAAAACGCGATTTAGGCTAATTTGAGGGGAAAAGAAAGAAAGTTTGGTCACCGTCTCGGAATGGCTTCAAAACCCACATACCCGCTCCGTATTTCATGAGGATTCCAGAATGCCCAATATTGTTGTCAAATTCATCCGTTTGGGCCTTTAAAGATGAAAAACGCGATTTAGGCTAATTTGAAGGGAAAAGAAAGAAAGTTTGGTCACCGTCTCGGAATGGCTTCAAAACCCACATACCGACTCCATATTTCATGCGGATTCCAGAATGCCCAATATTGTTGTCAAATTCATCCGTTTGGGCCTTTAAAGATGAAAAACGCGATTTAGGCTAATTTGAGGGGAAAAGAACGAAAGTTTGGTCACCGTCTCGTAATAGCTTCAAAACCCACATACGCACTCCATATTTCATGAGGATTCCAGAATGCCCAATATTGTTGTCAAATTCATCCGTTTGGGCCTTTAAAGATGAAAAACACGATTTAGGCTAATTTGAGGGGAAAAGAAAGAAAGTTTGGTCACCGTCTCGGAATGGCTTCAAAACCCACATACCCACTCCATATTTCATGAGGATTCCAGAATGCCCAATATTGTTGTCAAATTCATCCGTTTGGGCCTTTAAAGATGAAAAACGCGATTTAGGCTAATTTAAGGGGGAAAAAACGAAAGTTTGCTCACTGTCTCGGAATGGCTTCAAAACCCACATACATACTCCATATTTCATGAGGATTCAGGAATGCCCAATATTGTTGTCAAATTCATCCGTTTGGGCTTTAAAGATGAAAAACGTGATTTAGGCTAATTAGAGGGGAAAAGAATTAAAGTTTGCTCACTGTCTCGGAATGGCTTCAAAACCCACATACCCGCTCCGTATTTCATGAGGATTCCAGAATGCCCAATATTGTTGTCAAATTCATCCGTTTGGGCCTTTAAAGATGAAAAACGCGATTTAGGCTAATTTGAGGGGAAAAGAACGAAAGTTTGGTCACCGTCTCGAAATGGCTTCAAAACCCACATACAGACTCCATATTTCATGAGGATTCCAGAATGCCCAATATTGTTGTCAAATTCATCCGTTTGGGCCTTTAAAGATGAAAAGCGCGATTTAAGCTAATTTGAGGGGAAAAGAACGAAAGTTTGGTCACCGTCTCGTAATAGCTTCAAAACCCACATACGCACTCCATATTTCATGAGGATTCCAGAATGCCCAATGTTGTTGTCAAATTCATCCGTTTGGGCCTTTAAAGATGAAAAATGCGATTTAGGCTAATTTGAGGGGAAAAGAACGAAAGTTTGGTCACCGTCTCGGAATGGCTTCAAAACCCACATACCCACTCCGTATTTCATGAGGATTCCAGAATGCCCAATATTGTTGTCAAATTCATCCGTTTGGGCTTTTAAAGATGAAAAACGCGATTTAGGCTAATTTGAGGGGAAAAGAACGAAAGTTTGGTCACCGTAACGGAATAGCTTGAAAACCCACATACCCACTCCATATTTCATGAGGATTCCAGAATGCCCAATATTGTTGTCAAATTCATCCGTTTGGGCCTTTAAAGATGAAAAACGCGATTTAGGCTAATTTGAGGGGAAAAGAAAGAAAGTTTGGTCACCGTCTCGGAATGGCTTCAAAACCCACATACCCGCTCCGTATTTCATGAGGATTCCAGAATGCCCAATATTGTTGTCAAATTCATCCGTTTGGGCCTTTAAAGATGAAAAACGCGATTTAGGCTAATTTGAAGGGAAAAGAAAGAAAGTTTGGTCACCGTCTCGGAATGGCTTCAAAACCCACATACCGACTCCATATTTCATGCGGATTCCAGAATGCCCAATATTGTTGTCAAATTCATCCGTTTGGGCCTTTAAAGATGAAAAACGCGATTTAGGCTAATTTGAGGGGAAAAGAAAGAAAGTTTGGTCACCGTCTCGGAATGGCTTCAAAACCCACATACCCACTGCATATTTCAAGAGGATTCCAGAATGCCCAATATTCTTGTCAAATTCATCCGTCTGGGCCTTTAAAGATGAAAAACGCGATTTAGGCTAATTTGAGGGGAAAAGAACGAAAGTTTGGTCACCGTCTCGGAATGGCTTCAAAACCCACATACCCACTCCATATTTCATGAGGATTCCAGAATGCCCAATATTGTTGTCAAATTCATCCGTTTGGGTCTTCAAAGATGAAAAACGCGATTTAGGCTAATTTGAGGGGAAAAGAAAGAAAGTTTGGTCACCGTCTCGGAATGGCTTCAAAACCCACATACCCACTCCATATTTCTTGAGGATTCCAGAATGCCGAATATTGTTGTCAAATTCATCCGTTTGGGCCTTTAAAGATGAAAAACGCGATTTAGGCTAATTTGAGGGGGAAAGAACGAAAGTTTGGTCACCGTCTCGGAATGGCTTCAAAACCCACATACCCACTCCATATTTCATGAGGATTCTAGAATGCCCAATATTGTTGTCAAATTCATCCGTTTGGGCTTTTAAAGATGAAAAACGCGATTTAGGCTAATTTGAGGGGAAAAGAATGAAAGTTTGGTCACCGTCTCGGAATGGCTTCAAAACCCACATACAGACTCCATATTTCATGAGGATTCCAGAATGCCCAATATTGTTGTCAAATTCATCCGTTTGGGCCTTTAAAGATGAAAAACGCGATTTAGGCTAATATGAGGGGAAAAGAACGAAAGTTTGGTCACCGTCTCGTAATAGCTTCAAAACCCACTTACGCACTCCATAATTCCTGAGGATTCCAGAATGCCCAATATTGTTGTCAAATTCATCCGTTTGGGCCTTTAAAGATGAAAAACGCGATTTAGGCTAAATTGAGGGGAAAAGAAAGAAAGTTTGGTCACCGTATCGGAATGGCTTCAAAACCCGCATACCCACTCCGTATTTCATGAGGATTCCAGAATGCGCAATATTGTTGTCAAATTCATCCGTTTGGGCCTTTAAATATGAAAAACGCGAGTTAGGATAATTTGAGGGGAAAAGAACGAAAGTTTGGTCACCGTCACGGAATGGCTTCAAAACCCACATACCCACTCCAAATTTCATGAGGATTCCAGAATGCCCAATATTGTTGTCAAATTCATCCGTTTGGGCCTTTAAAGATGAAAAACGCGATTTAGGCTAATTTGAGGGGAAAAGAACGAAAGTTTGGTCACCGTCTCGTAATAGCTTCAAAACCCACATACGCACTCCATATTTCATGAGGATTCCAGAATGCCCAATGTTGTTGTCAAATTCATCCGTTTGGGCCTTTAAAGATGAAAAACGCGATTTAGGCTAATTTGAGGGGAAAAGAACGAAAGTTTGGTCACCGTCTCGGAATGGCTTCAAAACCCACATACCCACTCCGTATTTCATGAGGATTCCAGAATGCCCAATATTGTTGTCAAATTCATCCGTTTGGGCTTTTAAAGATGAAAAACGCGATTTAGGCTAATTTGAGGGGAAAAGAACGAAAGTTTGGTCACCGTAACGGAATAGCTTGAAAACCCACATACCCACTCCATATTTCATGAGGATTCCAGAATGCCCAATATTGTTGTCAATTTCATCCGTTTGGGCCTTTAAAGATGAAAAACGCGATTTAGGCTAATTTGAGGGGAAAAGAAAGAAAGTTTGGTCACCGTCTCGGAATGGCTTCAAAACCCACATACCCACTCCGTATTTCATGAGGATTCCAGAATGCGCAATATTGTTGTCAAATTCATCCGTTTGGGCCTTTAAATATGAAAAACGCGAGTTAGGATAATTTGAGGGGAAAAGAACGAAAGTTTGGTCACCGTCACGGAATGGCTTCAAAACCCACATACCCACTCCATATTTCATGAGGATTCCAGAATGCCCAATATTGTTGTCAAATTCATCCGTTTGGGCCTTTAAAGATGAAAAACGCGATTTAGGCTAATTTGAGGGGAAAAGAACGAAAGTTTGGTCACCGTCTCGTAATAGCTTCAAAACCCACATACGCACTCCATATTTCATGAGGATTCCAGAATGCCCAATGTTGTTGTCAAATTCATCCGTTTGGGCCTTTAAAGATGAAAAACGCGATTTAGGCTAATTTGAGGGGGAAAGAACGAAAGTTTGGTCACCGTCTCGGAATGGCTTCAAAACCCACATACCCACTCCATATTTCATGAGGATTCTAGAATGCCCAATATTGTTGTCAAATTCATCCGTTTGGGCTTTTAAAGATGAAAAACGCGATTTAGGCTAATTTGAGGGGAAAAGAATGAAAGTTTGGTCACCGTCTCGGAATGGCTTCAAAACCCACATACAGACTCCATATTTCATGAGGATTCCAGAATGCCCAATATTGTTGTCAAATTCATCCGTTTGGGCCTTTAAAGATGAAAAACGCGATTTAGGCTAATTTGAGGGGAAAAGAACGAAAGTTTGGTCACCGTCTCGTAATAGCTTCAAAACCCACTTACGCACTCCATAATTCCTGAGGATTCTAGAATGCCCAATATTGTTGTCAAATTCATCCGTTTGGGCCTTTAAAGATGAAAAACGCGATTTAGGCTAAATTGAGGGGAAAAGAAAGAAAGTTTGGTCACCGTATCGGAATGGCTTCAAAACCCGCATACCCACTCCGTATTTCATGAGGATTCCAGAATGCGCAATATTGTTGTCAAATTCATCCGTTTGGGCCTTTAAATATGAAAAACGCGAGTTAGGATAATTTGAGGGGAAAAGAACGAAAGTTTGGTCACCGTCACGGAATGGCTTCAAAACCCACATACCCACTCCATATTTCATGAGGATTCCAGAATGCCCAATATTGTTGTCAAATTCATCCGTTTGGGCCTTTAAAGATGAAAAACGCGATTTAGGCTAATTTGAGGGGAAAAGAACGAAAGTTTGGTCATCGTCTCGTAATAGCTTCAAAACCCACATACGCACTCCATATTTCATGAGGATTCCAGAATGCCCAATATTGTTGTCAAATTCATCCGTTTGGGCCTTTAAAGATGAAAAACACGATTTAGGCTAATTTGAGGGGAAAAGAAAGAAAGTTTGGTCACCGTCTCGGAATGGCTTCAAAACCCACATACCCACTCCATATTTCATGAGGATTCCAGAATGCCCAATATTGTTGTCAAATTCATCCGTTTGGGCCTTTAAAGATGAAAAACGCGATTTAGGCTAATTTAAGGGGAAAAAAACGAAAGTTTGCTCACTGTCTCGGAATGGCTTCAAAACCCACATACATACTCCATATTTCATGAGGATTCAGGAATGCCCAATATTGTTGTCAAATTCATCCGTTTGGGCTTTAAAGATGAAAAACGTGATTTAGGCTAATTAGAGGGGAAAAGAATTAAAGTTTGCTCACTGTCTCGGAATGGCTTCAAAACCCACATACCCGCTCCGTATTTCATGAGGATTCCAGAATGCCCAATATTGTTGTCAAATTCATCCGTTTGGGCCTTTAAAGATGAAAAACGCGATTTAGGCTAATTTGAGGGGAAAAGAACGAAAGTTTGGTCACCGTCTCGAAATGGCTTCAAAACCCACATACAGACTCCATATTTCATGAGGATTCCAGAATGCCCAATATTGTTGTCAAATTCATCCGTTTGGGCCTTTAAAGATGAAAAGCGCGATTTAAGCTAATTTGAGGGGAAAAGAACGAAAGTTTGGTCACCGTCTCGTAATAGCTTCAAAACCCACATACGCACTCCATATTTCATGAGGATTCCAGAATGCCCAATGTTGTTGTCAAATTCATCCGTTTGGGCCTTTAAAGATGAAAAACGCGATTTAGGCTAATTTGAGGGGAAAAGAACGAAAGTTTGGTCACCGTCTCGGAATGGCTTCAAAACCCACATACCCACTCCGTATTTCATGAGGATTCCAGAATGCCCAATATTGTTGTCAAATTCATCCGTTTGGGCTTTTAAAGATGAAAAACGCGATTTAGGCTAATTTGAGGGGAAAAGAACGAAAGTTTGGTCACCGTAACGGAATAGCTTGAAAACCCACATACCCACTCCATATTTCATGAGGATTCCAGAATGCCCAATATTGTTGTCAAATTCATCCGTTTGGGCCTTTAAAGATGAAAAACGCGATTTAGGCTAATTTGAGGGGAAAAGAAAGAAAGTTTGGTCACCGTCTCGGAATGGCTTCAAAACCCACATACCCGCTCCGTATTTCATGAGGATTCCAGAATGCCCAATATTGTTGTCAAATTCATCCGTTTTGGCCTTTAAAGATGAAAAACGCGATTTAGGCTAATTTGAAGGGAAAAGAAAGAAAGTTTGGTCACCGTCTCGGAATGGCTTCAAAACCCACATACCGACTCCATATTTCATGCGGATTCCAGAATGCCCAATATTGTTGTCAAATTCATCCGTTTGGGCCTTTAAAGATGAAAAACGCGATTTAGGCTAATTTGAGGGGAAAAGAAAGAAAGTTTGGTCACCGTCTCGGAATGGCTTCAAAACCCACATACCCACTCCATATTTCAAGAGGATTCCAGAATGCCCAATATTCTTGTCAAATTCATCCGTCTGGGCCTTTAAAGATGAAAAACGCGATTTAGGCTAATTTGAGGGGAAAAGAACGAAAGTTTGGTCACCGTCTCGGAATGGCTTCAAAACCCACATACCCACTCCATATTTCATGAGGATTCCAGAATGCCCAATATTGTTGTCAAATTCATCCGTTTGGGCCTTCAAAGATGAAAAACGCGATTTAGGCTAATTTGAGGGGAAAAGAAAGAAAGTTTGGTCACCGTCTCGGAATGGCTTCAAAACCCACATACCCACTCCGTATTTCTTGAGGATTCCAGAATGCCGAATATTGTTGTCAAATTCATCCGTTTGGGCCTTTAAAGATGAAAAACGCGATTTAGGCTAATTTGAGGGGAAAAGAACGAAAGTTTGGTCACTGTCTCGAAATGGCTTCAAAACCCACATACACACTCCATATTTCATGAGGATTCAAGAATGCCCAATATTGTTGTCAAATTCATCCGTTTGGGCCTTTAAAGATGGAAAACGCGATTTAGGCTAATTTGAGGGGGAAAGAACGAAAGTTTGGTCACCGTCTCGGAATGGCTTCAAAACCCACATACCCACTCCATATTTCATGAGGATTCAAGAATGCCCAATATTGTTGTCAAATTCATCCGTTTGGGCTTTTAAAGATGAAAAACGCGATTTAGGCTAATTTGAGGGGAAAAGAATGAAAGTTTGGTCACCGTCTCGGAATGGCTTCAAAACCCACATACAGACTCCATATTTCATGAGGATTCCAGAATGCCCAATATTGTTGTCAAATTCATCCGTTTGGGCCTTTAAAGATGAAAAACGCGATTTAGGCTAATATGAGGGGAAAAGAACGAAAGTTTGGTCACCGTCTCGTAATAGCTTCAAAACCCACTTACGCACTCCATAATTCCTGAGGATTCCAGAATGCCCAATATTGTTGTCAAATTCATCCGTTTGGGCCTTTAAAGATGAAAAACGCGATTTAGGCTAAATTGAGGGGAAAAGAAAGAAAGTTTGGTCACCGTATCGGAATGGCTTCAAAACCCACATACCCACTCCGTATTTCATGAGGATTCCAGAATGCGCAATATTGTTGTCAAATTCATCCGTTTGGGCCTTTAAATATGAAAAACGCGAGTTAGGATAATTTGAGGGGAAAAGAACGAAAGTTTGGTCACCGTCACGGAATGGCTTCAAAACCCACATACCCACTCCATATTTCATGAGGATTCCAGAATGCCCAATATTGTTGTCAAATTCATCCGTTTGGGCCTTTAAAGATGAAAAACGCGATTTAGGCTAATTTGAGGGGAAAAGAACGAAAGTTTGGTCACCGTCTCGTAATAGCTTCAAAACCCACATACGCACTCCATATTTCATGAGGATTCCAGAATGCCCAATGTTGTTGTCAAATTCATCCGTTTGGGCCTTTAAAGATGAAAAACGCGATTTAGGCTAATTTGAGGGGAAAAGAACGAAAGTTTGGTCACCGTCTCGGAATGGCTTCAAAACCCACATACCCACTCCGTATTTCATGAGGATTCCAGAATGCCCAATATTGTTGTCAAATTCATCCGTTTGGGCTTTTAAAGATGAAAAACGCGATTTAGGCTAATTTGAGGGGAAAAGAACGAAAGTTTGGTCACCGTAACGGAATAGCTTGAAAACCCACATACCCACTCCATATTTCATGAGGATTCCAGAATGCCCAATATTGTTGTCAAATTCATCCGTTTGGGCCTTTAAAGATGAAAAACGCGATTTAGGCTAATTTGAGGGGAAAAGAAAGAAAGTTTGGTCACCGTCTCGGAATGGCTTCAAAACCCACATACCCGCTCCGTATTTCATGAGGATTCCAGAATGCCCAATATTGTTGTCAAATTCATCCGTTTTGGCCTTTAAAGATGAAAAACGCGATTTAGGCTAATTTGAAGGGAAAAGAAAGAAAGTTTGGTCACCGTCTCGGAATGGCTTCAAAACCCACATACCGACTCCATATTTCATGCGGATTCCAGAATGCCCAATATTGTTGTCAAATTCATCCGTTTGGGCCTTTAAAGATGAAAAACGCGATTTTGGCTAATTTGAGGGGAAAAGAAAGAAAGTTTGGTCACCGTCTCGGAATGGCTTCAAAACCCACATACCCACTCCATATTTCAAGAGGATTCCAGAATGCCCAATATTCTTGTCAAATTCATCCGTCTGGGCCTTTAAAGATGAAAAACGCGATTTAGGCTAATTTGAGGGGAAAAGAACGAATGTTTGGTCACCGTCTCGGAATGGCTTCAAAACCCACATACCCACTCCATATTTCATGAGGATTCCAGAATGCCCAATATTGTTGTCAAATTCATCCGTTTGGGTCTTCAAAGATGAAAAACGCGATTTAGGCTAATTTGAGGGGAAAAGAAAGAAAGTTTGGTCACCGTCTCGGAATGGCTTCAAAACCCACATACCCACTCCATATTTCTTGAGGATTCCAGAATGCCGAATATTGTTGTCAAATTCATCCGTTTGGGCCTTTAAAGATGAAAAACGCGATTTAGGCTAATTTGAGGGGAAAAGAACGAAAGTTTGGTCACTGTCTCGAAATGGCTTCAAAACCCACATACACACTCCATATTTCATGAGGATTCAAGAATGCCCAATATTGTTGTCAAATTCATCCGTTTGGGCCTTTAAAGATGGAAAACGCGATTTAGGCTAATTTGAGGGGGAAAGAACGAAAGTTTGGTCACCGTCTCGGAATGGCTTCAAAACCCACATACCCACTCCATATTTCATGAGGATTCAAGAATGCCCAATATTGTTGTCAAATTCATCCGTTTGGGCTTTTAAAGATGAAAAACGCGATTTAGGCTAATTTGAGGGGAAAAGAATGAAAGTTTGGTCACCGTCTCGGAATGGCTTCAAAACCCACATACAGACTCCATATTTCATGAGGATTCCAGAATGCCCAATATTGTTGTCAAATTCATCCGTTTGGGCCTTTAAAGATGAAAAACGCGATTTAGGCTAATATGAGGGGAAAAGAACGAAAGTTTGGTCACCGTCTCGTAATAGCTTCAAAACCCACTTACGCACTCCATAATTCCTGAGGATTCCAGAATGCCCAACATTGTTGTCAAATTCATCCGTTTGGGCCTTTAAAGATGAAAAACGCGATTTAGGCTAAATTGAGGGGAAAAGAAAGAAAGTTTGGTCACCGTATCGGAATGGCTTCAAAACCCACATACCCACTCCGTATTTCATGAGGATTCCAGAATGCGCAATATTGTTGTCAAATTCATCCGTTTGGGCCTTTAAATATGAAAAACGCGAGTTAGGATAATTTGAGGGGAAAAGAACGAAAGTTTGGTCACCGTCACGGAATGGCTTCAAAACCCACATACCCACTCCATATTTCATGAGGATTCCAGAATGCCCAATATTGTTGTCAAATTCATCCGTTTGGGCCTTTAAAGATGAAAAACGCGATTTAGGGTAATTTGAGGGGAAAAGAACGAAAGTTTGGTCACCGTCTCGTAATAGCTTCAAAACCCACATACGCACTCCATATTTCATGAGGATTCCAGAATGCCCAATATTGTTGTCAAATTCATCCGTTTGGGCCTTTAAAGATGAAAAACGCGATTTAGGCTAATTTGAGGGGAAAAGAAAGAAAGTTTGGTCACCGTCTCGGAATGGCTTCAAAACCCACATACCCACTCCATATTTCATGAGGATTCCAGAATGCCCAATATTGTTGTCAAATTCATCCGTTTGGGCCTTTAAAGATGAAAAACGCGATTTAGGCTAATTTCAGGGGAAAAAAACGAAAGTTTGCTCACTGTCTCGGAATGGCTTCAAAACCCACATACATACTCCATATTTCATGAGGATTCAGGAATGCCCAATATTGTTGTCAAATTCATCCGTTTGGGCTTTAAAGATGAAAAACGTGATTTAGGCTAATTAGAGGGGAAAAGAATTAAAGTTTTCTCACTGTCTCGGAATGGCTTCAAAACCCACATACCCGCTCCGTATTTCATGAGGATTCCAGAATGCCCAATATTGTTGTCAAATTCATCCGTTTGGGCCTTTAAAGATGAAAAACGCGATTTAGGCTAATTTGAGGGGAAAAGAACGAAAGTTTGGTCACCGTCTCGAAATGGCTTCAAAACCCACATACAGACTCCATATTTCATGAGGATTCCAGAATGCCCAATATTGTTGTCAAATTCATCCGTTTGGGCCTTTAAAGATGAAAAGCGCGATTTAAGCTAATTTGAGGGGAAAAGAACGAAAGTTTGGTCACCGTCTCGTAATAGCTTCAAAACCCACATACGCACTCCATATTTCATGAGGATTCCAGAATGCCCAATGTTGTTGTCAAATTCATCCGTTTGGGCCTTTAAAGATGAAAAACGCGATTTAGGCTAATTTGAGGGGAAAAGAACGAAAGTTTGGTCACCTTCTCGGAATGGCTTCAAAACCCACATACCCACTCCGTATTTCATGAGGATTCCAGAATGCCCAATATTGTTGTCAAATTCATCCGTTTGGGCTTTTAAAGATGAAAAACGCGATTTAGGCTAATTTGAGGGGAAAAGAACGAAAGTTTGGTCACCGTAACGGAATAGCTTGAAAACCCACATACCCACTCCATATTTCATGAGGATTCCAGAATGCCCAATATTGTTGTCAAATTCATCCGTTTGGGCCTTTAAAGATGAAAAACGCGATTTAGGCTAATTTGAGGGGAAAAGAAAGAAAGTTTGGTCACCATCTCGGAATGGCTTCAAAACCCACATACCCGCTCCGTATTTCATGAGGATTCCAGAATGCCCAATATTGTTGTCAAATTCATCCGTTTGGGCCTTTAAAGATGAAAAACGCGATTTAGGCTAATTTGAGGGGAAAAGAAAGAAAGTTTGGTCACCGTCTCGGAATGGCTTCAAAACCCACATACCCACTCCATATTTCATGAGGATTCCAGAATGCCCAATATTCTTGTCAAATTCATCCGTCTGGGCCTTTAAAGATGAAAAAGGCGATTTAGGCTAATTTGAGGGGAAAAGAACGAAAGTTTGGTCACCGTCTCGGAATGGCTTCAAAACCCACATACCCACTCCATATTTCATGAGGATTCCAGAATGCCCAATATTGTTGTCAAATTCATCCGTTTGGGCCTTCAAAGATGAAAAACGCGATTTAGGCTAATTTGAGGGGAAAAGAAAGAAAGTTTGGTCACCGTCTCGGAATGGCTTCAAAACCCACATACCCACTCCATATTTCTTGAGGATTCCAGAATGCCGAATATTGTTGTCAAATTCATCCGTTTGGGCCTTTAAAGATGAAAAACGCGATTTAGGCTAATTTGAGGGGAAAAGAACGAAAGTTTGGTCACTGTCTCGAAATGGCTTCAAAACCCACATACACACTCCATATTTCATGAGGATTCAAGAATGCCCAATATTGTTGTCAAATTCATCCGTTTGGGCCTTTAAAGATGGAAAACGCGATTTAGGCTAATTTGAGGGGGAAAGAACGAAAGTTTGGTCACCGTCTCGGAATGGCTTCAAAACCCACATACACACTCCATATTTCATGAGGATTCCAGAATGCCCAAGATTGTTGTCAAATTCATCCGTTTGGGCCTTTAAAGATGAAAAACGCGATTTAGGCTAATTTGAGGGGAAAAGAAAGAAAGTTTGGTCAACGTCTCGGAATGGCTTCAAAACCTACATACCCGCTCCGTATTTCATGAGGATTCCAGAATGCCCAATATTGTTGTCAAATTCATCCGTTTGGGCCTTTAAAGATGAAAAACGCGATTTAGGCTAATTTGAGGGGAAAAGAAAGAAAGTTTGGTCACCGTCTCGGAATGGCTTCAAAACCCACATACCCGCTCCGTATTTCATGAGGATTCCAGAATGCCCAATATTGTTGTCAAATTCATCCGTTTGGGCCTTTAAAGATGAAAAACGCGATTTAGGCTAATTTGAGGGGAAAAGAAAGAAAGTTTGGTCACCGTTTCGGAATGGCTTCAAAACCCACATACCCACTCCATATTTCATGAGGATTCCAGAATGCCCAATATTGTTGTCAAATTCATCCGTGTGGGCCTTTAAGGATGAAAAACGCGATTTAGGCTAAATTGAGGGGAAAAGAAAGAAAGTTTGGTCACCGTCTCGGAATGGCTTCAAAACCCACATACCCACTCCATATTTCATGAGGATTCCAGAATGCCCAATATTGTTGTCAAATTCATCCGTTTGGGCCTTTAAAGATGAAAAACGCGATTTAGGCTAATTTGAGGGGAAAAGAAAGAAAGTTTGGTCACCGTCTCGGAATGGCTTCAAAACCCACATACCCACTCCATATTTCATGAGGATTCCAGAATGCCCAATATTGTTGTCAAATTCATCCGTTTGGGCCTTTAAAGATGAAAAACGCGATTTAGGCTAATTTCAGGGGAAAAAAACGAAAGTTTGCTCACTGTCTCGGAATGGCTTCAAAACCCACATACATACTCCATATTTCATGAGGATTCAGGAATGCCCAATATTGTTGTCAAATTCATCCGTTTGGGCTTTAAAGATGAAAAACGTGATTTAGGCTAATTAGAGGGGAAAAGAATTAAAGTTTTCTCACTGTCTCGGAATGGCTTCAAAACCCACATACCCGCTCCGTATTTCATGAGGATTCCAGAATGCCCAATATTGTTGTCAAATTCATCCGTTTGGGCCTTTAAAGATGAAAAACGCGATTTAGGCTAATTTGAGGGGAAAAGAACGAAAGTTTGGTCACCGTCTCGAAATGGCTTCAAAACCCACATACAGACTCCATATTTCATGAGGATTCCAGAATGCCCAATATTGTTGTCAAATTCATCCGTTTGGGCCTTTAAAGATGAAAAGCGCGATTTAAGCTAATTTGAGGGGAAAAGAACGAAAGTTTGGTCACCGTCTCGTAATAGCTTCAAAACCCACATACGCACTCCATATTTCATGAGGATTCCAGAATGCCCAATGTTGTTGTCAAATTCATCCGTTTGGGCCTTTAAAGATGAAAAACGCGATTTAGGCTAATTTGAGGGGAAAAGAACGAAAGTTTGGTCACCGTCTCGGAATGGCTTCAAAACCCACATACCCACTCCGTATTTCATGAGGATTCCAGAATGCCCAATATTGTTGTCAAATTCATCCGTTTGGGCTTTTAAAGATGAAAAACGCGATTTAGGCTAATTTGAGGGGAAAAGAACGAAAGTTTGGTCACCGTAACGGAATAGCTTGAAAACCCACATACCCACTCCATATTTCATGAGGATTCCAGAATGCCCAATATTGTTGTCAAATTCATCCGTTTGGGCCTTTAAAGATGAAAAACGCGATTTAGGCTAATTTGAGGGGAAAAGAAAGAAAGTTTGGTCACCATCTCGGAATGGCTTCAAAACCCACATACCCGCTCCGTATTTCATGAGGATTCCAGAATGCCCAATATTGTTGTCAAATTCATCCGTTTGGGCCTTTAAAGATGAAAAACGCGATTTAGGCTAATTTGAGGGGAAAAGAAAGAAAGTTTGGTCACCGTCTCGGAATGGCTTCAAAACCCACATACCCACTCCATATTTCATGAGGATTCCAGAATGCCCAATATTCTTGTCAAATTCATCCGTCTGGGCCTTTAAAGATGAAAAAGGCGATTTAGGCTAATTTGAGGGGAAAAGAACGAAAGTTTGGTCACCGTCTCGGAATGGCTTCAAAACCCACATACCCACTCCATATTTCATGAGGATTCCAGAATGCCCAATATTGTTGTCAAATTCATCCGTTTGGGCCTTCAAAGATGAAAAACGCGATTTAGGCTAATTTGAGGGGAAAAGAAAGAAAGTTTGGTCACCGTCTCGGAATGGCTTCAAAACCCACATACCCACTCCATATTTCTTGAGGATTCCAGAATGCCGAATATTGTTGTCAAATTCATCCGTTTGGGCCTTTAAAGATGAAAAACGCGATTTAGGCTAATTTGAGGGGAAAAGAACGAAAGTTTGGTCACTGTCTCGAAATGGCTTCAAAACCCACATACACACTCCATATTTCATGAGGATTCAAGAATGCCCAATATTGTTGTCAAATTCATCCGTTTGGGCCTTTAAAGATGGAAAACGCGATTTAGGCTAATTTGAGGGGGAAAGAACGAAAGTTTGGTCACCGTCTCGGAATGGCTTCAAAACCCACATACACACTCCATATTTCATGAGGATTCCAGAATGCCCAAGATTGTTGTCAAATTCATCCGTTTGGGCCTTTAAAGATGAAAAACGCGATTTAGGCTAATTTGAGGGGAAAAGAAAGAAAGTTTGGTCAACGTCTCGGAATGGCTTCAAAACCTACATACCCGCTCCGTATTTCATGAGGATTCCAGAATGCCCAATATTGTTGTCAAATTCATCCGTTTGGGCCTTTAAAGATGAAAAACGCGATTTAGGCTAATTTGAGGGGAAAAGAAAGAAAGTTTGGTCACCGTCTCGGAATGGCTTCAAAACCCACATACCCGCTCCGTATTTCATGAGGATTCCAGAATGCCCAATATTGTTGTCAAATTCATCCGTTTGGGCCTTTAAAGATGAAAAACGCGATTTAGGCTAATTTGAGGGGAAAAGAAAGAAAGTTTGGTCACCGTTTCGGAATGGCTTCAAAACCCACATACCCACTCCATATTTCATGAGGATTCCAGAATGCCCAATATTGTTGTCAAATTCATCCGTGTGGGCCTTTAAGGATGAAAAACGCGATTTAGGCTAAATTGAGGGGAAAAGAAAGAAAGTTTGGTCACCGTCTCGGAATGGCTTCAAAACCCACATACCCACTCCATATTTCATGAGGATTCCAGAATGCCCAATATTCTTGTCAAATTCATCCGTCTGGGCCTTTAAAGATGAAAAACGCGATTTAGGCTAATTTGAGGGGAAAAGAACGAAAGTTTGGTTACCGTCTCGGAATGGCTTCAAAACCCACATACACACTCCATATTTCATGAGGATTCCAGAATGCCCAAGATTGTTGTCAAATTCATCCGTTTGGGCCTTTAAAGATGAAAAACGCGATTTAGGCTAATTTTAGGGGAAAAGAAAGAAAGTTTGGTCATCGTCTCGGAATGGCTTCAAAACCCACATACCCGCTCCGTATTTCATGACGATTCCAGAATGCCCAATATTGTTATCAAATTCATCCGTCTAGGCCTTTAAAGATGAAAAATAGGCTAATTTGAGGGGAAAAGAAAGAAAGTTTGGTCACCGTATCGGAATGGCTTCAAAACCCACATACCCACTTCATATTTCATGAGGATTCCAGAATGCCCAATATTCTTGTCAAATTCATCCGTCTGGGCCTTTAAAGATGAAAAAGGCGATTTAGGCTAATTTGAGGGGAAAAGAACGAAAGTTTGGTCACTGTCTCGGAATGGCTTCAAAACCCACATACACACTCCATATTTCATGAGGATTCCAGAATGCCCAATATTGTTGTCAAATTCATCCGTTTGGGCTTTTAAAGATGAAAAACGCGATTTAGGCTAATTTGAGGGGAAAAGAACGAAAGTTTGGTCACCGTCTCGGAATGGCTTCAAAACCCACATACAGACTCCATATTTCATGAGGATTCCAGAATGCCCAATATTGTTGTCAAATTCATCCGTTTGGGCCTTTAAAGATGAAAAACGCGATTTAGGCTAATTTGAAGGGAAAAGAAAGAAAGTTTGGTCACCGTCTCGGAATGGCTTCAAAACCCACATACCCACTCCATATTTCATGAGGATTCCAGAATGCCCAATATTGTTGTCAAATTCATCCGTTTGGGCCTTTAAAGATGAAAAACGCGATTTAGGCTAATTTGAGGGGAAAAGAAAGAAAGTTTGGTCACCGTCTCGGAATGGCTTCAAAACCCACATACCCGCTCCGTATTTCATGAGGATTCCAGAATGCCCAATATTGTTGTCAAATTCATCCGTTTGGGCCTTTAAAGATGAAAAACGCGATTTAGGCTAATTTGAAGTGAAAAGAAAGAAAGTTTGGTCACCGTCTCGGAATGGCTTCAAAACCCACATACCCACTCCTTATTTCATGAGGATTCCAGAATGCCCAATATTGTTGTCAAATTCATCCGTTTGGGCCTTTAAAGATGAAAAACGCGATTTAGGCTAATTTGAGGGGAAAAGAAAGAAAGTTTGGTCACCGTCTCGGAATGGCTTCAAAACCCACATACCCACTCCATATTTCATGAGGATTCCAGAATGCCCAATATTCTTGTCAAATTCATCCGTCTGGGCCTTTAAAGATGAAAAACGCGATTTAGGCTAATTTGAGGGGAAAAGAACGAAAGTTTGGTCACCGTGTCGGAATGGCTTCAAAACCCACATACCCACTCCATATTTCATGAGGATTCCAGAATGCCCAATATTGTTGTCAAATTCATCCGTTTGGGCCTTCAAAGATGAAAAACGTGATTTAGGCTAATTTGAGGGGAAAAGAAAGAAAGTTTGGTCACCGTCTCGGAATGGCTTCAAAACCCACATACCCACTCCATATTTCATGAGGATTCCAGAATGCCGAATATTGTTGTCAAATTCATCCGTTTGGGCCTTTAAAGATGAAAAACGCGATTTAGGCTAATTTGAGGGGAAAAGAACGAAAGTTTGGTCACTGTCTCGAAATGGCTTCAAAACCCACATACACACTCCATATTTCATGAGGATTCAAGAATGCCCAATATTGTTGTCAAATTCATCCGTTTGGGCCTTTAAAGATGAAAAACGCGATTTAGGCTAATTTGAGGGGGAAAGAACGAAAGTTTGGTCACCGTCTCGGAATGGCTTCAAAACCCACATACACACTCCATATTTCATGAGGATTCCAGAATGTCCAAGATTGTTGTCAAATTCATCCGTTTGGGCCTTTAAAGATGAAAAACGCGATTTAGGCTAATTTGAGGGGAAAAGAAAGAAAGTTTGGTCATCGTCTCGGAATGGCTTCAAAACCGACATACCCGCTCCGTATTTCATGAGGATTCCAGAATGCCCAATATTGTTGTCAAATTCATCCGTTTGGGCCTTTAAAGATGAAAAACGCGATTTAGGCTAATTTGAGGGGAAAAGAAAGAAAGTTTGGTCACCGTCTCGGAATGGCTTCAAAACCCACATACCCGCTCCGTATTTCATGAGGATTCCAGAATGCCCAATATTGTTGTCAAATTCATCCGTTTGGGCCTTTAAAGATGAAAAACGCGATTTAGGCTAATTTGATGGGAAAAGAAAGAAAGTTTGGTCACCGTTTCGGAATGGCTTCAAAACCCACATACCCACTCCATATTTCATGAGGATTCCAGAATGCCCAATATTGTTGTCAAATTCATCCGTGTGGGCCTTTAAAGATGAAAAACGCGATTTAGGCTAATTTGAGGGGAAAAGAAAGAAAGTTTGGTCACCGTCTCGGAATGGCTTCAAAACCCACATACCCACTCCATATTTCATGAGGATTCCAGAATGCCCAATATTCTTGTCAAATTCATTCGTCTGGGCCTTTAAAGATGAAAAACGCGATTTAGGCTAATTTGAGGGGAAAAGAACGAAAGTTTGGTCACCGTCTCGGAATGGCTTCAAAACCCACATACCCACTCCATATTTCATGAGGATTCCAGAATGCCCAATATTGTTGTCAAATTCATCCGTTTGGGCCTTTAAAGATGAAAAACGCGATTTAGGCTAATTTGAGGGGAAAAGAAAGAAAGTTTGGTCACCGTCTCGGAATGGCTTCAAAACCCACATACCCGCTCCGTATTTCATGAGGATTCCAGAATGCCCAATATTGTTGTCAAATTCATCCGTTTGGGCCTTTAAAGATGAAAAACGCGATTTAGGCTAATTTGAGGGGAAAAGAAAGAAAGTTTGGTCACCGTCTCGGAATGGCTTCAAAACCCACATACCCACTCCATATTTCATGAGGATTCCAGAATGCCCAATATTCTTGTCAAATTCATCCGTCTGGGCCTTTAAAGATGAAAAACGCGATTTAGGCTAATTTGAGGGGAAAAGAACGAAAGTTTGGTCACCGTGTCGGAATGGCTTCAAAACCCACATACCCACTCCATATTTCATGAGGATTCCAGAATGCCCAATATTGTTGTCAAATTCATCCGTTTGGGCCTTCAAAGATGAAAAACGTGATTTAGGCTAATTTGAGGGGAAAAGAAAGAAAGTTTGGTCACCGTCTCGGAATGGCTTCAAAACCCACATACCCACTCCATATTTCATGAGGATTCCAGAATGCCGAATATTGTTGTCAAATTCATCCGTTTGGGCCTTTAAAGATGAAAAACGCGATTTAGGCTAATTTGAGGGGAAAAGAACGAAAGTTTGGTCACTGTCTCGAAATGGCTTCAAAACCCACATACACACTCCATATTTCATGAGGATTCAAGAATGCCCAATATTGTTGTCAAATTCATCCGTTTGGGCCTTTAAAGATGAAAAACGCGATTTAGGCTAATTTGAGGGGGAAAGAACGAAAGTTTGGTCACCGTCTCGGAATGGCTTCAAAACCCACATACACACTCCATATTTCATGAGGATTCCAGAATGCCCAAGATTGTTGTCAAATTCATCCGTTTGGGCCTTTAAAGATGAAAAACGCGATTTAGGCTAATTTGAGGGGAAAAGAAAGAAAGTTTGGTCATCGTCTCGGAATGGCTTCAAAACCTACATACCCGCTCCGTATTTCATGAGGATTCCAGAATGCCCAATATTGTTGTCAAATTCATCCGTTTGGGCCTTTAAAGATGAAAAACGCGATTTAGGCTAATTTGAGGGGAAAAGAAAGAAAGTTTGGTCACCGTCTCGGAATGGCTTCAAAACCCACATACCCGCTCCGTATTTCATGAGGATTCCAGAATGCCCAATATTGTTGTCAAATTCATCCGTTTGGGCCTTTAAAGATGAAAAACGCGATTTAGGCTAATTTGAGGGGAAAAGAAAGAAAGTTTGGTCACCGTCTCGGAATGGCTTCAAAACCCACATACCCACTCCATATTTCATGAGGATTCCAGAATGCCCAATATTCTTGTCAAATTCATCCGTCTGGGCCTTTAAAGATGAAAAACGCGATTTAGGCTAATTTGAGGGGAAAAGAACGAAAGTTTGGTCACCGTGTCGGAATGGCTTCAAAACCCACATACCCACTCCATATTTCATGAGGATTCCAGAATGCCCAATATTATTGTCAAATTCATCCGTTTGGGCCTTCAAAGATGAAAAACGTGATTTAGGCTAATTTGAGGGGAAAAGAAAGAAAGTTTGGTCACCGTCTCGGAATGGCTTCAAAACCCACATACCCACTCCATATTTCATGAGGATTCCAGAATGCCGAATGTTGTTGTCAAATTCATCCGTTTGGGCCTTTAAAGATGAAAAACGCGATTTAGGCTAATTTGAGGGGAAAAGAACGAAAGTTTGGTCACTGTCTCGAAATGGCTTCAAAACCCACATACACACTCCATATTTCATGAGGATTCAAGAATGCCCAATATTGTTGTCAAATTCATCCGTTTGGGCCTTTAAAGATGAAAAACGCGATTTAGGCTAATTTGAGGGGAAAAGAAAGAAAGTTTGGTCACCGTCTCGGAATGGCTTCAAAACCCACATACCCGCTCCGTATTTCATGAGGATTCCAGAATGCCCAATATTGTTGTCAAATTCATCCGTTTAGGCCTTTAAAGATGAAAAACGCGATTTAGGCTAATTTGAGGGGAAAAGAAAGAAAGTTTGGTCACCGTTTCGGAATGGCTTCAAAACCCACATACCCACTCCATATTTCATGAGGATTCCAGAATGCCCAATATTGTTGTCAAATTCATCCGTGTGGGCCTTTAAAGATGAAAAACGCGATTTAGGCTAATTTGAGGGGAAAAGAAAGAAAGTTTGGTCACCGTCTCGGAATGGCTTCAAAACCCACATACCCACTCCATATTTCATGAGGATTCCAGAATGCCCAATATTCTTGTCAAATTCATCCGTTTGGGCCTTTAAAGATGAAAAACGCGATTTAGGCTAATTTGAGGGGAAAAGAAAGAAAGTTTGGTCACCGTCTCGGAATGGCTTCAAAACCCACATACCCACTCCATATTTCATGAGGATTCCAGAATGCCCAATATTCTTGTCAAATTCATCCGTCTGGGCCTTTAAAGATGAAAAACGCGATTTAGGCTAATTTGAGGGGAAAAGAACGAAAGTTTGGTCACCGTGTCGGAATGGCTTCAAAACCCACATACCCACTCCATATTTCATGAGGATTCCAGAATGCCCAATATTGTTGTCAAATTCATCCGTTTGGGCCTTCAAAGATGAAAAACGTGATTTAGGCTAATTTGAGGGGAAAAGAAAGAAAGTTTGGTCACCGTCTCGGAATGGCTTCAAAACCCACATACCCACTCCATATTTCATGAGGATTCCAGAATGCCGAATATTGTTGTCAAATTCATCCGTTTGGGCCTTTAAAGATGAAAAACGCGATTTAGGCTAATTTGAGGGGAAAAGAACGAAAGTTTGGTCACTGTCTCGAAATGGCTTCAAAACCCACATACACACTCCATATTTCATGAGGATTCAAGAATGCCCAATATTGTTGTCAAATTCATCCGTTTGGGCCTTTAAAGATGAAAAACGCGATTTAGGCTAATTTGAGGGGGAAAGAACGAAAGTTTGGTCACCGTCTCGGAATGGCTTCAAAACCCACATACACACTCCATATTTCATGAGGATTCCAGAATGCCCAAGATTGTTGTCAAATTCATCCGTTTGGGCCTTTAAAGATGAAAAACGCGATTTAGGCTAATTTGAGGGGAAAAGAAAGAAAGTTTGGTCATCGTCTCGGAATGGCTTCAAAACCTACATACCCGCTCCGTATTTCATGAGGATTCCAGAATGCCCAATATTGTTGTCAAATTCATCCGTTTGGGCCTTTAAAGATGAAAAACGCGATTTAGGCTAATTTGAGGGGAAAAGAAAGAAAGTTTGGTCACCGTCTCGGAATGGCTTCAAAACCCACATACCCGCTCCGTATTTCATGAGGATTCCAGAATGCCCAATATTGTTGTCAAATTCATCCGTTTGGGCCTTTAAAGATGAAAAACGCGATTTAGGCTAATTTGAGGGGAAAAGAAAGAAAGTTTGGTCACCGTCTCGGAATGGCTTCAAAACCCACATACCCACTCCATATTTCATGAGGATTCCAGAATGCCCAATATTCTTGTCAAATTCATCCGTCTGGGCCTTTAAAGATGAAAAACGCGATTTAGGCTAATTTGAGGGGAAAAGAACGAAAGTTTGGTCACCGTGTCGGAATGGCTTCAAAACCCACATACCCACTCCATATTTCATGAGGATTCCAGAATGCCCAATATTATTGTCAAATTCATCCGTTTGGGCCTTCAAAGATGAAAAACGTGATTTAGGCTAATTTGAGGGGAAAAGAAAGAAAGTTTGGTCACCGTCTCGGAATGGCTTCAAAACCCACATACCCACTCCATATTTCATGAGGATTCCAGAATGCCGAATGTTGTTGTCAAATTCATCCGTTTGGGCCTTTAAAGATGAAAAACGCGATTTAGGCTAATTTGAGGGGAAAAGAACGAAAGTTTGGTCACTGTCTCGAAATGGCTTCAAAACCCACATACACACTCCATATTTCATGAGGATTCAAGAATGCCCAATATTGTTGTCAAATTCATCCGTTTGGGCCTTTAAAGATGAAAAACGCGATTTAGGCTAATTTGAGGGGAAAAGAAAGAAAGTTTGGTCACCGTCTCGGAATGGCTTCAAAACCCACATACCCGCTCCGTATTTCATGAGGATTCCAGAATGCCCAATATTGTTGTCAAATTCATCCGTTTGGGCCTTTAAAGATGAAAAACGCGATTTAGGCTAATTTGAGGGGAAAAGAAAGAAAGTTTGGTCACCGTTTCGGAATGGCTTCAAAACCCACATACCCACTCCATATTTCATGAGGATTCCAGAATGCCCAATATTGTTGTCAAATTCATCCGTGTGGGCCTTTAAAGATGAAAAACGCGATTTAGGCTAATTTGAGGGGAAAAGAAAGAAAGTTTGGTCACCGTCTCGGAATGGCTTCAAAACCCACATACCCACTCCATATTTCATGAGGATTCCAGAATGCCCAATATTCTTGTCAAATTCATCCGTTTGGGCCTTTAAAGATGAAAAACGCGATTTAGGCTAATTTGAGGGGAAAAGAAAGAAAGTTTGGTCACCGTCTCGGAATGGCTTCAAAACCCACATACCCACTCCATATTTCATGAGGATTCCAGAATGCCCAATATTCTTGTCAAATTCATCCGTCTGGGCCTTTAAAGATGAAAAACGCGATTTAGGCTAATTTGAGGGGAAAAGAACGAAAGTTTGGTCACCGTGTCGGAATGGCTTCAAAACCCACATACCCACTCCATATTTCATGAGGATTCCAGAATGCCCAATATTGTTGTCAAATTCATCCGTTTGGGCCTTCAAAGATGAAAAACGTGATTTAGGCTAATTTGAGGGGAAAAGAAAGAAAGTTTGGTCACCGTCTCGGAATGGCTTCAAAACCCACATACCCACTCCATATTTCATGAGGATTCCAGAATGCCGAATATTGTTGTCAAATTCATCCGTTTGGGCCTTTAAAGATGAAAAACGCGATTTAGGCTAATTTGAGGGGAAAAGAACGAAAGTTTGGTCACTGTCTCGAAATGGCTTCAAAACCCACATACACACTCCATATTTCATGAGGATTCAAGAATGCCCAATATTGTTGTCAAATTCATCCGTTTGGGCCTTTAAAGATGAAAAACGCGATTTAGGCTAATTTGAGGGGGAAAGAACGAAAGTTTGGTCACCGTCTCGGAATGGCTTCAAAACCCACATACACACTCCATATTTCATGAGGATTCCAGAATGCCCAAGATTGTTGTCAAATTCATCCGTTTGGGCCTTTAAAGATGAAAAACGCGATTTAGGCTAATTTGAGGGGAAAAGAAAGAAAGTTTGGTCATCGTCTCGGAATGGCTTCAAAACCTACATACCCGCTCCGTATTTCATGAGGATTCCAGAATGCCCAATATTGTTGTCAAATTCATCCGTTTGGGCCTTTAAAGATGAAAAACGCGATTTAGGCTAATTTGAGGGGAAAAGAAAGAAAGTTTGGTCACCGTCTCGGAATGGCTTCAAAACCCACATACCCGCTCCGTATTTCATGAGGATTCCAGAATGCCCAATATTGTTGTCAAATTCATCCGTTTGGGCCTTTAAAGATGAAAAACGCGATTTAGGCTAATTTGAGGGGAAAAGAAAGAAAGTTTGGTCACCGTCTCGGAATGGCTTCAAAACCCACATACCCACTCCATATTTCATGAGGATTCCAGAATGCCCAATATTCTTGTCAAATTCATCCGTCTGGGCCTTTAAAGATGAAAAACGCGATTTAGGCTAATTTGAGGGGAAAAGAACGAAAGTTTGGTCACCGTGTCGGAATGGCTTCAAAACCCACATACCCACTCCATATTTCATGAGGATTCCAGAATGCCCAATATTATTGTCAAATTCATCCGTTTGGGCCTTCAAAGATGAAAAACGTGATTTAGGCTAATTTGAGGGGAAAAGAAAGAAAGTTTGGTCACCGACTCGGAATGGCTTCAAAACCCACATACCCACTCCATATTTCATGAGGATTCCAGAATGCCGAATATTGTTGTCAAATTCATCCGTTTGGGCCTTTAAAGATGAAAAACGCGATTTAGGCTAATTTGAGGGGAAAAGAACGAAAGTTTGGTCACTGTCTCGAAATGGCTTCAAAACCCACATACACACTCCATATTTCATGAGGATTCAAGAATGCCCAATATTGTTGTCAAATTCATCCGTTTGGGCCTTTAAAGATGAAAAACGCGATTTAGGCTAATTTGAGGGGAAAAGAAAGAAAGTTTGGTCACCGTCTCGGAATGGCTTCAAAACCCACATACCCGCTCCGTATTTCATGAGGATTCCAGAATGCCCAATATTGTTGTCAAATTCATCCGTTTGGGCCTTTAAAGATGAAAAACGCGATTTAGGCTAATTTGAGGGGAAAAGAAAGAAAGTTTGGTCACCGTTTCGGAATGGCTTCAAAACCCACATACCCACTCCATATTTCATGAGGATTCCAGAATGCCCAATATTGTTGTCAAATTCATCCGTGTGGGCCTTTAAAGATGAAAAACGCGATTTAGGCTAATTTGAGGGGAAAAGAAAGAAAGTTTGGTCACCGTCTCGGAATGGCTTCAAAACCCACATACCCACTCCATATTTCATGAGGATTCCAGAATGCCCAATATTCTTGTCAAATTCATCCGTTTGGGCCTTTAAAGATGAAAAACGCGATTTAGGCTAATTTGAGGGGAAAAGAAAGAAAGTTTGGTCACCGTCTCGGAATGGCTTCAAAACCCACATACCCACTCCATATTTCATGAGGATTCCAGAATGCCCAATATTCTTGTCAAATTCATCCGTCTGGGCCTTTAAAGATGAAAAACGCGATTTAGGCTAATTTAAGGGGAAAAGAAGGAAAGTTTGGTCACCGTGTCGGAATGGCTTCAAAACCCACATACCCACTCCATATTTCATGAGGATTCCAGAATGCCCAATATTGTTGTCAAATTCATCCGTTTGGGCCTTCAAAGATGAAAAACGTGATTTAGGTTAATTTGAGGGGAAAAGAAAGAAAGTTTGGTCACCGTCTCGGAATGGCTTCAAAACCCACATACCCACTCCATATTTCATGAGGATTCCAGAATGCCCAATATTCTTGTCAAATTCATCCGTCTGGGCCTTTAAAGATGAAAAACGCGATTTAGGCTAATTTGAGGGGAAAAGAACGAAAGTTTGGTCACCGTCTCGGAATGGCTTCAAAACCCACATACCCACTCCATATTTCATGAGGATTCCAGAATGCCCAATATTGTTGTCAAATTCATCCGTTTGGGCCTTTAAAGATGAAAAACGCGATTTAGGCTAATTTGAGGGGAAAAGAACGAAAGTTTGGTCACTGTCTCGAAATGGCTTCAAAACCCACATACACATTCCATATTTCATGAGGATTCAAGAATGCCCAATATTGTTGTCAAATTCATCCGTTTGGGCCTTTAAAGATGAAAAACGCGATTTAGGCTAATTTGAGGGGGGAAAGAACGAAAGTTTGGTCACTGTCTCGGAATGGCTTCAAAACCCACATACACACTCCATATTTCATGAGGATTCCAGAATGCCCAAGATTGTTGTCAAATTCATCCGTTTGCTCTTTTAAAGATGAAAAACGCGATTTAGGCTAATTTGAGGGGAAAAGAATGAAAGTTTGGTCATCGTCTCGGAATGGCTTCAAAACCCACATACCCGCTCCGTATTTGATGAGGATTCCAGAATGCCCAATATTGTTGTCAAATTCATCCGTTTGGGCCTTTAAAGATGAAAAACGCGATTTAGGCTAATTTGAGGGGAAAAGAAAGAAAGTTTGGTCACCGTCTCGGAATTGCTTCAAAACCCACATACCCACTCCATATTTCATGAGGATTCCAGAATGCCCAATATTGTTGTCAAATTCATCCGTGTGGGCCTTTAAAGATGAAAAACGCGATTTAGGCTAATTTGAGGGGAAAAGAAAGAAAGTTTGGTCACCGTCTCGGAATGGCTTCAAAACCCACATACCCACTCCATATTTCATGAGGATTCCAGAATGCCCAATATTCTTGTCAAATTCATCCGTCTGGGCCTTTAAAGATGAAAAACGCGATTTAGGCTAATTTGAGGGGAAAAGAAAGAAAGTTTGGTCACCGTCTCGGAATGGCTTCAAAACCCACATACCCGCTCCATATTTCATGAGGATTCCAGAATGCCCAATATTCTTGTCAAATTCATCCGTCTGGGCCTTTAAAGATGAAAAACGCGATTTAGGCTAATTTGAGGGGGAAAGAACGAAAGTTTGGTTACCGTCTCGGAATGGCTTCAAAACCCACATACACACTCCATATTTCATGAGGATTCCAGAATGCCCAAGATTGTTGTCAAATTCATCCGTTTGGGCCTTTAAAGATGAAAAACGCGATTTAGGCTAATTTTAGGGGAAAAGAAAGAAAGTTTGGTCATCGTCTCGGAATGGCTTCAAAACCCACATACCCGCTCCGTATTTCATGACGATTCCAGAATGCCCAATATTGTTATCAAATTCATCCGTCTAGGCCTTTAAAGATGAAAAACGCGATTTAGGCTAATTTGAGGGGAAAAGAAAGAAAGTTTGGTCACCGTATCGGAATGGCTTCAAAACCCACATACCCACTTCATATTTCATGAGGATTCCAGAATGCCCAATATTGTTATCAAATTCATCCGTCTAGGCCTTTAAAGATGAAAAACGCGATTTAGGCTAATTTGAGGGGAAAAGAACGAAAGTTTGGTCACTGTCTCGGAATGGCTTCAAAACCCACATACACACTCCATATTTCATGAGGATTCCAGAATGCCCAATATTGTTGTCAAATTCATCCGTTTGGGCTTTTAAAGATGAAAAACGCGATTTAGGCTAATTTGAGGGGAAAAGAACGAAAGTTTGGTCACCGTCTCGGAATGGCTTCAAAACCCACATACAGACTCCCTATTTCATGAGGATTCCAGAATGCCCAATATTGTTGTCAAATTCATCCGTTTGGGCCTTTAAAGATGAAAAACGCGATTTAGGCTAATTTGAAGGGAAAAGAAAGAAAGTTTGGTCACCGTCTCGGAATGGCTTCAAAACCCACATACCCCCTCCATATTTCATGAGGATTCCAGAATGCCTAATATTGTTGTCAAATTCATCCGTTTGGGCCTTTAAAGATGAAAAACGCGATTTAGGCTAATTTGAGGGGAAAAGAAAGAAAGTTTGGTCACCGTCTCGGAATGGCTTCAAAACCCACATACCCACTCCATATTTCATGAGGATTCCAGAATGCCCAATATTGTTGTCAAATTCATCCGTTTGGGCCTTTAAAGATGTAAAACGCGATTTAGGCTAATTTGAGGGGAAAAGAAAGAAAGTTTGGTCACCGTCTCGGAATGGCTTCAAAACCCACATACCCACTCCATATTTCATGAGGATTCCAGAATGCCCAATATTGTTGTCAAATTCATCCGTGTGGGCCTTCAAAGATGAAAAACGCGATTTAGGCTAATTTGAGGGGAAAAGAACGAAAGTTTGGTCACCGTCTCGGAATGGCTTCAAAACCCACATACCCACTCCATATTTCATGAGGATTCCAGAATGCCCAATATTGTTGTCAAATTCATCCGTTTGGGCCTTTAAAGATGAAAAACGCGATTTAGGCTAATTTGAGGGGAAAAGAACGAAAGTTTGGTCACTGTCTCGAAATGGCTTCAAAACCCACATACACACTCCATATTTCATGAGGATTCAAGAATGCCCAATATTGTTGTCAAATTCATCCGTTTGGGCCTTTAAAGATGAAAAACGCGATTTAGGCTAATTTGAGGGGGAAAGAACGAAAGTTTGGTCACCGTCTCGGAATGGCTTCAAAACCCACATACACACTCCATATTTCATGAGGATTCCAGAATGCCCAAGATTGTTGTCAAATTCATCCGTTTGGGCCTTTAAAGATGAAAAACGCGATTTAGGCTAATTTGAGGGGAAAAGAACGAAAGTTTGGTCACTGTCTCGAAATGGCTTCAAAACCCACATACACATTCCATATTTCATGAGGATTCAAGAATGCCCAATATTGTTGTCAAATTCATCCGTTTGGGCCTTTAAAGATGAAAAACGCGATTTAGGCTAATTTGAGGGGGGAAGAACGAAAGTTTGGTCACTGTCTCGTAATGGCTTCAAAACCCACATACACACTCCATATTTCATGAGGATTCCAGAATGCCCAAGATTGTTGTCAAATTCATCCGTTTGGGCTTTTAAAGATGAAAAACGCGATTTAGGCTAATTTGAGGGGAAAAGAAAGAAAGTTTGGTCATCGTCTCGGAATGGCTTCAAAACCCACATACCCGCTCCGTATTTCATGAGGATTCCAGAATGCCCAATATTGTTGTCAAATTCATCCGTTTGGGCCTTTAAAGATGAAAAACGCGATTTAGGCTAATTTGAGGGGAAAAGAAAGAAAGTTTGGTCACCGTCTCGGAATTGCTTCAAAACCCACATACCCACTCCATATTTCATGAGGATTCCAGAATGCCCAATATTGTTGTCAAATTCATCCGTGTGGGCCTTTAAAGATGAAAAACGCTATTTAGGCTAATTTGAGGGGAAAAGAAAGAAAGTTTGGTCACCGTCTCGGAATGGCTTCAAAACCCACATACCCACTCCATATCTCATGAGGATTCCAGAATGCCCAATATTCTTGTCAAATTCATCCGTCTGGGCCTTTAAAGATGAAAAACGCGATTTAGGCTAATTTGAGGGGGAAAGAACGAAAGTTTGGTTACCGTCTCGGAATGGCTTCAAAACCCACATACACACTCCATATTTCATGAGGATTCCAGAATGCCCAAGATTGTTGTCAAATTCATCCGTTTGGGCCTTTAAAGATGAAAAACGCGATTTAGGCTAATTTTAGGGGAAAAGAAAGAAAGTTTGGTCATCGTCTCGGAATGGCTTCAAAACCCACATACCCGCTCCGTATTTCATGACGATTCCAGAATGCCCAATATTGTTATCAAATTCATCCGTCTAGGCCTTTAAAGATGAAAAACGCGATTTAGGCTAATTTGAGGGGAAAAGAAAGAAAGTTTGGTCACCGTATCGGAATGGCTTCAAAACCCACATACCCACTTCATATTTCATGAGGATTCCAGAATGCCCAATATTGTTATCAAATTCATCCGTCTAGGCCTTTAAAGATGAAAAACGCGATTTAGGCTAATTTGAGGGGAAAAGAACGAAAGTTTGGTCACTGTCTCGGAATGGCTTCAAAACCCACATACACACTCCATATTTCATGAGGATTCCAGAATGCCCAATATTGTTGTCAAATTCATCCGTTTGGGCTTTTAAAGATGAAAAACGCGATTTAGGCTAATTTGAGGGGAAAAGAACGAAAGTTTGGTCACCGTCTCGGAATGGCTTCAAAACCCACATACAGACTCCATATTTCATGAGGATTCCAGAATGCCCAATATTGTTGTCAAATTCATCCGTTTGGGCCTTTAAAGATGAAAAACGCGATTTAGGCTAATTTTAGGGGAAAAGAAAGAAAGTTTGGTCATCGTCTCGGAATGGCTTCAAAACCCACATACCCGCTCCGTATTTCATGACGATTCCAGAATGCCCAATATTGTTATCAAATTCATCCGTCTAGGCCTTTAAAGATGAAAAACGCGATTTAGGCTAATTTGAGGGGAAAAGAAAGAAAGTTTGGTCACCGTATCGGAATGGCTTCAAAACCCACATACCCACTTCATATTTCATGAGGATTCCAGAATGCCCAATATTGTTATCAAATTCATCCGTCTAGGCCTTTAAAGATGAAAAACGCGATTTAGGCTAATTTGAGGGGAAAAGAACGAAAGTTTGGTCACTGTCTCGGAATGGCTTCAAAACCCACATACACACTCCATATTTCATGAGGATTCCAGAATGCCCAATATTGTTGTCAAATTCATCCGTTTGGGCTTTTAAAGATGAAAAACGCGATTTAGGCTAATTTGAGGGGAAAAGAACGAAAGTTTGGTCACCGTCTCGGAATGGCTTCAAAACCCACATACAGACTCCATATTTCATGAGGATTCCTGAATGCCCAATATTGTTGTCAAATTCATCCGTTTGGGCCTTTAAAGATGAAAAACGCGATTTAGGCTAATTTGAAGGGAAAAGAAAGAAAGTTTGGTCACCGTCTCGGAATGGCTTCAAAACCCACATACCCACTCCATATTTCATGAGGATTCCAGAATGCCCAATATTGTTGTCAAATTCATCCGTTTGGGCCTTTAAAGATGAAAAACGCGATTTAGGCTAATTTGAGGGGAAAAGAAAGAAAGTTTGGTCACCGTCTCGGAATGGCTTCAAAACCCACATACCCACTCCATATTTCATGAGGATTCCAGAATGCCCAATATTGTTGTCAAATTCATCCGTTTGGGCCTTTAAAGATGTAAAACGCGATTTAGGCTAATTTGAGGGGAAAAGAAAGAAAGTTTGGTCACCGTCTCGGAATGGCTTCAAAACCCACATACCCACTCCATATTTCATGAGGATTCCAGAATGCCCAATATTGTTGTCAAATTCATCCGTGTGGGCCTTCAAAGATGAAAAACGCGATTTAGGCTAATTTGAGGGGAAAAGAACGAAAGTTTGGTCACCGTCTCGGAATGGCTTCAAAACCCACATACCCACTCCATATTTCATGAGAATTCCAGAATGCCCAATATTGTTGTCAAATTCATCCGTTTGGGCCTTTAAAGATGAAAAACGCGATTTAGGCTAATTTGAGGGGAAAAGAACGAAAGTTTGGTCACTGTCTCGAAATGGCTTCAAAACCCACATACACACTCCATATTTCATGAGCATTCAAGAATGCCCAATATTGTTGTCAAATTCATCCGTTTGGGCCATTAAAGATGAAAAACGCTATTTAGGCTAATTTGAGGGGGAAAGAACGAAAGTTTGGTCACCGTCTCGGAATGGCTTCAAAACCCACATACATACTCCATATTTCATGAGGATTCAGGAATGCCCAATATTGTTGTCAAATTCATCCGTTTGGGCTTTAAAGATGAAAAACGTGATTTAGGCTAATTAGAGGGGAAAAGAATTAAAGTTTGCTCACTGTCTCGGAATGGCTTCAAAACCCACATACCCGCTCCGTATTTCATGAGGATTCCAGAATGCCCAATATTGTTGTCAAATTCATCCGTTTGGGCCTTTAAAGATGAAAAACGCGATTTAGGCTAATTTGAGGGGAAAAGAAAGAAAGTTTGGTCACCGTGTCGGAATGGCTTCAAAACCCACATACCCACTCCATATTTCATGAGCATTCCAGAATGCCCAATATTGTTGTCAAATTCATCCGTGTGGGCCTTTAAAGATGAAAAACGCGATTTGGGCTAATTTGAGGGGAAAAGAAAGAAAGTTTGGTCACCGTCTCGGAATGGCTTCAAAACCCACATACCCACTCCATATTTCATGAGGATTCCAGAATGCCCAATATTCTTGTCAAATTCATCCGTTTGGGCCTTTAAAGATGAAAAACGCGATTTAGGCTAATTTGAGGGGAAAAGAACGAAAGTTTGGTCACCGTCTCGGAATGGCTTCAAAACCCACATACCCACTCCATATTTCTGAGGATTCCAGAATGCCCAATATTGTTGTCAAATTCATCCGTTTGGGCCTTTAAAGATGAAAAACGCGATTTAGGCTAATTTGAGGGGAAAAGAACGAAAGTTTGGTCACTGTCTCGGAATGGCTTCAAAACCCACATACATACTCCATATTTCATGAGGATTCAGGAATGCCCAATATTGTTGTCAAATTCATCCGTTTGGGCTTTAAAGATGAAAAACGTGATTTAGGCTAATTAGAGGGGAAAAGAATTAAAGTTTGCTCCCTGTCTCGGAATGGCTTCAAAACCCACATACACACTCCATATTTCATGAGGATTCCAGAATGCCCAAGATTGTTGTCAAATTCATCTGTTTGGGCTTTTAAAGATGAAAAACGCGATTTCGGCTAATTTGAGGGGAAAAGAAAGAAAGTTTGGTCATCGTCTCGGAATGGCTTCAAAACCCACATACCCGCTCCGTATTTCATGAGGATTCCAGAATGCCCAATATTGTTGTCAAATTCATCCGTTTGGGCCTTTAAAGATGAAAAACGCGATTTAGGCTAATTTGAGGGGAAAAGAAAGAAAGTTTGGTCACCGTCTCGGAATTGCTTCAAAACCCACATACCCGCTCCATATTTCATGAGGATTGCAGAATGCCCAATATTGTTGTCAAATTCATCCGTTTGGGCCTTTAAAGATGAAAAACGCGATTTAGGCTAATTTGAGGGGAAAAGAAAGAAAGTTTGGTCACCGTCTCGGAATGGCTTCAAAACCCACATACCCACTCCATATTTCATGAGGATTCCAGAATGCCCAATATTCTTGTCAAATTCATCCGTCTGGGCCTTTAAAGATGAAAAACGCGATTTAGGCTAATTTGAGGGGAAAAGAACGAAAGTTTGGTTACCGTCTCGGAATGGCTTCAAAACCCACATACACACTCCATATTTCATGAGGATTCCAGAATACCCAAGATTGTTGTCAAATTCATCCGTTTGGGCCTTTAAAGATGAAAAACGCGATTTAGGCTAATTTGAGGGGAAAAGAAAGAAAGTTTGGTCATCGTCTCGGAATGGCTTGAAAACCCACATACCCGCTCCGTATTTCATGAGGATTCCAGAATGCCCAATATTGTTGTCAAATTCATCCGTTTGGGCCTTTGAAGATGAAAAACGCGATTTAGGCTAATTTGAGGGGAAAAGAAAGAAATTTTGGTCACCGTCTCGGAATGGCTTCAAAACCCACATACACACTCCATATTTCATGAGGATTCCAGAATGCCCAAGATTGTTGTCAAATTCATCCGTTTGGGCCTTTAAAGATGAAAAACGCGATTTAGGCTAATTTGAGGGGAAAAGAAAGAAAGTTTGGTCATCGTCTCGGAATGGCTTCAAAACCGACATACCCGCTCCGTATTTCATGAGGATTCCAGAATACCCAATATTGTTGTCAAATTCATCCGTTTGGGCCTTTAAAGATGAAAAACGCGATTTAGGCTAATTTGAGGGGAAAAGAAAGAAAGTTTGGTCACCGTCTCGGAATGGCTTCAAAACCCACATACCCGCTCCGTATTTCATGAGGATTCCAGAATGCCCAATATTGTTGTCAAATTCATCCGTTTGGGCCTTTAAAGATGAAAAACGCGATTTAGGCTAATTTGAGGGGAAAAGAAAGAAAGTTTGGTCACCGTCTCGGAATGGCTTCAAAACCCACATACCCGCTCCGTATTTCATGAGGATTCCAGAATGCCCAATATTGTTGTCAAATTCATCCGTTTGGGCCTTTAAAGATGAAAAACGCGATTTAGGCTAATTTGAGGGGAAAAGAAAGAAAGTTTGGTCACCGTCTCGGAATGGCTTCAAAACCCACATACCCACTCCGTATTTCATGAGGATTCCAGAATGCCCAATATTGTTGTCAAATTCATCCGTTTGGGCTTTTAAAGATGAAAAACACGATTTACGCTAATTTGAGGGGAAAAGAACGAAAGTTTGGTCACCGTCACGGAATGGCTTCAAAAGCCACATACCCACTCGATATTTCATGAGGATTCCAGAATGCCCAATATTGTTGTCAAATTCATCCGTTTGGGCCTTTAAAGATGAAAAACGCGATTTAGGCTAATTTGAGGGGAAAAGAAAGAAAGTTTGGTCACCGTCTCGGATTGGCTTCAAAACCAACATACCCACTCCATATTTCATGAGGATTCCAGAATGCCCAATATTGTTGTCAAATTCATCCGTTTGGGCCTTTAAAGATGAAAAACACGATTTAGTCTAATTTGAGGGGAAAACAACGAAAGTTTGGTCACTGTCTCGGAATGGCTTCAAAACCCACATACCCACTACATATTTCATGAGGATTCCAGAATGCTCAATATTGTTGTCAAATTCATCCGTTTGGGCCTTTAAAGATGAAAAACGCGATTTAGGCTAATTTGAGGGGAAAAGAACGAAAGTTTGGTCACGGTCTCGGAATGGCTTCAAAAGCCACATACCCACTCGATATTTCATGAGGATTCCAGAATGCTCAATATTGTTGTCAAATTCATCTGTTTGGGCCTTTAAAGATGAAAAACGCGATTTAGGCTAATTTGAGGGGAAAAGAACGAAAGTTTGGTCACTGTCTCGAAATGGCTTCAAAACCCACATACACACTCCATATTTCATGAGGATTCAAGAATGCCCAATATTGTTGTCAAATTCATCCGTTTGGGCCTTTAAAGATGAAAAACGCGATTTAGGCTAATTTGAGGGGGAAAGAACGAAAGTTTGGTCACTGTCTCGGAATGGCTTCAAAACACACATACACACTCCATATTTCATGAGGATTCCAGAATGCCCAAGATTGTTGTCAAATTCATCCGTTTGGGCCTTTAAAGATGAAAAACGCGATTTAGGCTAATTTGAGGGGAAAAGAAAGAAAGTTTGGTCATCGTCTCGGAATGGCTTCAAAACCCACATACCCGCTCCGTATTTGATGAGGATTCCAGAATGCCCAATATTGTTGTCAAATTCATCCGTTTGGCCTTTAAAGATGAAAAACGCGATTTAGGCTAATTTGAGGGGAAAAGAAAGAAAGTTTGGTCACCGTCTCGGAATGGCTTCAAAACCCACATACCCACTCCATATTTCATGAGGATTCCAGAATGCCCAATATTGTTGTCAAATTCATCCGTCTGGGCCTTTAAAGATGAAAAACGCGATTTAGGCTAATTTGAGGGGAAAGGAACGAAAGTTTGTTCACTGTCTCGGAATGGCTTCAAAACCCACATACCCACTCCATATTTCATGAGGATTCCAGAATGCCCAATATTGTTGTCAAATTCATCCGTTTGGGCCTTTAAAGATGAAAAACGCGATTTAGGCTAATTTGAGGGGAAAAGAACGAAAGTTTGGTCACTGGCTCGCAATGGCTTCAAAACCCACATACACACTCCATATTTCATGAGGATTCAATAATGCCCAATATTGTTGTCAAATTCATCCGTTTGGGCCTTTGAAGATGAAAAACGCGATTTAGGCTAATTTGAGGGGGAAAGAACGAAAGTTTGGTCACTGTCTCGGAATGGCTTCAAAACCCACATACACACTCCATATTTCATGAGGATTCCAGAATGCCCAAGATTGTTGTCAAATTCATCCGTTTGGGCCTTTAAAGATGAAAAACGCGATTTAGGCTAATTTGAGGGGAAAAGAACGAAAGTTTGGTCACTGTCTCGAAATGGCTTCAAAACCCACATACACACTCCATATTTCATGAGGATTCAAGAATGCCCAATATTGTTGTCAAATTCATCCGTTTGGGCCTTTGAAGATGAAAAACGCGATTTAGGCTAATTTGAGGGGAAAAGAAAGAAATTTTGGTCACCGTCTCGGAATGGCTTCAAAACCCACATACCCACTCCATATTTCATGAGGATTCCAGAATGCCCAATATTGTTGTCAAATTCATCCGTCTGGGCCTTTAAAGATGAAAAACGCGATTTAGGCTAATTTGAGGTGAAAAGAATGAAAGTTTGTTCCTTGTCTAGGAATGGCTTGAAAACCCACATACCCACTCCATATTTCATGAGGAATGCAGAATGCCCAATATTTTTTTCACATTCATCCGTTTGGGCCTTTAAAGATGAAAAACGCGATTTAGGCTAATTTTAGGGGAAAAGAACGAAAGTTTGGTCATTGTCTTGGAATGGCTTCAAAACCCACATACCCACTCCATATTTCATGAGGATTCCAGAATGCCCAATATTGTTGTCAAATTCATCCGTTTGAGCCTTTAAAGATGAAAAACGCGATTTAGGCTAATTTTAGGGGAAAAGAACGAAAGTTTGGTCATTGTCTCGGAATGGCTTCAAAACCCACATACCCACTCCATATTTCATGAGGATTCCAGAATGCCCAATATTGTTGTCAAATTCATCCGTTTGGGCCTTTAAAGATGAAAAACGCGATTTAGCCTAATTTAAGGGGAAAAGAACGAAAGTTTGCTCACTGTTTCGGAATGGCTTCAAAACCCACATACACACTCCATATTTCATGAGGATTCAAGAATGCCCAATATTGTTGTCAAATTCATCCGTTTGGGCTTTAAAGATGAAAAACGTGATTTAGGCTAATTAGAGGGGAAAAGAATGAAAGTTTGCTCACTGTCTCGGAATGGCTTCAAATCCCACATACCCGCTCCGTATTTCATGTGGATTCCAGAATGCCCAATATTGTTGTCAAATTCATCCGTTTGGGCCTTTAAAGATGAAAAACGCGATTTAGGCTAATTTGAGGGAAAAGAACGAAAGTTTGGTCACCGTCTCGGAATGGCTTCAAAACCCACATACCCACTCCGTATTTCATGAGGATTCCAGAATGCCCAATATTGTTGTCAAATTCATCCGTTTGGGCGTTTAAAGATGAAAAACGCGATTTAGGCTAATTTGAGGGGAAAAGAACGAAAGTTTGGTCACGGTCTCGGAATGGCTTCAAAAGCCACATACCCACTCCATATTTCATGAGGATTCCAGAATGCCCAATATTGTTGTCAAATTCATCCGTTTGGGCCTTTAAAGATGAAAAACGCGATTTAGACTAATTTAAGGGGAAAAGAACGAAAGTTTGCTCACTGTTTCGGAATGGCTTCAAAACCCACATACACACTCCATATTTCATGAGGATTCAAGAATGCCCAATATTGTTGTCAAATTCATCCGTTTGGGCTTTAAAGATGAAAAACGTGATTTAGGCTAATTAGAGGGGAAAAGAATGAAAGTTTGCTCACTGTCTCGGAATGGCTTCAAATCCCACATACCCGCTCCGTATTTCATGTGGATTCCAGAATGCCCAATATTGTTGTCAAATTCATCCGTTTGGGCCTTTAAAGATGAAAAACGCGATTTAGGCTAATTTGAGGGGAAAAGAACGAAAGTTGGTCACTGTCTCGAAATGGCTTCAAAACCCACATACACACTCCATATTTCATGAGGATTCAAGAATGCCCAATATTGTTGTCAAATTCATCCGTTTGGGCCTTTAAAGATGAAAAACGCGATTTAGGCTAATTTGAGGGGGAAAGAACGAAAGTTTGGTCACTGTCTCGGAATGGCTTCAAAACACACATACACACTCCATATTTCATGAGGATTCCAGAATGCCCAAGATTGTTGTCAAATTCATCCGTTTGGGCCTTTAAAGATGAAAAACGCGATTTAGGCTAATTTGAGGGGAAAAGAAAGAAAGTTTGGTCATCGTCTCGGAATGGCTTCAAAACCCACATACCCGCTCCGTATTTGATGAGGATTCCAGAATGCCCAATATTGTTGTCAAATTCATCCGTTTGGCCTTTAAAGATGAAAAACGCGATTTAGGCTAATTTGAGGGGAAAAGAAAGAAAGTTTGGTCACCGTCTCGGAATGGCTTCAAAACCCACATACCCACTCCATATTTCATGAGGATTCCAGAATGCCCAATATTGTTGTCAAATTCATCCGTCTGGGCCTTTAAAGATGAAAAACGCGATTTAGGCTAATTTGAGGGGAAAGGAACGAAAGTTTGTTCACTGTCTCGGAATGGCTTCAAAACCCACATACCCACTCCATATTTCATGAGGATTCCAGAATGCCCAATATTGTTGTCAAATTCATCCGTTTGGGCCTTTAAAGATGAAAAACGCGATTTAGGCTAATTTGAGGGGAAAAGAACGAAAGTTTGGTCACTGGCTCGCAATGGCTTCAAAACCCACATACACACTCCATATTTCATGAGGATTCAATAATGCCCAATATTGTTGTCAAATTCATCCGTTTGGGCCTTTGAAGATGAAAAACGCGATTTAGGCTAATTTGAGGGGGAAAGAACGAAAGTTTGGTCACTGTCTCGGAATGGCTTCAAAACCCACATACACACTCCATATTTCATGAGGATTCCAGAATGCCCAAGATTGTTGTCAAATTCATCCGTTTGGGCCTTTAAAGATGAAAAACGCGATTTAGGCTAATTTGAGGGGAAAAGAACGAAAGTTTGGTCACTGTCTCGAAATGGCTTCAAAACCCACATACACACTCCATATTTCATGAGGATTCAAGAATGCCCAATATTGTTGTCAAATTCATCCGTTTGGGCCTTTGAAGATGAAAAACGCGATTTAGGCTAATTTGAGGGGAAAAGAAAGAAATTTTGGTCACCGTCTCGGAATGGCTTCAAAACCCACATACCCACTCCATATTTCATGAGGATTCCAGAATGCCCAATATTGTTGTCAAATTCATCCGTCTGGGCCTTTAAAGATGAAAAACGCGATTTAGGCTAATTTGAGGTGAAAAGAATGAAAGTTTGTTCCTTGTCTAGGAATGGCTTGAAAACCCACATACCCACTCCATATTTCATGAGGAATGCAGAATGCCCAATATTTTTTTCACATTCATCCGTTTGGGCCTTTAAAGATGAAAAACGCGATTTAGGCTAATTTTAGGGGAAAAGAACGAAAGTTTGGTCATTGTCTTGGAATGGCTTCAAAACCCACATACCCACTCCATATTTCATGAGGATTCCAGAATGCCCAATATTGTTGTCAAATTCATCCGTTTGAGCCTTTAAAGATGAAAAACGCGATTTAGGCTAATTTTAGGGGAAAAGAACGAAAGTTTGGTCATTGTCTCGGAATGGCTTCAAAACCCACATACCCACTCCATATTTCATGAGGATTCCAGAATGCCCAATATTGTTGTCAAATTCATCCGTTTGGGCCTTTAAAGATGAAAAACGCGATTTAGACTAATTTAAGGGGAAAAGAACGAAAGTTTGCTCACTGTTTCGGAATGGCTTCAAAACCCACATACACACTCCATATTTCATGAGGATTCAAGAATGCCCAATATTGTTGTCAAATTCATCCGTTTGGGCTTTAAAGATGAAAAACGTGATTTAGGCTAATTAGAGGGGAAAAGAATGAAAGTTTGCTCACTGTCTCGGAATGGCTTCAAATCCCACATACCCGCTCCGTATTTCATGTGGATTCCAGAATGCCCAATATTGTTGTCAAATTCATCCGTTTGGGCCTTTAAAGATGAAAAACGCGATTTAGGCTAATTTGAGGGGAAAAGAACGAAAGTTTGGTCACCGTCTCGGAATGGCTTCAAAACCCATATACCCACTCCGTATTTCATGAGGATTCCAGAATGCCCAATATTGTTGTCAAATTCATCCGTTTGGGCGTTTAAAGATGAAAAACGCGATTTAGGCTAATTTGAGGGGAAAAGAACGAAAGTTTGGTCACGGTCTCGGAATGGCTTCAAAAGCCACATACCCACTCCATATTTCATGAGGATTCCAGAATGCCCAATATTGTTGTCAAATTCATCCGTTTGGGTCTTTAAAGATGAAAAACGCGATTTAGGCTAATTTGAGGGGAAAAGAACGAAAGTTTGGTCACGGTCTCGGAATGGCTTCAAAAGCCACATACCCACTCCATATTTCCTGAGGATTCCAGAATGCCCATTATTGTTGTCAAATTCATCCGTTTGGGCCTTTAAAGATTAAAAACGCGATTTAGGCTAATTTGAGGGGAAAAGAACGAAAGTTTGGTCACTGTCTCGAAATGGCTTCAAAACCCACATACACACTCCATATATCATGAGGATTCAAGAATGCCCAATATTGCTGTCAAATTCATCCGTTTGGGCTTTAAAGATGAAAAACGTGATTTAGGCTAATTAGAGGGGAAAAGAATGAAAGTTTGCTCACTGTCTCGGAATGGCTTCAAATCCCACATACCCGCTCCGTATTTCATGTGGATTCCAGAATGCCCAATATTGTTGTCAAATTCATCCGTTTGGGCCTTTAAAGATGAAAAACGTGATTTAGGCTAATTAGAGGTGAAAAGAATGAAAGTTTGCTCACTGTCTCGGAATGACTTCAAAACCCACATACCCGCTCCGTATTTCATGAGGATTCCAGAACGCCCAATATTGTTGCCAAATTCATCTGTTTGGGCCTTTAAAGATGAAAAACGCGATTTAGGCTAATTTTAGGGGAAAAGAACGAATGTTTGGTCACTGTCTCGGAATGGCTTCAAAACCCACATACCCACTCCATATTTCATGAGGATTCCAGAATGCCCAATATTGTTGTCAAATTCATCCGTTTACGCCTTTAAAGATGAAAAACGCGATTTAGGCTAATTTGAGGGGAAAAGAACGAAAGTTTGGTCACTGTCTCGAAATGGCTTCAAAACCCACATACACACTCCATATTTCATGAGGATTCAAGAATGCCCAATATTGTTGTCAAATTCATCCGTTTGGGCCTTTAAAGATGAAAAACGCGATTTAGGGTAATTTGAGGGGGAAAGAACGAAAGTTTGGTCACTGTCTCGAAATGGCTTCAAAACCCACATACACACTCCATATTTCATGAGGATTCTAGAATGCCCAAGATTGTTGTCAAATTCATCCGTTTGGGCCTTTAAAGATGAAAAACGCGATTTAGGCTAATTTGAGGGGAAAAGAAAGAAAGTTTGGTCACCGTCTCGGAATGGCTTCAAAACCCACATACCCGCTCCGTATTTCATGAGGATTCCAGAATGCTCAATATTGTTGTCAAATTCATCCGTTTGGGCCTTTAAAGATGAAAAACGCGATTTAGGCTAATTTGAGGGGAAAAGAACGAAAGTTTGGTCACTGTCTCGAAATGGCTTCAAAACCCACATACACATTCCATATTTCATGAGGATTCAAGAATGCCCAATATTGTTGTCAAATTCATCCGTTTGGGCCTTTAAAGATGAAAAACGCGATTTAGGCTAATTTGAGGGGGAAAGAACGAAAGTTTGGTCACTGTCTCGGAATGGCTTCAAAACCCACATACACACTCCATATTTCATGAGGATTCCAGAATGCCCAAGATTGTTGTCAAATTCATCCGTTTGGGCCTTTAAAGATGAAAAACGCGATTTAGGCTAATTTGAGGGGAAAAGAAAGAAAGTTTGGTCACCGTCTCGGAATGGCTTCAAAACCCACATACCCGCTCCGTATTTCATGAGGATTCCAGAATGCTCAATATTGTTGTCAAATTCATCCGTTTGGGCCTTTAAAGATGAAAAACGCGAAGTAGGCTAATTTGAGGGGAAAAGAACGAAAGTTTGGTCACTGTCTCGAAATGGCTTCAAAACCCACATACACATTCCATATTTCATGAGGATTCAAGAATGCCCAATATTGTTGTCAAATTCATCCGTTTGGGCCTTTAAAGATGAAAAACGCGATTTAGGCTAATTTGAGGGGGAAAGAACGAAAGTTTGGTCACTGTCTCGGAATGGCTTCAAAACCCACATACACACTCCATATTTCATGAGGATTCCAGAATGCCCAAGATTGTTGTCAAATTCATCCGTTTGGGCCTTTAAAGATGAAAAACGCGATTTAGGCTAATTTGAGGGGAAAATAAAGAAAGTTTGGTCAGCGTCTCGGAATGGCTTCAAAACCCACATACCCGCTCCGTATTTGATGAGGATTCCAGAATGCCCAATATTGTTGTCAAATTCATCCGTGTGGGCCTTTAAAGATGAAAAACGCGATTTAGGCTAATTTGAGGGGAAAAGAACGAAAGTTTGGTCACTGTCTCGAAATGGCTTCAAAACCCACATACACACTCCATATATCATGAGGATTCAAGAATGCCCAATATTGCTGTCAAATTCATCCGTTTGGGCCTTTAAAGATGAAAAACGTGATTTAGGCTAATTAGAGGTGAAAAGAATGAAAGTTTGCTCACTGTCTCGGAATGGCTTCAAAACCCACATACCCGCTCCGTATTTCATGAGGATTCCAGAACGCCCAATATTGTTGCCAAATTCATCTGTTTGGGCCTTTAAAGATGAAAAACGCGATTTAGGCTAATTTTAGGGGAAAAGAACGAATGTTTGGTCACTGTCTCGGAATGGCTTCAAAAGCCACATACCCACTCCATATTTCCTGAGGATTCCAGAATGCCCATTATTGTTGTCAAATTCATCCGTTTGGGCCTTTAAAGATTAAAAACGCGATTTAGGCTAATTTGAGGGGAAAAGAACGAAAGTTTGGTCACTGTCTCGAAATGGCTTCAAAACCCACATACACACTCCATATATCATGAGGATTCAAGAATGCCCAATATTGCTGTCAAATTCATCCGTTTGGGCCTTTAAAGATGAAAAACGTGATTTAGGCTAATTAGAGGTGAAAAGAATGAAAGTTTGCTCACTGTCTCGGAATGGCTTCAAAACCCACATACCCGCTCCGTATTTCATGAGGATTCCAGAACGCCCAATATTGTTGCCAAATTCATCTGTTTGGGCCTTTAAAGATGAAAAACGCGATTTAGGCTAATTTTAGAGGAAAAGAACGAATGTTTGGTCACTGTCTCGGAATGGCTTCAAAACCCACATACCCACTCCATATTTCATGAGGATTCCAGAATGCCCAATATTGTTGTCAAATTCATCCGTTTGGGCCTTTAAAGATGAAAAACGCGATTTAGGCTAATTTGAGGGGAAAAGAACGAAAGTTTGGTCACTGTCTCGAAATGGCTTCAAAACCCACATACACACTCCATATTTCATGAGGATTCAAGAATGCCCAATATTGTTGTCAAATTCATCCGTTTGGGCCTTTAAAGATGAAAAACGCGATTTAGGGTAATTTGAGGGGAAAAGAACGAAAGTTTGGTCACGGTCTCGCAATGGCTTCAAAACCCACATACACACTCCATATTTCATGAGGATTCAATAATGCCCAATATTGTTGTCAAATTCATCCGTTTGGGCCTTTGAAGATGAAAACCGCGATTTAGGCTAATTTGAGGGGGAAAGAACGAAAGTTTGGTCACTGTCTCGGAATGGCTTCAAAACCCACATACACACTCCATATTTCATGAGGATTCCAGAATGCCCAAGATTGTTGTCAAATTCATCCGTTTGGGCCTTTAAAGATGAAAAACGCGATTTAGGCTAATTTTAGGGGGAAAGAAAGAAAGTTTGGTCACTGTCTCGGAATGGCTTCAAAACCCACATACACACTCCATATTTCATGAGGATTCCAGAATGCCCAAGATTGTTGTCAAATTCATCCGTCTGTGCCTTTAAAGATGAAAAACGGGATTTAGGCTAATTTGAGGGGAAAAGAACGAATGTTTGGTCACCGTCTCGGAATGGCTTCAAAACCCACATACCCACTCTATATTTCATGAGGATTCCAGAATGCCCAATATTGTTGTCAAATTCATCCGTTTGGGCCTTTAAAGATGAAAAACACGATTTAGGCTAATTTAAGGGGAAAAGAACGAAAGTTTGGTCACTGTCTCGTAATGGCTTCAAAACCCACATACACACTCCATATTTCATGAGGATTCAAGAATGCCCAATACTGTTGTCGAATTCATCCGTTTGGGCCTTTAAAGATGAAAAACGTGATTTAGGCTAATTAGAGGGGAAAAGAATGAAAGTTTGCTCACTGTCTTGGTATGGCTTCAAAACCCACATACCCACTCCGTATTTCATGAGGATTCCAGAATGCCCAATATTGTTGTCAAATTCATCCGTTTGGGCCTTTAAAGATGAAAAACGCGATTTAGGCTAATTTTAGGGGAAAAGAACGAAAGTTTGGTCATTGTCTCGGAATGGCTTCAAAACCCACATACCCACTCCATATTTCATGAGGATTCCAGAATGCCCAATATTGTTGTCAAATTCATCCGTTTCGGCCTTTAAAGATGAAAAACGCGATTTAGACTAATTTAAGGGGAAAAGAACGAAAGTTTGCTCACTGTCTCGGAATGGCTTCAAAACCCACATACACACTCCATATTTCATGAGGATTCAAGAATGCCCAATATTGTTGTCAAATTCATCCGTTTGGGCTTTAAAGATGAAAAACGTGATTTAGGCTAATTAGAGGGGAAAAGAATGAAAGTTTGCTCACTGTCTCGGAATGGCTTCAAATCCCACATACCCGCTCCGTATTTCATGTGGATTCCAGAATGCCCAATATTGTTGTCAAATTCATCCGTTTGGGCCTTTAAAGATGAAAAACGCGATTTAGGCTAATTTGAGGGGAAAAGAACGAAAGTTTGGTCACCGTCTCGGAATGGCTTCAAAACCCACATACCCACTCCGTATTTCATGAGGATTCCAGAATGCCCAATATTGTTGTCAAATTCATCCGTTTGGGCTTTTAAAGATGAAAAACGCGATTTAGGCTAATTTGAGGGGAAAAGAACGAAAGTTTGGTCACGGTCTCGGAATGGCTTCAAAAGCCACATACCCACTCCATATTTCATGAGGATTCCAGAATGCCCAATATTGTTGTCAAATTCATCCGTTTGGGTCTTTAAAGATGAAAAACGCGATTTAGGCTAATTTGAGGGGAAAAGAACGAAAGTTTGGTCACGGTCTCGGAATGGCTTCAAAAGCCACATACCCACTCCATATTTCCTGAGGATTCCAGAATGCCCATTATTGTTGTCAAATTCATCCGTTTGGGCCTTTAAAGATTAAAAACGCGATTTAGGCTAATTTGAGGGGAAAAGAACGAAAGTTTGGTCACTGTCTCGAAATGGCTTCAAAACCCACATACACACTCCATATATCATGAGGATTCAAGAATGCCCAATATTGCTGTCAAATTCATCCGTTTGGGCCTTTAAAGATGAAAAACGTGATTTAGGCTAATTAGAGGTGAAAAGAATGAAAGTTTGCTCACTGTCTCGGAATGGCTTCAAAACCCACATACCCGCTCCGTATTTCATGAGGATTCCAGAACGCCCAATATTGTTGCCAAATTCATCTGTTTGGGCCTTTAAAGATGAAAAACGCGATTTAGGCTAATTTTAGGGGAAAAGAACGAATGTTTGGTCACTGTCTCGGAATGGCTTCAAAACCCACATACCCACTCCATATTTCATGAGGATTCCAGAATGCCCAATATTGTTGTCAAATTCATCCGTTTGGGCCTTTAAAGATGAAAAACGCGATTTAGGCTAATTTGAGGGGAAAAGAACGAAAGTTTGGTCACTGTCTCGAAATGGCTTCAAAACCCACATACACACTCCATATTTCATGAGGATTCAAGAATGCCCAATATTGTTGTCAAATTCATCCGTTTGGGCCTTTAAAGATGAAAAACGCGATTTAGGGTAATTTGAGGGGGAAAGAACGAAAGTTTGGTCACTGTCTCGGAATGGCTTCAAAACCCACATACACACTCCATATTTCATGAGGATTCTAGAATGCCCAAGATTGTTGTCAAATTCATCCGTTTGGGCCTTTAAAGATGAAAAACGCGATTTAGGCTAATTTGAGGGGAAAAGAAAGAAAGTTTGGTCACCGTCTCGGAATGGCTTCAAAACCCACATACCCGCTCCGTATTTCATGAGGATTCCAGAATGCTCAATATTGTTGTCAAATTCATCCGTTTGGGCCTTTAAAGATGAAAAACGCGATTTAGGCTAATTTGAGGGGAAAAGAACGAAAGTTTGGTCACTGTCTCGAAATGGCTTCAAAACCCACATACACACTCCCTATTTCATGAGGATTCAAGAATGCCCAATATTGTTGTCAAATTCATCCGTTTGGGCCTTTAAAGATGAAAAACGCGATTTAGGGTAATTTGAGGGGGAAAGAACGAAAGTTTGGTCACGGTCTCGGAATGGCTTCAAAACCCACATACACACTCCATATTTCATGAGGATTCTAGAATGCCCAAGATTGTTGTCAAATTCATCCGTTTGGGCCTTTAAAGATGAAAAACGCGATTTAGGCTAATTTGAGGGGAAAAGAAAGAAAGTTTGGTCACCGTCTCGGAATGGCTTCAAAACCCACATACCCGCTCCGTATTTCATGAGGATTCCAGAATGCCCAATATTGTTGTCAAATTCATCTGTTTGGGCCTTTAAAGATGAAAAACGCGATTTAGGCTAATTTGAGGGGAAAAGAACGAAAGTTTGGTCACTGTCTCGAAATGGCTTTAAAACCCACATACACACTCCATATTTCATGAGGATTCAAGAATGCCCAATATTGTTGTCAAATTCATCCGTTTGGGCCTTTAAAGATGAAAAACGCGATTTAGGCTAATTTGAGGGGGAAAGAACGAAAGTTTGGTCACTGTCTCGGAATGGCTTCAAAACCCACATACACACTCCATATTTCATGAGGATTCCAGAATGCCCAAGATTGTTGTCAAATTCATCCGTTTGGGCCTTTAAAGATGAAAAACGCGATTTAGGCTAATTTGAGGGGAAAAGAAAGAAAGTTTGGTCATCGTCTCGGAATGGCTTCAAAACCCACATACCCGCTCCGTATTTGATGAGGATTCCAGATTGCCCAATATTGTTGTCAAATTCATCCGTTTGGGCCTTTAAAGATGAAAAACGCGATTTAGGCTAATTTGAGGGGAAAAGAAAGAAAGTTTGGTCACCGTCTCGGAATGGCTTCAAAACCCACATACCCACTCCATATTTCATGAGGATTCCAGAATGCCCAATATTGTTGTCAAATTCATCCGTCTGGGCCTTTAAAGATGAAAAACGCGATTTAGGCTAATTTGAGGGGAAAGGAACGAAAGTTTGGTCACTGTCTCGAAATGGCTTCAAAACCCACATACCCACTCCATATTTCATGAGGATTCCAGAATGCCCAATATTGTTGTCAAATTCATCCGTTTGGGCCTTTAAAGATGAAAAACGCGATTTAGGCTAATTTGAGGGGAAAAGAAAGAAAGTTTGGTCACCGTCTCGGAATGGCTTCAAAACCCACATACCCACTCCATATTTCATGAGGATTCCAGAATGCCCAATATTGTTGTCAAATTCATCCGTCTGGGCCTTTAAAGATGAAAAACGCGATTTAGGCTAATTTGAGGGGAAAGGAACGAAAGTTTGGTCACTGTCTCGGAATGGCTTCAAAACCCACATACCCACTCCATATTTCATGAGGATTCCAGAATGCCCAATATTGTTGTCAAATTCATCCGTTTGGGCCTTTAAAGATGAAAAACGCGATTTAGGCTAATTTGAGGGGAAAAGAACGAAAGTTTGGTCACGGTCTCGCAATGGCTTCAAAACCCACATACACACTCCATATTTCATGAGGATTCAATAATGCCCAATATTGTTGTCAAATTCATCCGTTTGGGCCTTTGAAGATGAAAAACGCGATTTAGGCTAATTTGAGGGGGAAAGAACGAAAGTTTGGTCACTGTCTCGGAATGGCTTCAAAACCCACATACACACTCCATATTTCATGAGGATTCCAGAATGCCCAAGATTGTTGTCAAATTCATCCGTTTGGGCCTTTAAAGATGAAAAACGCGATTTAGGCTAATTTTAGGGGGAAAGAAAGAAAGTTTGGTCACTGTCTCGGAATGGCTTCAAAACCCACATACACACTCCATATTTCATGAGGATTCCAGAATGCCCAAGATTGTTGTCAAATTCATCCGTCTGTGCCTTTAAAGATGAAAAACGGGATTTAGGCTAATTTGAGGGGAAAAGAACGAATGTTTGGTCACCGTCTCGGAATGGCTTCAAAACCCACATACCCACTCTATATTTCATGAGGATTCCAGAATGCCCAATATTGTTGTCAAATTCATCCGTTTGGGCCTTTAAAGATGAAAAACACGATTTAGGCTAATTTAAGGGGAAAAGAACGAAAGTTTGGTCACTGTCTCGTAATGGCTTCAAAACCCACATACACACTCCATATTTCATGAGGATTCAAGAATGCCCAATACTGTTGTTGAATTCATCCGTTTGGGCCTTTAAAGATGAAAAACGTGATTTAGCCTAATTAGAGGGGAAAAGAATGAAAGTTTGCTCACTGTCTTGGTATGGCTTCAAAACCCACATACCCACTCCGTATTTCATGAGGATTCCAGAATGCCCAATGTTGTTGTCAAATTCATCCGTTTGGGCCTTTAAAGATGAAAAACGCGATTTAGGCTAATTTGAGGGGAAAAGAACGAAAGTTTGGTCACCGTCTCGGAATGGATTCAAAACCCACATACCCACTCCGTATTTCATGAGGATTCCAGAATGCCCAATATTGTTGTCAAATTCATCCGTTTGGGCCTTTAAAGATGAAAAACACGATTTAGGCTAATTTAAGGGGAAAAGAACGAAAGTTTGGTCACTGTCTCGTAATGGCTTCAAAACCCACATACACACTCCATATTTCATGAGGATTCAAGAATGCCCAATACTGTTGTTGAATTCATCCGTTTGGGCCTTTAAAGATGAAAAACGTGATTTAGCCTAATTAGAGGGGAAAAGAATGAAAGTTTGCTCACTGTCTTGGTATGGCTTCAAAACCCACATACCCACTCCGTATTTCATGAGGATTCCAGAATGCCCAATGTTGTTGTCAAATTCATCCGTTTGGGCCTTTAAAGATGAAAAACGCGATTTAGGCTAATTTGAGGGGAAAAGAACGAATGTTTGGTCACCGTCTCGGAATGGCTTCAAAACCCACATACCCACTCCGTATTTCATGAGGATTCCAGAATGCCCAATATTGTTGTCAAATTCATCCGTTTGGGCTTTTAAAGATGAAAAACGCGATTTAGGGTAATTTGAGGGGAAAAGAACGAAAGTTTGGTCACGGTCTCGGAATGGCTTCAAAAGCCACATACCCGCTCCATATTTCATGAGGATTCCAGAATGCCCAATATTGTTGTCAAATTCATCCGTTTGGGTCTTTAAAGATGAAAAACGCGATTTAGGCTAATTTGAGGGGAAAAGAACGAAAGTTTGGTCACGGTCTCGGAATGGCTTCAAAAGCCACATACCCACTCCATATTTCCTGAGGATTCCAGAATGCCCAATATTGTTGTCAAATTCATCCGTTTGGGCCTTTAAAGATTAAAAACGCGATTTAGGCTAATTTGAGGGGAAAAGAACGAAAGTTTGGTCACTGTCTCGAAATGGCTTCAAAACCCACATACACACTCCATATATCATGAGGATTCAAGAATGCCCAATATTGCTGTCAAATTCATCCGTTTGGGCCTTTAAAGATGAAAAACGTGATTTAGGCTAATTAGAGGTGAAAAGAATGAAAGTTTGCTCACTGTCTCGGAATGGCTTCAAAACCCACATACCCGCTCCGTATTTCATGAGGATTCCAGAACGCCCAATATTGTTGCCAAATTCATCTGTTTGGGCCTTTAAAGATGAAAAACGCGATTTAGGCTAATTTTAGGGGAAAAGAACGAATGTTTGGTCACTGTCTCGGAATGGCTTCAAAACCCACATACCCACTCCATATTTCATGAGGATTCCAGAATGCCCAATATTGTTGTCAAATTCATCCGTTTGGGCCTTTAAAGATGAAAAACGCGATTTAGGCTAATTTGAGGGGAAAAGAACGAAAGTTTGGTCACTGTCTCGAAATGGCTTCAAAACCCACATACACACTCCATATTTCATGAGGATTCAAGAATGCCCAATATTGTTGTCAAATTCATCCGTTTGGGCCTTTAAAGAAGAAAAACGCGATTTAGGGTAATTTGAGGGGGAAAGAACGAAAGTTTGGTCACTGTCTCGGAATGGCTTCAAAACCCACATACACACTCCATATTTCATGAGGATTCTAGAATGCCCAAGATTGTTGTCAAATTCATCCGTTTGGGCCTTTAAAGATGAAAAACGCGATTTAGGCTAATTTGAGGGGAAAAGAAAGAAAGTTTGGTCACCGTCTCGGAATGGCTTCAAAACCCACATACCCGCTCCGTATTTCATGAGGATTCCAGAATGCCCAATATTGTTGTCAAATTCATCCGTTTGGGCCTTTAAAGATGAAAAACGCGATTTAGGCTAATTTGAGGGGAAAAGAAAGAAAGTTTGGTCACCGTCTCGGAATGGCTTCAAAACCCACACACCCACTCCATATTTCATGAGGATTCCAGAATGCCCAATATTGTTGTCAAATTCATCCGTTTGGGCCTTTAAAGATGAAAAACACGATTTAGGCTAATTTAAGGGGAAAAGAACGAAAGTTTGGTCACTGTCTCGTAATGGCTTCAAAACCCACATACACACTCCATATTTCATGAGGATTCAAGAATGCCCAATACTGTTGTTGAATTCATCCGTTTGGGCCTTTAAAGATGAAAAACGTGATTTAGCCTAATTAGAGGGGAAAAGAATGAAAGTTTGCTCACTGTCTTGGTATGGCTTCAAAACCCACATACCCACTCCGTATTTCATGAGGATTCCAGAATGCCCAATGTTGTTGTCAAATTCATCCGTTTGGGCCTTTAAAGATGAAAAACGCGATTTAGGCTAATTTGAGGGGAAAAGAACGAATGTTTGGTCACCGTCTCGGAATGGCTTCAAAACCCACATACCCACTCCGTATTTCATGAGGATTCCAGAATGCCCAATATTGTTGTCAAATTCATCCGTTTGGGCTTTTAAAGATGAAAAACGCGATTTAGGGTAATTTGAGGGGAAAAGAACGAAAGTTTGGTCACGGTCTCGGAATGGCTTCAAAAGCCACATACCCGCTCCATATTTCATGAGGATTCCAGAATGCCCAATATTGTTGTCAAATTCATCCGTTTGGGTCTTTAAAGATGAAAAACGCGATTTAGGCTAATTTGAGGGGAAAAGAACGAAAGTTTGGTCACGGTCTCGGAATGGCTTCAAAAGCCACATACCCACTCCATATTTCCTGAGGATTCCAGAATGCCCAATATTGTTGTCAAATTCATCCGTTTGGGCCTTTAAAGATTAAAAACGCGATTTAGGCTAATTTGAGGGGAAAAGAACGAAAGTTTGGTCACTGTCTCGAAATGGCTTCAAAACCCACATACACACTCCATATATCATGAGGATTCAAGAATGCCCAATATTGCTGTCAAATTCATCCGTTTGGGCCTTTAAAGATGAAAAACGTGATTTAGGCTAATTAGAGGTGAAAAGAATGAAAGTTTGCTCACTGTCTCGGAATGGCTTCAAAACCCACATACCCGCTCCGTATTTCATGAGGATTCCAGAACGCCCAATATTGTTGCCAAATTCATCTGTTTGGGCCTTTAAAGATGAAAAACGCGATTTAGGCTAATTTTAGGGGAAAAGAACGAATGTTTGGTCACTGTCTCGGAATGGCTTCAAAACCCACATACCCACTCCATATTTCATGAGGATTCCAGAATGCCCAATATTGTTGTCAAATTCATCCGTTTGGGCCTTTAAAGATGAAAAACGCGATTTAGGCTAATTTGAGGGGAAAAGAACGAAAGTTTGGTCACTGTCTCGAAATGGCTTCAAAACCCACATACACACTCCATATTTCATGAGGATTCAAGAATGCCCAATATTGTTGTCAAATTCATCCGTTTGGGCCTTTAAAGAAGAAAAACGCGATTTAGGGTAATTTGAGGGGGAAAGAACGAAAGTTTGGTCACTGTCTCGGAATGGCTTCAAAACCCACATACACACTCCATATTTCATGAGGATTCTAGAATGCCCAAGATTGTTGTCAAATTCATCCGTTTGGGCCTTTAAAGATGAAAAACGCGATTTAGGCTAATTTGAGGGGAAAAGAAAGAAAGTTTGGTCACCGTCTCGGAATGGCTTCAAAACCCACATACCCGCTCCGTATTTCATGAGGATTCCAGAATGCCCAATATTGTTGTCAAATTCATCCGTTTGGGCCTTTAAAGAAGAAAACCGCGATTTAGGGTAATTTGAGGGGGAAAGAACGAAAGTTTGGTCACTGTCTCGGAATGGCTTCAAAACCCACATACACACTCCATATTTCATGAGGATTCTAGAATGCCCAAGATTGTTGTCAAATTCATCCGTTTGGGCCTTTAAAGATGAAAAACGCGATTTAGGCTAATTTGAGGGGAAAAGAAAGAAAGTTTGGTCACCGTCTCGGAATGGCTTCAAAACCCACATACCCGCTCCGTATTTCATGAGGATTCCAGAATGCCCAATATTGTTGTCAAATTCATCCGTTTGGGCCTTTAAAGATGAAAAACGCGATTTAGGCTAATTTGAGGGGAAAAGAAAGAAAGTTTGGTCACCGTCTCGGAATGGCTTCAAAACCCACACACCCACTCCATATTTCATGAGGATTCCAGAATGCCCAATATTGTTGTCAAATTCATCCGTTTGGGCCTTTAAAGATGAAAAACGCGATTTAGGCTAATTTGAGGGGAAAAGAAAGAAAGTTTGGTCACCGTCACGGAATGGCTTCAAAACCAACATACCCACTCCATATTTCATGAGGATTCCAGAATGCCCAATATTGTTGTCAAATTCATCCGTTTGGGCCTTTAAAGATGAAAAACACGATTTAGTCTAATTTGAGGGGAAAACAACGAAAGTTTGGTCACTATCTCGGAATGGCTTCAAAACCCACATACCCACTACATATTTCATGAGGATTCAAGAATGCCCAATATTGTTGTCAAATTCATCCGTTTGGGCCTTTAAAGATGAAAAACGCGATTTAGGCTAATTTGAGGGGGAAAGAACGAAAGTTTGGTCACTGTCTCGAAATGGCTTCAAAACCCACATACACACTCCATATTTCATGAGGATTCAAGAATGCCCAATATTGTTGTCAAATTCCTCCGTTTGGGCCTTTAAAGAGGAAAAACGCGATTTAGGCTAATTTTAGGGGAAAAGAAAGAAAGTTTGGTCATCGTCTCGGAATGGCTTCAAAACCCACATACCTGCTCCGTATTTCATGAGGATTCCAGAATGCCCAATATTGTTGTCAAATTCCTCCGTTTGGGCCTTTAAAGATGAAAAACGCGATTTAGGCTAATTTGAGGGGAAAAGAAAGAAAGTTTGGTCACCGTCTCGGAATGGCTTCAAAACCCACATACCCACTCCATATTTCATGAGGATTCCAGAATGCCCAATATTGTTGTCAAATTCATCCGTTTGGGCCTTTAAAGATGAAAAACGCGATTTAGGCTAATTTGAGGGGAAAAGAACGAAAGTTTGGTCACGGTCTCGGAATGGCTTCAAAAGCCACATACCCACTCCATATTTCATGAGGATTCCAGAATGCCCAATATTGTTGTCAAATTCATCCGTTTGGGCCTTTATAGATGAAAAACGCGATTTAGGCTAATTTGAGGGGAAAAGAACGAAAGTTTGGTCACGGTCTCGGAATGGCTTCAAAATCCACATACCCACTCCATATTTCATGAGGATTCCAGATTGCCCAATATTGTTGTCAAATTCATCCGTTTGGGCCTTTAAAGATGAAAAACGCGATTTAGGCTAATTTGAGGGGAAAAGAACGAAAGTTTGGTCACTGTCTCGTAATGGCTTCAAAACCCACATACACACTCCATATATCATGAGGATTCAAGAATGCCCAATATTGTTGTCAAATTCCATTTAGGCTAATTTGAGGGGAAAAGAACGAAAGTTTGGTCACGGTCTCGGAATGGCTTCAAAAGCTACATACCCACTCCATATTTCATGAGGATTCCAGAATGCCCAATATTGTTGTCAAATTCATCCGTTTGGGCCTTTAAAGATTAAAAACGCGATTTAGGCTAATTTTAGGGGAAAAGAACGAATGTTTGGTCACTGTCTCGGAATGGCTTCAAAACCCACATACACACTCCATATTTCATGAGGATTCAAGAATGCCCAATATTGTTGTCAAATTCCTCCGTTTGGGCCTTTAAAGATGAAAAACGCGATTTAGGCTAATTTTAGGGGAAAAGAAAGAAAGTTTGGTCATCGTCTCGGAATGGCTTCAAAACCCACATACCCGCTCCGTATTTCATGAGGATTCCAGAATGCCCAATATTGTTGTCAAATTCCTCCGTTTGGGCCTTTAAAGATGAAAAACGCGATTTAGGCTAATTTGAGGGGAAAAGAAAGAAAGTTTGGTCATCGGCTCGGAATGACTTCAAAACCCACATACCCACTCCATATTTCATGAGGATTCCAGAATGCCCAATATTGTTGTCAAATTCATCCGTTTGGGCCTTTAAAGATGAATAACGCGATTTAGGCTAATTTGAGGGGAAAAGAACGAAAGTTTGGTCACGGTCTCGGAATGGCTTCAAAAGCCACATACCCACTCCATATTTCATGAGGATTCCAGAATGCCCAATATTGTTGTCAAATTCATCCGTTTGGGCCTTTAAGGATTAAAAACGCGATTTAGGCTAATTTGAGGGGAAAAGAACGAAAGTTTGGTCACTGTCTCGAAATGGCTTCAAAACCCACATACACACTCCATATATCATGAGGATTCAAGAATGCCCAATATTGTTTTCAAATTCATCCGTTTGGGCCTTTAAAGATGAAAAACGTGATTTAGGCTAATTTGAGGTGAAAAGAATGAAAGTTTGCTCACTGTCTCGGAATGGCTTCAAAACCCACATACCCGCTCCGTATCTCATGAGGATTCCAGAACGCCCAATATTGTTGTCAAATTCATCGGTTTGGGCCTTTAAAGATGAAAAACGCGATTTAGGCTAATTTTAGGAGAAAAGAACGAATGTTTGGTCACTGTCTCGGAATGGCTTCAAAACCCACATACCCACTCCATATTTCATGAGGATTCCAGAATGCCCAATATTGTTGTCAAATTCATCCGTTTGGGCCTTTAAAGATGAAAAACACGATTTAGGCTAATTTGAGGGGAAAAGAACGAAAGTTTGGTCACTGTCTCGGAATGGCTTCAAAACCCACATACCCGCTCCATATTTCATGAGGATTCCAGAATGCCCAATATTGTTGTCAAATTCAGCCGTTTGGGCCTTTAAAGATGAAAAACGTGATTTAGGCTAATTAGAGGGGAAAAGAATGAAAGTTTGGTCACTGTCTCGGAATGGCTTCAAAACCCACATACACACTGCATATTTCTTGAGGATTCCAGAATGCCCAATATTGTTGTCAAATTCATCCGTTTGGGCCTTTAAAGATAAAAAACGCGATTTACGCTAATTTGAGCGGAAAAGAACGAAAGTTTGGTCACCGTCTCGGAATGGCTTCAAAACCCACATACGCACTGCATATTTCATGAGGATTCCAGAATGCCCAATATTGTTGTCAAATTCATCCGTTTGGGCCTTTAAAGATAAAGAACGCGATTTACGCTAATTTGAGGTGAAAAGAACGAAAGTTTGGTCACCGTCTCGGAATGGCTTCAAAACCCACATACAGACTCCATATTTCATGAGGATTCCAGAATGCCCAATATTGTTGTCAAATTCATCCGTTTGGGCCTTTAAAGATGAAAAACGCGATTTAGGCTAATTTGAGGGGAAAAGAAAGAAAGTTTGGCCACCGTCTCGGAATGGCTTTAAAACCCACATACCCACTCCGTATTTCATGAGGATTCCAGAATGCTCAATATTGTTGTCAAATTCATCCGTTTGGGCCTTTAAATATGAAAAACGCGATTTAGGCTAATTTTAGGGGGAAAGAAAGAAAGTTTGGTCACTGTCTCGGAATGGCTTCAAAACCCACATACACACTCCATATTTCATGAGGATTCCAGAATGCCCAAGATTGTTGTCAAATTCATCCGTCTGGGCCTTTAAAGATGAAAAACACGATTTAGGCTAATTTAAGGGGAAAAGAACGAAAGTTTGGTCACTGTCTCGTAATGGCTTCAAAACCCACATACACACTCCATATTTCATGAGGATTCAAGAATGCCCAATACTGTTGTCGAATTCATCCGTTTGGGCCTTTAAAGATGAAAAACGTGATTTAGGCTAATTAGAGGGGAAAAGAATGAAAGTTTGCTCACTGTCTTGGTATGGCTTCAAAACCCACATACCCACTCCGTATTTCATGAGGATTCCAGAATGCCCAATATTGTTGTCAAATTCATCCGTTTGGGCCTTTAAAGATGAAAAACGCGATTTAGGCTAATTTTAGGGGAAAAGAACGAAAGTTTGGTCATTGTCTCGGAATGGCTTCAAAACCCACATACCCACTCCATATTTCATGAGGATTCCAGAATGCCCAATATTGTTGTCAAATTCATCCGTTTAGGCCTTTAAAGATGAAAAACGCGATTTAGACTAATTTAAGGGGAAAAGAACGAAAGTTTGCTCACTGTCTCGGAATGGCTTCAAAACCCACATACACACTCCATATTTCTTGAGGATTCAAGAATGCCCAATATTGTTGTCAAATTCATCCGTTTGGGCGTTAAAGATGAAAAACGTGATTTAGGCTAATTAGAGGGGAAAAGAATGAAAGTTTGCTCACTGTCTCGGAATGGCTTCAAATCCCACATACCCGCTCCGTATTTCATGAGGATTCCAGAATGCCCAATATTGTTGTCAAATTCATCCGTTTGGGCCTTTAAAGATGAAAAACGCGATTTAGGCTAATTTGAGGGGAAAAGAACGAAAGTTTGGTCACCGTCTCGGAATGGCTTCAAAACCCACATACCCACTCCGTATTTCATGAGGATTCCAGAATGCCCAATATTGTTGTCAAATTCATCCGTTTGGGCTTTTAAAGATGAAAAACGCGATTTAGGCTAATTTGAGGGGAAAAGAACGAAAGTTTGGTCACGGTCTCGGAATGGCTTCAAAAGCCACATACCCACTCCATATTTCATGAGGATTCCAGAATGCCCAATACTGTTGTCAAATTCATCCGTTTGGGTCTTTAAAGATGAAAAACGCGATTTAGGCTAATTTGAGGGGAAAAGAACGAAAGTTTGGTCACGGTCTCGGAATGGCTTCAAAAGCCACATACCCACTCCATATTTCCTGAGGATTCCAGAATGCCCAATATTGTTGTCAAATTCATCCGTTTGGGCCTTTAAAGATTAAAAACGCGATTTAGGCTAATTTGAGGGGAAAAGAACGAAAGTTTGGTCACTGTCTCGAAATGGCTTCAAAACCCACAAACACACTCCATATATCATGAGGATTCAAGAATGCCCAATATTGCTGTCAAATTCATCCGTTTGGGCCTTTAAAGATGAAAAACGTGATTTAGGCTAATTAGAGGTGAAAAGAATGAAAGTTTGCTCACTGTCTCGGAATGGCTTCAAAACCCACATACCCGCTCCGTATTTCATGAGGATTCCAGAACGCCCAATATTGTTGCCAAATTCATCTGTTTGGGCCTTTAAAGATGAAAAACGCGATTTAGGCTAATTTTAGGGGAAAAGAACGAATGTTTGGTCACTGTCTCGGAATGGCTTCAAAACCCACATACCCACTCCATATTTCATGAGGATTCCAGAATGCCCAATATTGTTGTCAAATTCATCCGTTTGGGCCTTTAAAGATGAAAAACGCGATTTAGGCTAATTTGAGGGGAAAAGAACGAAAGTTTGGTCACTGTCTCGAAATGGCTTCAAAACCCACATACACACTCCATATTTCATGAGGATTCAAGAATGCCCAATATTGTTGTCAAATTCATCCGTTTGGGCCTTTAAAGATGAAAAACGCGATTTAGGGTAATTTGAGGGGGAAAGAACGAAAGTTTGGTCACTGTCTCGGAATGGCTTCAAAACCCACATACACACTCCATATTTCATGAGGATTCTAGAATGCCCAAGATTGTTGTCAAATTCATCCGTTTGGGCCTTTAAAGATGAAAAACGCGATTTAGGCTAATTTGAGGGGAAAAGAAAGAAAGTTTGGTCACCGTCTCGGAATGGCTTCAAAACCCACATACCCGCTCCGTATTTCATGAGGATTCCAGAATGCCCAATATTGTTGTCAAATTCATCCGTTTGGGCCTTTAAAGATGAAAAACGCGATTTAGGCTAATTTGAGGGGAAAAGAACGAAAGTTTGGTCACTGTCTCGAAATGGCTTCAAAACCCACATACACACTCCATATTTCATGAGGATTCAAGAATGCCCAATATTGTTGTCAAATTCATCCGTTTGTGCCTTTAAAGATGAAAAACGCGATTTAGGGTAATTTGAGGGGGAAAGAACGAAAGTTTGGTCACTGTCTCGGAATGGCTTCAAAACCCACATACACACTCCATATTTCATGAGGATTCTAGAATGCCCAAGATTGTTGTCAAATTCATCCGTTTGGGCCTTTAAAGAGGAAAAACGCGATTTAGGCTAATTTGAGGGGAAAAGAAAGAAAGTTTGGTCACCGTCTCGGAATGGCTTCAAAACCCACACACCCACTCCATATTTCATGAGGATTCCAGAATGCCCAATATTGTTGTCAAATTCATCCGTTTGGGCCTTTAAAGATGAAAAACGCGATTTAGGCTAATTTGAGGGGAAAAGAAAGAAAGTTTGGTCACCGTCTCGGAATGGCTTCAAAATCCACATACCCACTCCATATTTCATGAGGATTCCAGAATGCCCAATATTGTTGTCAAATTCATCCGTTTGGGCCTTTAAAGATGAAAAACGCGATTTAGGCTAATTTGAGGGGAAAAGAACGAAAGTTTGGTCACGGTCTCGGAATGGCTTCAAAATCCACATACCCACTCCATATTTCATGAGGATTCAAGAATGCCCAATATTGTTGTCAAATTCATCCGTTTGGGCCTTTAAAGATGAAAAACGCGATTTAGGCTAATTTGAGGGGGAAAGAAAGAAAGTTTGGTCACTGTCTCGAAATGGCTTCAAAACCCACATACACACTCCATATTTCATGAGGATTCCAGAATGCCCAATATTGTTGTCAAATTCATCCGTTTGAGCCTTTAAAGATGAAAAACACGATTTAGTCTAATTTGAGGGGAAAAGAACGAAAGTTTGGTCACTGTCACGGAATGGCTTCAAAACCCACATACCCGCTCCATATTTCATGAGGATTCCAGAATGCCCAATATTGTTGTCAAATTCATCCGTTTGGGCCTTTAAAGATTAAAAACGCGATTTAGGCTAATTTTAGGGGAAAAGAACGAATGTTTGGTCACTGTCTCGGAATGGCTTCAAAACCCACATACACACTCCATATTTCATGAGGATTCAAGAATGCCCAATATTGTTGTCAAATTCCTCCGTTTGGGCCTTTAAAGATGAAAAACGCGATTTAGGCTAATTTTAGGGGAAAAGAAAGAAAGTTTGGTCATCGTCTCGGAATGGCTTCAAAACCCACATACCCGCTCCGTATTTCATGAGGATTCCAGAATGCCCAATATTGTTGTCAAATTCCTCCGTTTGGGCCTTTAAAGATGAAAAACGCGATTTAGGCTAATTTGAGGGGAAAAGAAAGAAAGTTTGGTCACCGTCTCGGAATGGCTTCAAAACCCACATACCCACTCCATATTTCATGAGGATTCCAGAATGCCCAATATTGTTGTCAAATTCATCCGTTTGGGCCTTTAAAGATGAATAACGCGATTTAGGCTAATTTGAGGGGAAAAGAACGAAAGTTTGGTCACGGTCTCGGAATGGCTTCAAAAGCCACATACCCACTCCATATTTCATGAGGATTCCAGAATGCCCAATATTGTTGTCAAATTCATCCGTTTGGGCCTTTAAAGATTAAAAACGCGATTTAGGCTAATTTGAGGGGAAAAGAACGAAAGTTTGGTCACTGTCTCGAAATGGCTTCAAAACCCACAAACACACTCCATATATCATGAGGATTCAAGAATGCCCAATATTGCTGTCAAATTCATCCGTTTGGGCCTTTAAAGATGAAAAACGTGATTTAGGCTAATTAGAGGTGAAAAGAATGAAAGTTTGCTCACTGTCTCGGAATGGCTTCAAAACCCACATACCCGCTCCGTATTTCATGAGGATTCCAGAACGCCCAATATTGTTGCCAAATTCATCTGTTTGGGCCTTTAAAGATGAAAAACGCGATTTAGGCTAATTTTAGGGGAAAAGAACGAATGTTTGGTCACTGTCTCGGAATGGCTTCAAAACCCACATACCCACTCCATATTTCATGAGGATTCCAGAATGCCCAATATTGTTGTCAAATTCATCCGTTTGGGCCTTTAAAGATGAAAAACGCGATTTAGGCTAATTTGAGGGGAAAAGAACGAAAGTTTGGTCACTGTCTCGAAATGGCTTCAAAACCCACATACACACTCCATATTTCATGAGGATTCAAGAATGCCCAATATTGTTGTCAAATTCATCCGTTTGGGCCTTTAAAGATGAAAAACGCGATTTAGGGTAATTTGAGGGGGAAAGAACGAAAGTTTGGTCACTGTCTCGGAATGGCTTCAAAACCCACATACACACTCCATATTTCATGAGGATTCTAGAATGCCCAAGATTGTTGTCAAATTCATCCGTTTGGGCCTTTAAAGATGAAAAACGCGATTTAGGCTAATTTGAGGGGAAAAGAAAGAAAGTTTGGTCACCGTCTCGGAATGGCTTCAAAACCCACATACCCGCTCCGTATTTCATGAGGATTCCAGAATGCCCAATATTGTTGTCAAATTCATCCGTTTGGGCCTTTAAAGATGAAAAACGCGATTTAGGCTAATTTGAGGGGAAAAGAACGAAAGTTTGGTCACTGTCTCGAAATGGCTTCAAAACCCACATACACACTCCATATTTCATGAGGATTCAAGAATGCCCAATATTGTTGTCAAATTCATCCGTTTGTGCCTTTAAAGATGAAAAACGCGATTTAGGGTAATTTGAGGGGGAAAGAACGAAAGTTTGGTCACTGTCTCGGAATGGCTTCAAAACCCACATACACACTCCATATTTCATGAGGATTCTAGAATGCCCAAGATTGTTGTCAAATTCATCCGTTTGGGCCTTTAAAGAGGAAAAACGCGATTTAGGCTAATTTGAGGGGAAAAGAAAGAAAGTTTGGTCAACGTCTCGGAATGGCTTCAAAACCCACACACCCACTCCATATTTCATGAGGATTCCAGAATGCCCAATATTGTTGTCAAATTCATCCGTTTGGGCCTTTAAAGATGAAAAACGCGATTTAGGCTAATTTGAGGGGAAAAGAAAGAAAGTTTGGTCACCGTCTCGGAATGGCTTCAAAATCCACATACCCACTCCATATTTCATGAGGATTCCAGAATGCCCAATATTGTTGTCAAATTCATCCGTTTGGGCCTTTAAAGATGAAAAACGCGATTTAGGCTAATTTGAGGGGAAAAGAACGAAAGTTTGGTCACGGTCTCGGAATGGCTTCAAAATCCACATACCCACTCCATATTTCATGAGGATTCAAGAATGCCCAATATTGTTGTCAAATTCATCCGTTTGGGCCTTTAAAGATGAAAAACGCGATTTAGGCTAATTTGAGGGGGAAAGAACGAAAGTTTGGTCACTGTCTCGAAATGGCTTCAAAACCCACATACACACTCCATATTTCATGAGGATTCCAGAATGCCCAATATTGTTGTCAAATTCATCCGTTTGAGCCTTTAAAGATGAAAAACACGATTTAGTCTAATTTGAGGGGAAAAGAACGAAAGTTTGGTCACTGTCACGGAATGGCTTCAAAACCCACATACCCGCTCCATATTTCATGAGGATTCCAGAATGCCCAATATTGTTGTCAAATTCATCCGTTTGGGCCTTTAAAGATTAAAAACGCGATTTAGGCTAATTTTAGGGGAAAAGAACGAATGTTTGGTCACTGTCTCGGAATGGCTTCAAAACCCACATACACACTCCATATTTCATGAGGATTCAAGAATGCCCAATATTGTTGTCAAATTCCTCCGTTTGGGCCTTTAAAGATGAAAAACGCGATTTAGGCTAATTTTAGGGGAAAAGAAAGAAAGTTTGGTCATCGTCTCGGAATGGCTTCAAAACCCACATACCCGCTCCGTATTTCATGAGGATTCCAGAATGCCCAATATTGTTGTCAAATTCCTCCGTTTGGGCCTTTAAAGATGAAAAACGCGATTTAGGCTAATTTGAGGGGAAAAGAAAGAAAGTTTGGTCACCGTCTCGGAATGGCTTCAAAACCCACATACCCACTCCATATTTCATGAGGATTCCAGAATGCCCAATATTGTTGTCAAATTCATCCGTTTGGGCCTTTAAAGATGAATAACGCGATTTAGGCTAATTTGAGGGGAAAAGAACGAAAGTTTGGTCACGGTCTCGGAATGGCTTCAAAAGCCACATACCCACTCCATATTTCATGAGGATTCCAGAATGCCCAATATTGTTGTCAAATTCATCCGTTTGGGCCTTTATAGATGAAAAACGCGATTTAGGCTAATTTAAGGGGAAAAGAACGAAAGTTTGGTCACGGTCTCGGAATGGCTTCAAAAGCCACATACCCACTCCATATTTCATGAGGATTCCAGAATGCCCAATATTGTTGTCAAATTCATCCGTTTGGGCCTTTAAAGATTAAAAACGCGATTTAGGCTAATTTGAGGGGAAAAGAACGAAAGTTTGGTCACTGTCTCGAAATGGCTTCAAAACCCACATACACACTCCATATATCATGAGGATTCAAGAATGCCCAATATTGTTTTCAAATTCATCCGTTTGGGCCTTTAAAGATGAAAAACGCGATTTAGGCTAATTAGAGGGGAAAAGAATGAAAGTTTGGTCACTGTCTCGGAATGGCTTCAAAACCCACATACACACTGCATATTTCTTGAGGATTCCAGAATGCCCAATATTGTTGTCAAATTCATCCGTTTGGGCCTTTAAAGATAAAAAATGCGATTTACGCTAATTTGAGCGGAAAAGAACGAAAGTTTGGTCACTGTCTCGGAATGGCTTCAAAACCCACATACGCACTGCATATTTCATGAGGATTCCAGAATGCCCAATATTGTTGTCAAATTCATCCGTTTGGGCCTTTAAAGATAAAAAACGCGATTTACGCTAATTTGAGGTGAAAAGAACGAAAGTTTGGTCACCGTCTCGGAATGGCTTCAAAACCCACATACAGACTCCATATTTCATGAGGATTCCAGAATGCCCAATATTGTTGTCAAATTCATCCGTTTGGGCCTTTAAAGATGAAAAACGCGATTTAGGCTAATTTGAGGGGAAAAGAAAGAAAGTTTGGCCACCGTCTCGGAATGGCTTTAAAACCCACATACCCACTCCGTATTTCATGAGGATTCCAGAATGCTCAATATTGTTGTCAAATTCATCCGTTTGGGCCTTTAAATATGAAAAACGCGATTTAGGCTAATTTGAGGGGAAAAGAACGAAAGTTTGGTCACCGTCACGGAATGGCTTCAAAACCCACATACCCACTCCATATTTCATGAGGATTCCAGAATGCCCAATATTGTTGTCAAATTCATCCGTTTGGGCCTTTAAAGATGAAAAACGCGATTTAGTCTAATTTGAGGGGAAAAGAACGAAAGTTTGGTCACTGTCTCGAAATGGCTTCAAAACCCACATACACACTCCATATATCATGAGGATTCAAGAATGCCCAATATTGTTGTCAAATTCCATTTAGGCTAATTTGAGGGGAAAAGAACGAAAGTTTGGTCACGGTCTCGGAATGGCTTCAAAAGCCACATACCCACTCCATATTTCATGAGGATTCCAGAATGCCCAATATTGTTGTCAAATTCATCCGTTTGGGCCTTTAAAGATTAAAAACGCGATTTAGGCTAATTTGAGGGGAAAAGAACGAAAGTTTGGTCACTGTCTCGAAATGGCTTCAAAACCCACATACACACTCCATATATCATGAGGATTCAAGAATGCCCAATATTGTTGTCAAATTCATCCGTTTGGGCCTTCAAAGATGAAAAACGTGATTTAGGCTAATTAGAGGTGAAAAGAATGAAAGTTTGCTCACTGTCTCGGAATGGCTTCAAAACCCACATACCCGCTCCGTATTTCATGAGGATTCCAGAACGCCCAATATTGTTGTCAAATTCATCTGTTTGGGCCTTTAAAGATGAAAAACGCGATTTAGGCTAATTTTAGGGGAAAAGAACGAATGTTTGGTCACTGTCTCGGAATGGCTTCAAAACCCACATACCCACTCCATATTTCATGAGGATTCCAGAATGCCCAATATTGTTGTCAAATTCATCCGTTTGGGCCTTTAAAGATGAAAAACACGATTTAGGCTAATTTGAGGGGAAAAGAACGAAAGTTTGGTCACTGTCTCGCAATGGCTTCAAAACCCACATACCCGCTCCATATTTCATGAGGATTCCAGAATGCCCAATATTGTTGTCAAATTCATCCGTTTGGGCCTTTAAAGATGAAAAACGTGATTTAGGCTAATTAGAGGTGAAAAGAAAGAAAGTTTGGCCACCGTCTCGGAATGGTTTGAAAACCCACATACAGACTCCATATTTCATGAGGATTCCAGAATGCCCAATATTGTTGTCAAATTCATCCGTTTGTGCCTTTAAAGATAAAAAACGCGATTTACGCTCATTTGAGCGGAAAAGAACGAAAGTTTGGTCACTGTCTCGGAATGGCTTCAAAACCCACATACACACTGCATATTTCATGAGGATTCCAGAATGCCCAATATTGTTGTCAAATTCATCCGTTTGGGCCTTTAAAGATGAAAAACACGATTTAGGCTAATTTGAGGGGAAAAGAACGAAAGTTTGGTCACCGTCTCGTAATAGCTTCAAAACCCACATACGCACTCCATATTTCATGAGGATTCCAGAATGCCCAATATTGTTGTCAAATTCATCCGTTTGGGCCTTTAAAGATGAAAAACGCGATTTAGGCTAATTTGAGGGGAAAAGAAAGAAAGTTTGGCCACCGTCTCGGAATGGTTTTAAAACCCACATACCCACTCCGTATTTCATGAGGATTCCAGAATGCCCAATATTGTTGTCAAATTCATCCGTTTGGGCCTTTAAATATAAAAAACGTGATTTAGGCTAATTTGAGGGGAAAAGAACGAAAGTTTGGTCACGGTCTCGGAATGGCTTCAAAATCCACATACCTACTCCATATTTCATGAGGATTCCAGAATGCCCAATATTGTTGTCAAATTCATCCGTTTGGGCCTTTAAAGATGAAAAACGCGATTTAGGCTAATTTGAGGGGAAAAGAACGAAAGTTTGGTCACTGTCTCGAAATGGCTTCAAAACCCACATACACACTCCATATATCATGAGGATTCAAGAATGCCCAATATTGTTGTCAAATTGATCCGTTTGGGCCTTTAAAGATGAAAAACGTGATTTAGGCTAATTAGAGGTGAAAAGAATGAAAGTTTGCTCACTGTCTCGGAATGGCTTCAAAACCCACATAACCGCTCCGTATTTCATGAGGATTCCAGAACGCCCAATATTGTTGTCAAATTCATCTGTTTGGGCCTTTAAAGATGAAAAACGCGATTTAGGCTAATTTTAGGGGAAAAGAACGAAAGTTTGGTCACCGTCTCGGAATGGCTTCAAAACCCACATACCCACTCCATATTTCATGAGGATTCCAGAATGCCCAATATTGTTGTCAAATTCATCCGTTTGGGCCTTTAAAGATGAAAAACGCGATTTAGGCTAATTTGAGGGGAAAAGAACGAAAGTTTGGTCACCGTCTCGGAATGGCTTCAAAACCCACATACCCACTCCATATTTCATGAGGATTCCAGAATGCCCAATATTGTTGTCAAATTCATCCGTTTGGGCCTTTAAAGATGAAAAACGCGATTTAGGCTAATTTGAGGGGAAAAGAACGAAAGTTTGGTCACGGTCTCGGAATGGCTTCAAAACCCACATACCCACTCCATATTTCATGAGGATTCAAGAATGCCCAATATTGTTGTCAAATTCATCCGTTTGGGCCTTTAAAGATGAAAAACTTGATTTAGGCTAATTAGAGGTGAAAAGAATGAAAGTTTGCTCACTGTCTCAGAATGGCTTCAAAACCCACATACCCGCTCCGTATTTCATGAGGATTCCAGAATGCCCAATATTGTTGTCAAATTCATCTGTTTGGGCCTTTAAAGATGAAAAACGCGATTTAGGCTAATTTGAGGGGAAAAGAACGAAAGTTTGGTCACCGTCTCGTAATAGCTTCAAAACCCACATACGCACTCCATATTTCATGAGGATTCCAGAATGCCCAATATTGTTGTCAAATTCATCCGTTTGGGCCTTTAAAGATGAAAAACGCGATTTAGGCTAATTTGAGGGGAAAAGAAAGAAAGTTTGGCCACCGTCTCGGAATGGCTTTAAAACCCACATACCCACTCCGTATTTCATGAGGATTCCAGAATGCCGAATATTGTTGTCAAATTCATCCGTTTGGGCCTTTAAATATGAAAAACGCGATTTAGGCTAATTTGAGGGGAAAAGAACGAAAGTTTGGTCACGGTCTCGGAATGGCTTCAAAATCCACATACCTACTCCATATTTCATGAGGATTCCAGAATGCCCAATATTGTTGTCAAATTCATCCGTTTGGGCCTTTAAAGATTAAAAACGCGATTTAGGCTAATTTGAGGGGAAAAGAACGAAAGTTTGGTCACTGTCTAGAAATGGCTTCAAAACCCACATACACACTCCATATATCATGAGGATTCAAGAATGCCCAATATTGTTGTCAAATTGATCCGTTTGGGCCTTTAAAGATGAAAAACGTGATTTAGGCTAATTAGAGGTGAAAAGAATGAAAGTTTGCTCACTGTCTCGGAATGGCTTCAAAACCCACATACCCGCTCCGTATTTCATGAGGATTCCAGAACGCCCAATATTGTTGTCAAATTCATCTATTTGGGCCTTTAAAGATGAAAAACGCGATTTAGGCTAATTTTAGGGGAAAAGAACGAAAGTTTGGTCACCGTCTCGGAATGGCTTCAAAACCCACATACCCACTCCATATTTCATGAGGATTCCAGAATGCCCAATATTGTTGTCAAATTCATCCGTTTGGGCCTTTAAAGATGAAAAACGCGATTTAGGCTAATTTGAGGTGAAAAGAACGAAAGTTTGCTCACTGTCTCGGAATGGCTTCAAAACCCACATACACACTCCATATTTCATGAGGATTCAAGAATGCCCAATATTGTTGTCAAATTCATCCGTTTGGGCTTTAAAGATGAAAAACGTGATTTAGGATAATTAGAGGGGAAAAGAATGAAAGTTTGCTCACTGTCTCGGAATGGCTTCAAAACCCACATACCCGCTCCGTATTTCATGAGGATTCCAGAATGCCCAATATTGTTGTCAAATTCATCCGTTTGGGTCTTTAAAGATGAAAAACGTGATTTAGGCTAATTAGAGGGGAAAAGAATGAAAGTTTGGTCACTGTCTCGGAATGGCTTCAAAACCCACATACACGCTGCATATTTCTTGAGGATTCCAGAATGCCCAATATTGTTGTCAAATTCATCCGTTTGGGCCTTTAAAGATGAAAAACGCGATTTAGGCTAATTTGAGGGGAAAAGAACGAAAGTTTGGTCACGGTCTCGGAATGGCTTCAAAACCCACATACCCACTCCATATTTCATGAGGATTCAAGAATGCCCAATATTGTTGTCAAATTCATCCGTTTGGGCCTTTAAAGATGAAAAACTTGATTTAGGCTAATTAGAGGTGAAAAGAATGAAAGTTTGCTCACTGTCTCGGAATGGCTTCAAAACCCACATACCCGCTCCGTATTTCATGAGGATTCCAGAATGCCCAATATTGTTGTCAAATTCATCTGTTTGGGCCTTTAAAGATGAAAAACGCGATTTAGGCTAATTTGAGGGGAAAAGAACGAAAGTTAGGTCACCGTCTCGTAATAGCTTCAAAACCCACATACGCACTCCATATTTCATGAGGATTCCAGAATGCCCAATATTGTTGTCAAATTCATCCGTTTGGGCCTTTAAAGATGAAAAACGCGATTTAGGCTAATTTGAGGGGAAAAGAAAGAAAGTTTGGCCACCGTCTCGGAATGGCTTCAAAACCCACATACCCACTCCATATTTCATGAGGATTCCAGAATGCCCAATATTGTTGTCAAATTCATCTGTTTGGGCCTTTAAAGATGAAAAACGCGATTTAGGCTAATTTGAGGGGAAAAGAACGAAAGTTAGGTCACCGTCTCGTAATAGCTTCAAAACCCACATACGCACTCCATATTTCATGAGGATTCAAGAATGCCCAATATTGTTGTCAAATTCATCCGTTTGGGCCTTTAAAGATGAAAAACTTGATTTAGGCTAATTAGAGGTGAAAAGAATGAAAGTTTGCTCACTGTCTCGGAATGGCTTCAAAACCCACATAACCGCTCCGTATTTCATGAGGATTCCAGAACGCCCAATATTGTTGTCAAATTCATCTGTTTGGGCCTTTAAAGATGAAAAACGCGATTTAGGCTAATTTTAGGGGAAAAGAACGAAAGTTTGGTCACCGTCTCGGAATGGCTTCAAAACCCACATACCCACTCCATATTTCATGAGGATTCCAGAATGCCCAATATTGTTGTCAAATTCATCCGTTTGGGCCTTTAAAGATGAAAAACGCGATTTAGGCTAATTTGAGGGGAAAAGAACGAAAGTTTGGTCACCGTCTCGGAATGGCTTCAAAACCCACATACCCACTCCATATTTCATGAGGATTCCAGAATGCCCAATATTGTTGTCAAATTCATCCGTTTGGGCCTTTAAAGATGAAAAACGCGATTTAGGCTAATTTGAGGGGAAAAGAACGAAAGTTTGGTCACGGTCTCGGAATGGCTTCAAAACCCACATACCCACTCCATATTTCATGAGGATTCAAGAATGCCCAATATTGTTGTCAAATTCATCCGTTTGGGCCTTTAAAGATGAAAAACTTGATTTAGGCTAATTAGAGGTGAAAAGAATGAAAGTTTGCTCACTGTCTCAGAATGGCTTCAAAACCCACATACCCGCTCCGTATTTCATGAGGATTCCAGAATGCCCAATATTGTTGTCAAATTCATCTGTTTGGGCCTTTAAAGATGAAAAACGCGATTTAGGCTAATTTGAGGGGAAAAGAACGAAAGTTTGGTCACCGTCTCGTAATAGCTTCAAAACCCACATACGCACTCCATATTTCATGAGGATTCCAGAATGCCCAATATTGTTGTCAAATTCATCCGTTTGGGCCTTTAAAGATGAAAAACGCGATTTAGGCTAATTTGAGGGGAAAAGAAAGAAAGTTTGGCCACCGTCTCGGAATGGCTTTAAAACCCACATACCCACTCCGTATTTCATGAGGATTCCAGAATGCCGAATATTGTTGTCAAATTCATCCGTTTGGGCCTTTAAATATGAAAAACGCGATTTAGGCTAATTTGAGGGGAAAAGAACGAAAGTTTGGTCACGGTCTCGGAATGGCTTCAAAATCCACATACCTACTCCATATTTCATGAGGATTCCAGAATGCCCAATATTGTTGTCAAATTCATCCGTTTGGGCCTTTAAAGATTAAAAACGCGATTTAGGCTAATTTGAGGGGAAAAGAACGAAAGTTTGGTCACTGTCTAGAAATGGCTTCAAAACCCACATACACACTCCATATATCATGAGGATTCAAGAATGCCCAATATTGTTGTCAAATTGATCCGTTTGGGCCTTTAAAGATGAAAAACGTGATTTAGGCTAATTAGAGGTGAAAAGAATGAAAGTTTGCTCACTGTCTCGGAATGGCTTCAAAACCCACATACCCGCTCCGTATTTCATGAGGATTCCAGAACGCCCAATATTGTTGTCAAATTCATCTATTTGGGCCTTTAAAGATGAAAAACGCGATTTAGGCTAATTTTAGGGGAAAAGAACGAAAGTTTGGTCACCGTCTCGGAATGGCTTCAAAACCCACATACCCACTCCATATTTCATGAGGATTCCAGAATGCCCAATATTGTTGTCAAATTCATCCGTTTGGGCCTTTAAAGATGAAAAACGCGATTTAGGCTAATTTGAGGTGAAAAGAACGAAAGTTTGCTCACTGTCTCGGAATGGCTTCAAAACCCACATACACACTCCATATTTCATGAGGATTCAAGAATGCCCAATATTGTTGTCAAATTCATCCGTTTGGGCTTTAAAGATGAAAAACGTGATTTAGGATAATTAGAGGGGAAAAGAATGAAAGTTTGCTCACTGTCTCGGAATGGCTTCAAAACCCACATACCCGCTCCGTATTTCATGAGGATTCCAGAATGCCCAATATTGTTGTCAAATTCATCCGTTTGGGTCTTTAAAGATGAAAAACGTGATTTAGGCTAATTAGAGGGGAAAAGAATGAAAGTTTGGTCACTGTCTCGGAATGGCTTCAAAACCCACATACACGCTGCATATTTCTTGAGGATTCCAGAATGCCCAATATTGTTGTCAAATTCATCCGTTTGGGCCTTTAAAGATAAAAAACGCGATTTACGCTAATTTGAGCGGAAAAGAACGAAAGTTTGGTCACTGTCTCGGAATGGTTTCAAAACCCACATACACACTGCATATTTCATGAGGATTCCAGAATGCCCAATATTGTTGTCAAATTCATCCGTTTGGGCCTTTAAAGATAAAAAACGCGATTTACGCTAATTTGAGGTGAAAAGAACGAAAGTTTGGTCCCCGTCTCGGAATGGCTTCAAAACCCACATAGAGACTCCATATTTCATGAGGATTCCAGAATGCCCAATATTGTTGTCAAATTCTTCCGTTTGGGCCTTTAAAGATGAAAAACGCGATTTAGGCTAATTTTAGGGGAAAAGAATGAAAGTTTGGCCACCGTCTCGGAATGGCTTTAAAACCCACATACCCACTCCGTATTTCATGAGGATTCCAGAATGCTCAATATTGTTGTCAAATTCATCCGTTTGGGCCTTTAAATATGAAAAACGCGATTTAGGCTAATTTGAGGGGAAAAGAACGAAAGTTTGGTCACCGTCACGGAATGGCTTCAAAACCCACATACCCACTCCATATTTCATGAGGATTCCAGAATGCCCAATAATGTTGTCAAATTCATCCGTTTGGGCCTTTAAAGATGAAAAACGCGATTTAGGCTAATTTGAGGGGAAAAGAACTAAAGTTTGGTCACCGTCTCGGAATGGCTTCAAAACCCACATACCCACTCCATATTTCATGAGGATTCAAGAATGCCCAATATTGTTGTCAAATTCATCCGTTTGGGCCTTTAAAGATGAAAAACTTGATTTAGGCTAATTAGAGGTGAAAAGAATGAAAGTTTGCTCACTGTCTCGGAATGGCTTCAAAACCCACATACCCGCTCCGTATTTCATGAGGATTCCAGAATGCCCAATATTGTTGTCAAATTCATCTGTTTGGGCCTTTAAAGATGAAAAACGCGATTTAGGCTAATTTGAGGGGAAAAGAACGAAAGTTTGGTCACCGTCTCGGAATGGCTTCAAAACCCACATACCCACTCCAGATTTCATGAGGATTCCAGAATGCCCAATATTGTTGTCAAATTCATCCGTTTGGGCCTTTAAAGATGAAAAACGCGATTTAGGCTAATTTGAGGGGAAAAGAACGAAAGTTTGGTCACTGTCTCGGAATGGCTTCAAAACCCACATACACACTTCATATTTCATGAGGATTCAAGAATGCCCAATATTGTTGTCAAATTCATCCGTTTGGGCCTTTAAAGATGAAAAACGTGATTTAGGCTAATTAGAGGAGAAAAGAATGAAAGTTTGCTCACTGTCTCGGAATGGCTTCAAAACCCACATACCCACTCCACATTTCATGAGGATTCCAGAATGCCCAATATTGTTGTCAAATTCATCCGTTTGGGCCTTTAAAGATGAAAAATGCGATTTAGGCTAATTTGAGGGGAAAAGAACGAAAGTTTGGTCACCGTCTCGGAATGGCTTCAAAACCCACATACCCTCTCCATATTTCATGAGGATTCCAGAATGCCCAATATTGTTGTCAAATTCATCCGTTTGGGCCTTTAAAGATGAAAAACGCGATTTAGGCTAATTTGAGGGGAAAAGAAAGAAAGTTTGGTCACCGTGTCGGAATGGCTTCAAAACCCACATACCGACTCCGTATTTCATGAGGATTCCAGAATGCCCAATATTGTTGTCAAATTCATCCGTTTGGGCCTTTAAAGATGGAAAACGCGATTTAGGCTAATTTGAGGGGAAAAGAACGAAAGTTTGGTCACTGTCTCGGAATGGCTTCAAAACCCACATACCCACTCCATATTTCATGAGGATTCCAGAATGCCCAATATTGTTGTCAAATTCATCCGTTTGGGCCTTTAAAGATGAAAAACGCGATTTAGTCTAATTTGAGGGGAAAAGAACGAAAGTTTGGTCACTGTCTCGGAATGGCTTCAAAACCCACTTACCCACTCCATATTTCATGAGGATTCTAGAATGCCCAATATTGTTGTCAAATTCATCCGTTTGGGCCTTTAAAGATGAAAAACGCGATTTAGGCTAATTTGAGGGGAAAAGAACAAAAGTTTGGTCACTGTCTCGGAATGGCTTCAAAACCCACATAGACACTCCATATTTCATGAGGATTCAAGAATGACCAATATTGTTGTCAAATTCATCCGTTTGGGCCTTTAAAGATGAAAAACGTGATTTAGGCTAATTAGAGGTGAAAAGAATGAAAGTTTGCTTACTGTCTCGGAATGGCTTTAAAACCCACATACCCCCTACATATTTCATGAGGATTCCAGAATGCCCAATATTGTTGTCAAATTCATCTGTTTGGGCCTTTAAAGATGAAAAACGCGATTTAGGCTAATTTGAGAGGAAAAGAACGAATGTTTGGTCACTGTCTCGGAATAGCTTCAAAACCCACATACCCACTCCATATTTCATGAGGATTCCAGAATGCCCAATATTGTTGTCAAATTCATCCGTTTGGGCCTTTAAAGATGAAAAACGCGATTTAGGCTAATTTGAGAGGAAAAGAACGAATGTTTGGTCACTGTCTCGGAATAGCTTCAAAACCCACATACCCACTCCATATTTCATGAGGATTCCAGAATGCCCAATATTGTTGTCAAATTCATCCGTTTGGGCCTTTAAAGATGAAAAACGCGATTTAGGCTAATTTGAGGGGGAAAGAACGAAAGTTTGGTCACCGTCTCGGAATGGCTTCAAAACCCACATACCCACTCCATATTTCATGAGGATTCCAGAATGCCCAATATTGTTGTCAAATTCATCCGTTTGGGCCTTTAAAGATGAAAAACGTGATTTAGGCTAATTAGAGGGGAAAAGAATGAAATTTTGCTCACTGTCTCGGAATGGCTTCAAAACCCACATACCCACTCCATATTTCATGAGGATTCCCGAATGCCCAATATTGTTGTCAAATTCATCTGTTTGGGCCTTTAAAGATGAAAAACGCGATTTAGGGTAATTTGAGGGGAAAAGAACGAAAGTTTGGTCACGGTCTCGGAATGGCTTCAAAACCCACATACCCACTCCATATTTCATGAGGATTCCAGAATGCCCAATATTGTTGTCAAATTCATCCGTTTGGGCCTTTAAAGATGATAAACGCGATTTAGGCTAATTTGAGGGGAAAAGAAAGAAAGTTTGGTCACCATGTCGGAATGGCTTCAAAACCCACATACCCACACCGTATTTCATGAGGATTCCAGAATGCCCAATATTGTTGTCAAATTCATCCGTTTGGGCCTTTAAAGATGAAAAACGCGATTTAGGCTAATTTGAGGGGAAAAGAAAGAAAGTTTGGTCACCGAGTCGGAATGGCTTCAAAACCCACATACCGACTCCGTATTTCATGAGGATTCCAGAATGCCCAATCTTGTTGTCAAATTCATCCGTTTGGGCCTTTAAAGATGGAAAACGCGATTTAGGCTAATTTGAGGGGAAAAGAACGAAAGTTTAGTCACTGTCTCGGAATGGCTTCAAAACCCACATACCCACTCCATATTTCATGAGGATTCCAGAATGCCCAATATTGTTGTCAAATTCATCCGTTTGGGCCTTTAAAGATGAAAAACGCGATTTAGTCTAATTTGAGGGGAAAAGAACGAAAGTTTGGTCACTGTCTCGGAATGGCTTCAAAACCCACTTACCCTCTCCATATTTCATGAGGATTCTAGAATGCCCAATATTGTTGTCAAATTCATCCGTTTGGGCCTTTAAAGATGAAAAACGCGATTTAGGCTAATTTGAGGGGAAAAGAACGAAAGTTTGCTCACTGTCTCGGAATGGCTTCAAAACCCACATACACACTCCATATTTCATGAGGATTCAAGAATGCCCAATATTGTTGTCAAATTCATCCGTTTGGGCTTTAAAGATGAAAAACGTGATTTAGGATAATTAGAGGGGAAAAGAATGAAAGTTTGCTCACTGTCTCGGAATGGCTTCAAAACCCACATACTCGCTGCGTATTTCATGAGGATTCCAGAATGCCCAATATTGTTGTCAAATTGATCCGTTTGGGCCTTTAAAGATGAAAAACGTGATTTAGGCTAATTTGAGGGGAAAAGAACGAAAGTTTAGTCACTGTCTCGGAATGGCTTCAAAACCCACATACCCACTCCATATTTCATGAGGATTCCAGAATGCCCAATATTGTTGTCAAATTCATCCGTTTGGGCCTTTAAAGATGAAAAACGCGATTTAGTCTAATTTGAGGGGAAAAGAACGAAAGTTTGGTCACTGTCTCGGAATGGCTTCAAAACCCACTTACCCTCTCCATATTTCATGAGGATTCTAGAATGCCCAATATTGTTGTCAAATTCATCCGTTTGGGCCTTTAAAGATGAAAAACGCGATTTAGGCTAATTTGAGGGGAAAAGAACGAAAGTTTGGTCACTGTCTCGGAATGGCTTCAAAACCCACATACACACTCCATATTTCATGAGGATTCAAGAATGCCCAATATTGTTGTCAAATTCATCCGTTTGGGCCTTTAAAGATGAAAAACGTGATTTAGGCTAATTAGAGGTGAAAAGAATGAAAGTTTGCTCACTGTCTCGGAATGGCTTCAAAACCCACATACCCACTACATATTTCATGAGGATTCCAGAATGCCCAATATTGTTGTCAAATTCATCTGTTTGGGCCTTTAAAGATGAAAAACGCGATTTAGGCTAATTTCAGGGGAAAAGAACGAAAGTTTGGTCACTGTCTCGGAATGGCTTCAAAACCCACATACCCACTCCATATTTCATGAGGATTCCAGAATGCCCAATATTGTTGTCAAATTCATCCGTTTGGGCCTTTAAAGATGAAAAACGTGATTTAGGCTAATTTGAGGGGAAAAGAACGAAAGTTTAGTCACTGTCTCGGAATGGCTTCAAAACCCACATACCCACTCCTTATTTCATGAGGATTCCAGAATGCCCAATATTGTTGTCAAATTCATCCGTTTGGGCCTTTAAAGATGAAAAACGCGATTTAGTCTAATTTGAGGGGAAAAGAACGAAAGTTTGGTCACTGTCTCGGAATGGCTTCAAAACCCACTTACCCTCTCCATATTTCATGAGGATTCTAGAATGCCCAATATTGTTGTCAAATTCATCCGTTTGGGCCTTTAAAGATGAAAAACGCGATTTAGGCTAATTTGAGGGGAAAAGAACGAAAGTTTGGTCACTGTCTCGGAATGGCTTCAAAACCCACATACACACTCCATATTTCATGAGGATTCAAGAATGCCCAATATTGTTGTCAAATTCATCCGTTTGGGCCTTTAAAGATGAAAAACGTGATTTAGGCTAATTAGAGGTGAAAAGAATGAAAGTTTGCTCACTGTCTCGGAATGGCTTCAAAACCCACATACCCACTACATATTTCATGAGGATTCCAGAATGCCCAATATTGTTGTCAAATTCATCTGTTTGGGCCTTTAAAGATGAAAAACGCGATTTAGGCTAATTTCAGGGGAAAAGAACGAAAGTTTGGTCACTGTCTCGGAATGGCTTCAAAACCCACATACCCACTCCATATTTCATGAGGATTCCAGAATGCCCAATATTGTTGTCAAATTCATCCGTTTGGGCCTTTAAAGATGAAAAACGTGATTTAGGCTAATTTGAGGGGAAAAGAACGAAAGTTTAGTCACTGTCTCGGAATGGCTTCAAAACCCACATACCCACTCCATATTTCATGAGGATTCCAGAATGCCCAATATTGTTGTCAAATTCATCCGTTTGGGCCTTTAAAGATGAAAAACGCGATTTAGTCTAATTTGAGGGGAAAAGAACGAAAATTTGGTCACTGTCTCGGAATGGCTTCAAAACCCACTTACCCTCTCCATATTTCATGAGGATTCTAGAATGCCCAATATTGTTGTCAAATTCATCCGTTTGGGCCTTTAAAGATGAAAAACGCGATTTAGGCTAATTTGAGGGGAAAAGAACGAAAGTTTGGTCACTGTCTCGGAATGGCTTCAAAACCCACATACACACTCCATATTTCATGAGGATTCCAGAATGCCCAATATTGTTGTCAAATTCATCCGTTTGGGCCTTTAAAGATGAAAAACGTGATTTAGGCTAATTTGAGGGGAAAAGAACGAAAGTTTAGTCACTGTCTCGGAATGGCTTCAAAACCCACATACCCACTCCATATTTCATGAGGATTCCAGAATGCCCAATATTGTTGTCAAATTCATCCGTTTGGGCCTTTAAAGATGAAAAACGCGATTTAGTCTAATTTGAGGGGCAAAGAACGAAAGTTTGGTCACTATCTCGGAATGGCTTCAAAACCCACTTACCCTCTCCATATTTCATGAGGATTCTAGAATGCCCAATATTGTTGTCAAATTCATCCGTTTGGGCCTTTAAAGATGAAAAACGCGATTTAGGCTAATTTGAGGGGAAAAGAACGAAAGTTTGGTCACTGTCTCGGAATGGCTTCAAAACCCACATACACACTCCATATTTCTTGAGGATTCAAGAATGCCCAATATTGTTGTCAAATTCATCCGTTTGGGCCTTTAAAGATGAAAAACGTGATTTAGGCTAATTAGAGGTGAAAAGAATGAAAGTTTGCTCACTGTCTCGGAATGGCTTCAAAACCCACATACCCACTACATATTTCATGAGGATTCCAGAATGCCCAATATTGTTGTCAAATTCATCTGTTTGGGCCTTTAAAGATGAAAAACGCGATTTAGGCTAATTTGAGGGGAAAAGAACGAAAGTTTGGTCACTGTCTCGGAATGGCTTCAAAACCCACATACCCACTCCATATTTCATGAGGATTCCAGAATGCCCAATATTGTTGTCAAATTCATCTGTTTGGGCCTTTAAAGATGAGAAACGCGATTTAGGCTAATTTGAGGGGAAAAGAACGAAAGTTTGGTCACCGTCTCGGAATGGCTTCAAAACCCACATACCCACTCCATATTTCATGAGGATTCCAGAATGCCCAATATTGTTGTCAAATTCATCCGTTTGGGCCTTTAAATATGAAAAACGCCATTTAGGCTAATTTGAGGGGAAAAGAACGAAAGTTTGGTCACCGTCTCGGAATGGCTTCAAAACCCACATACCCACTCCATATTTCATGAGGATTCCAGAATGCCCAATATTGTTGTCAAATTCATCCGTTTGGGCCTTTAAAGATGAAAAACGCGATTTAGGCTAATTTGAGGGGAAAAGAAAGAAAGTTTGGTCACCATGTCGGAATGGCTTCAAAACCCACATACCCACTCCGTATTTCATGAGGATTCCAGAATGCCCAATATTGTTGTCAAATTCATCCGTTTGGGCCTTTAAAGATGAAAAACGTGATTTAGGCTAATTAGAGGGGAAAAGAATGAAAGTTTGCTCACTGTCTCGGAATGGCTTCAAAACCCACATACCCACTCCACATTTCATGAGGATTCCAGAATGCCCAATATTGTTGTCAAATTCATCCGTTTGGGCCTTTAAAGATGAAAAACGCGATTTAGTCTAATTTGAGGGGAAAAGAACGAAAGTTTGGTCACTGTCTCGGAATGGCTTCAAAACCCACTTACCCACTCCATATTTCATGAGGATTCTAGAATACCCAATATTGTTGTCAAATTCATTCGTTTGGGCCTTTAAAGATGAAAAACGCGATTTAGGCTAATTTGAGGGGAAAAGAACGAAAGTTTGGTCACTGTCTCGGAATGGCTTCAAAACCCACATACCCACTCCATATTTCATGAGGATTCAAGAATGCCCAATATTGTTGTCAAATTCATCCGTTTGGGCCTTTAAAGATGAAAAACTTGATTTAGGCTAATTTGAGGTGAAAAGAATGAAAGTTTGCTCACTGTCTCGGAATGGCTTCAAAACCCACATACCCGCTCCGTATTTCATGAGGATTCCAGAATGCCCAATATTGTTGTCAAATTCATCTGTTTGGGCCTTTAAAGATGAAAAACGCGATTTAGGCTAATTTGAGGGGAAAAGAACGAAAGTTTGGTCACCGTCTCGGAATGGCTTCAAAACCCACATACCCACTCCATATTTCATGAGGATTCCAGAATGCCCAATATTGTTGTCAAATTCATCCGTTTGGGCCTTTAAATATGAAAAACGCCATTTAGGCTAATTTGAGGGGAAAAGAACGAAAGTTTGGTCACCGTCTCGGAATGGCTTCAAAACCCACATACCCACTCCATATTTCATGAGGATTCCAGAATGCCCAATATTGTTGTCAAATTCATCCGTTTGGGCCTTTAAAGATGAAAAACGCGATTTAGGCTAATTTGAGGGGAAAAGAACGAAAGTTTGGTCACTGTCTCGGAATGGCTTCAAAACCCACATACACACTACATATTTCATGAGGATTCAAGAATGCCCAATATTGTTGTCAAATTCATCCGTTTGGGCCTTTAAAGATGAAAAACGTGATTTAGGCTAATTAGAGGGGAAAAGAATGAAAGTTTGCTCACTGTCTCGGAATGGCTTCAAAACCCACATACCCACTCCACATTTCATGAGGATTCCAGAATGCCCAATATTGTTGTCAAATTCATCCGTTTGGGCCTTTAAAGATGAAAAACGCGATTTATTCTAATTTGAGGGGAAAAGAAAGAAAGTTTGGTCACCGAGTCGGAATGGCTTCAAAACCCACATACCGACTCCGTATTTCATGAGGATTCCAGAATGCCCAATCTTGTTGTCAAATTCATCCGTTTGGGCCTTTAAAGATGGAAAACGCGATTTAGGCTAATTTGAGGGGAAAAGAACGAAAGTTTGGTCACTGTCTCGGAATGGCTTCAAAACCCACATACCCACTCCATATTTCATGAGGATTCCAGAATGCCCAATATTGTTGTCAAATTCATCCGTTTGGGCCTTTAAAGATGAAAAACGCGATTTAGTCTAATTTGAGGGGAAAAGAACGAAAGTTTGGTCACTGTCTCGGAATGGCTTCAAAACCCACTTACCCTCTCCATATTTCATGAGGATTCTAGAATGCCCAATATTGTTGTCAAATTCATCCGTTTGGGCCTTTAAAGATGAAAAACGCGATTTAGGCTAATTTGAGGGGAAAAGAACGAAAGTTTGGTCACTATCTCGGAATGGCTTCAAAACCCACATACACACTCCATATTTCATGAGGATTCAAGAATGCCCAATATTGTTGTCAAATTCATCCGTTTGGGCCTTTAAAGATGAAAAACGTGATTTAGGCTAATTAGAGGGGAAAAGAATGAAAGTTTGCTCACTGTCTCGGAATGGCTTCAAAACCCACATACCCACTCCACATTTCATGAGGATTCCAGAATGCCCAATATTGTTGTCAAATTCATCCGTTTGGGCCTTTAAAGATGAAAAACGCGATTTAGTCTAATTTGAGGGGAAAAGAACGAAAGTTTGGTCACTGTCTCGGAATGGCTTCAAAACCCACTTACCCACTCCATATTTCATGAGGATTCTAGAATACCCAATATTGTTGTCAAATTCATTCGTTTGGGCCTTTAAAGATGAAAAACGCGATTTAGGCTAATTTGAGGGGAAAAGAACGAAAGTTTGGTCACTGTCTCGGAATGGCTTCAAAACCCACATACCCACTCCATATTTCATGAGGATTCAAGAATGCCCAATATTGTTGTCAAATTCATCCGTTTGGGCCTTTAAAGATGAAAAACTTGATTTAGGCTAATTAGAGGTGAAAAGAATGAAAGTTTGCTCACTGTCTCGGAATAGCTTCAAAACCCACATACCCACTCCATATTTCATGAGGATTCCAGAATGCCCAATATTGTTGTCAAATTCATCCGTTTGGGCCTTTAAAGATGAAAAACGCGATTTAGGCTAATTTGAGGGGAAAAGAACGAAAGTTTGGTCACCGTCTCGGAATGGCTTCAAAACCCACATACCCACTCCATATTTCATGAGGATTCCAGAATGCCCAATATTGTTGTCAAATTCATCCGTTTGGGCCTTTAAATATGAAAAACGCCATTTAGGCTAATTTGAGGGGAAAAGAACGAAAGTTTGGTCACTGTCTCGGAATGGCTTCAAAACCCACATACCCACTCCATATTTCATGAGGATTCCAGAATGCCCAATATTGTTGTCAAATTCATCCGTTTGGGCCTTTAAAGATGAAAAACGCGATTTAGGCTAATTTGAGGGGAAAAGAAAGAAAGTTTGGTCACCATGTCGGAATGGCTTCAAAACCCACATACCCACTCCGTATTTCATGAGGATTCCAGAATGCCCAATATTGTTGTCAAATTCATCCGTTTGGGCCTTTAAAGATGAAAAACGCGATTTAGGCTAATTTGAGGGGAAAAGAACGAAAGTTTGGTCACTATCTCGGAATGGCTTCAAAACCCACATACACACTCCATATTTCATGAGGATTCAAGAATGCCCAATATTGTTGTCAAATTCATCCGTTTGGGCCTTTAAAGATGAAAAACGTGATTTAGGCTAATTAGAGGGGAAAAGAATGAAAGTTTGCTCACTGTCTCGGAATGGCTTCAAAACCCACATACCCACTCCACATTTCATGAGGATTCCAGAATGCCCAATATTGTTGTCAAATTCATCCGTTTGGGCCTTTAAAGATGAAAAACGCGATTTAGTCTAATTTGAGGGGAAAAGAACGAAAGTTTGGTCACTGTCTCGGAATGGCTTCAAAACCCACTTACCCACTCCATATTTCATGAGGATTCTAGAATACCCAATATTGTTGTCAAATTCATTCGTTTGGGCCTTTAAAGATGAAAAACGCGATTTAGGCTAATTTGAGGGGAAAAGAACGAAAGTTTGGTCACTGTCTCGGAATGGCTTCAAAACCCACATACCCACTCCATATTTCATGAGGATTCAAGAATGCCCAATATTGTTGTCAAATTCATCCGTTTGGGCCTTTAAAGATGAAAAACTTGATTTAGGCTAATTAGAGGTGAAAAGAATGAAAGTTTGCTCACTGTCTCGGAATGGCTTCAAAACCCACATACCCGCTCCGTATTTCATGAGGATTCCAGAATGCCCAATATTGTTGTCAAATTCATCTGTTTGGGCCTTTAAAGATGAAAAACGCGATTTAGGCTAATTTGAGGGGAAAAGAACGAAAGTTTGGTCACCGTCTCGGAATGGCTTCAAAACCCACATACCCACTCCATATTTCATGAGGATTCCAGAATGCCCAATATTGTTGTCAAATTCATCCGTTTGGGCCTTTAAATATGAAAAACGCCATTTAGGCTAATTTGAGGGGAAAAGAACGAAAGTTTGGTCACTGTCTCGGAATGGCTTCAAAACCCACATACCCACTCCATATTTCATGAGGATTCCAGAATGCCCAATATTGTTGTCAAATTCATCCGTTTGGGCCTTTAAAGATGAAAAACGCGATTTAGGCTAATTTGAGGGGAAAAGAAAGAAAGTTTGGTCACCATGTCGGAATGGCTTCAAAACCCACATACCCACTCCGTATTTCATGAGGATTCCAGAATGCCCAATATTGTTGTCAAATTCATCCGTTTGGGCCTTTAAAGATGAAAAACGCGATTTAGGCTAATTTGAGGGGAAAAGAAAGAAAGTTTGGTCACCGAGTCGGAATGGCTTCAAAACCCACATACCGACTCCGTATTTCATGAGGATTCCAGAATGCCCAATCTTGTTGTCAAATTCATCCGTTTGGGCCTTTAAAGATGGAAAACGCGATTTAGGCTAATTTGAGGGGAAAAGAACGAAAGTTTGGTCACTGTCTCGAAATGGCTTCAAAACCCACATACCCACTCCATATTTCATGAGGATTCCAGAATGCCCAATATTGTTGTCAAATTCATCCGTTTGGGCCTTTAAAGATGAAAAGAGCGATTTAGTCTAATTTGAGGGGAAAAGAACTAAAGTTTGGTCACTGTCTCGGAATGGCTTCAAAACCCACTTACCCTCTCCATATTTCATGAGGATTCTAGAATGCCCAATATTGTTGTCAAATTCATCCGTTTGGGCCTTTAAAGATGAAAAACGCGATTTAGGCTAATTTGAGGGGAAAAGAACGAAAGTTTGGTCACTGTCTCGGAATGGCTTCAAAACCCACATACACACTCCATATTTCATGAGGATTCCAGAATGCCCAATATTGTTGTCAAATTCATCCGTTTGGGCCTTTAAAGATGAAAAACGCGATTTAGGCTAATTTGAGGGGAAAAGAAAGAAAGTTTGGTCACCGAGTCGGAATGGCTTCAAAACCCACATACCGACTCCGTATTTCATGAGGATTCCAGAATGCCCAATCTTGTTGTCAAATTCATCCGTTTGGGCCTTTAAAGATGGAAAACGCGATTTAGGCTAATTTGAGGGGAAAAGAACGAAAGTTTGGTCACTGTCTCGCAATGGCTTCAAAACCCACATACCCACTCCATATTTCATGAGGATTCCAGAATGCCCAATATTGTTGTCAAATTCATCCGTTTGGGCCTTTAAAGATGAAAAGAGCGATTTAGTCTAATTTGAGGGGAAAAGAACTAAAGTTTGGTCACTGTCTCGGAATGGCTTCAAAACCCACTTACCCTCTCCATATTTCATGAGGATTCTAGAATGCCCAATATTGTTGTCAAATTCATCCGTTTGGGCCTTTAAAGATGAAAAACGCGATTTAGGCTAATTTGAGGGGAAAAGAACGAAAGTTTGGTCACTGTCTCGGAATGGCTTCAAAACCCACATACACACTCCATATTTCATGAGGATTTAAGAATGCCCAATATTGTTGTCAAATTCATCCGTTTGGGCCTTTAAAGATGAAAAACGTGATTTAGGCTAATTAGAGGGGAAAAGAATGAAAGTTTGCTCACTGTCTCGGAATGGCTTCAAAACCCACATACCCACTACATATTTCATGAGGATTCCAGAATGCCCAATATTGTTGTCAAATTCATCTGTTTGGGCCTTTAAAGATGAAAAACGCGATTTAGGCTAATTTGAGGGGAAAAGAACGAAAGTTTGGTCACTGTCTCGGAATAGCTTCAAAACCCACATACCCACTCCATATTTCATGAGGATTCCAGAATGCCCAATATTGTTGTCAAATTCATCCGTTTGGGCCTTTAAAGATGAAAAACGCGATTTAGGCTAATTTGAGGGGAAAAGAACGAAAGTTTGGTCACCGTCTCGGAATGGATTCAAAACCCACATACCCACTCCATATTTCATGAGGATTCCAGAATGCCCAATATTGTTGTCAAATTCATCCGTTTGGGCCTTTAAAGATGAAAAACGCGATTTAGGCTAATTTGAGGGGAAAAGAACGAAAGTTTGGTCACTGTCTCGGAATGGCTTCAAAACCCACATACCCACTCCATATTTCATGAGGATTCAAGAATGCCCAATATTGTTGTCAAATTCATCCGTTTGGGCCTTTAAAGATGAAAAACTTGATTTAGGCTAATTAGAGGTGAAAAGAATGAAAGTTTGCTCACTGTCTCGGAATGGCTTCAAAACCCACATACCCGCTCCGTATTTCATGAGGATTCCAGAATGCCCAATATTGTTGTCAAATTCATCTGTTTGGGCCTTTAAAGATGAAAAACGCGATTTAGGCTAATTTGAGGGGAAAAGAACGAAAGTTTGGTCACCGTCTCGGAATGGCTTCAAAACCCACATACCCACTCCATATTTCATGAGGATTCCAGAATGCCCAATATTGTTGTCAAATTCATCCGTTTGGGCCTTTAAAGATGAAAAACGCGATTTAGGCTAATTTGAGGGGAAAAGAACGAAAGTTTGGTCACTGTCTCGGAATGGCTTCAAAACCCACATACACACTACATATTTCATGAGGATTCAAGAATGCCCAATATTGTTGTCAAATTCATCCGTTTGGGCCTTTAAAGATGAAAAACGTGATTTAGGCTAATTAGAGGGGAAAAGAATGAATGTTTGCTCACTGTCTCGGAATGGCTTCAAAACCCACATACCCACTCCACATTTCATGAGGATTCCAGAATGCCCAATATTGTTGTCAAATTCATCCGTTTGGGCCTTTAAAGATGAAAAACGCGATTTATTCTAATTTGAGGGGAAAAGAAAGAAAGTTTGGTCACCGAGTCGGAATGGCTTCAAAACCCACATACCGACTCCGTATTTCATGAGGATTCCAGAATGCCCAATCTTGTTGTCAAATTCATCCGTTTGGGCCTTTAAAGATGGAAAACGCGATTTAGGCTAATTTGAGGGGAAAAGAACGAAAGTTTGGTCACTGTCTCGGAATGGCTTCAAAACCCACATACCCACTCCATATTTCATGAGGATTCCAGAATTCCCAATATTGTTGTCAAATTCATCCGTTTGGGCCTTTAAAGATGAAAAACGCGATTTAGTCTAATTTGAGGGGAAAAGAACGAAAGTTTGGTCACTGTCTCGGAATGGCTTCAAAACCCACTTACCCTCTCCATATTTCATGAGGATTCTAGAATGCCCAATATTGTTGTCAAATTCATCCGTTTGGGCCTTTAAAGATGAAAAACGCGATTTAGGCTAATTTGAGGGGAAAAGAACGAAAGTTTGGTCACTATCTCGGAATGGCTTCAAAACCCACATACACACTCCATATTTCATGAGGATTCAAGAATGCCCAATATTGTTGTCAAATTCATCCGTTTGGGCCTTTAAAGATGAAAAACGTGATTTAGGCTAATTAGAGGGGAAAAGAATGAAAGTTTGCTCACTGTCTCGGATTGGCTTCAAAACCCACATACCCACTCCACATTTCATGAGGATTCCAGAATGCCCAATATTGTTGTCAAATTCATCCGTTTGGGCCTTTAAAGATGAAAAACGCGATTTAGTCTAATTTGAGGGGAAAAGAACGAAAGTTTGGTCACTGTCTCGGAATGGCTTCAAAACCCACTTACCCACTCCATATTTCATGAGGATTCTAGAATGCCCAATATTGTTGTCAAATTCATTCGTTTGGGCCTTTAAAGATGAAAAACGCGATTTAGGCTAATTTGAGGGGAAAAGAACGAAAGTTTGGTCACTGTCTCGGAATGGCTTCAAAACCCACATACCCACTCCATATTTCATGAGGATTCAAGAATGCCCAATATTGTTGTCAAATTCATCCGTTTGGGCCTTTAAAGATGAAAAACTTGATTTAGGCTAATTAGAGGTGAAAAGAATGAAAGTTTGCTCACTGTCTCGGAATGGCTTCAAAACCCACATACCCGCTCCGTATTTCATGAGGATTCCAGAATGCCCAATATTGTTGTCAAATTCATCTGTTTGGGCCTTTAAAGATGAAAAACGCGATTTAGGCTAATTTGAGGGGAAAAGAACGAAAGTTTGGTCACCGTCTCGGAATGGCTTCAAAACCCACATACCCACTCCATATTTCATGAGGATTCCAGAATGCCCAATATTGTTGTCAAATTCATCCGTTTGGGCCTTTAAATATGAAAAACGCCATTTAGGCTAATTTGAGGGGAAAAGAACGAAAGTTTGGTCACTGTCTCGGAATGGCTTCAAAACCCACATACCCACTCCATATTTCATGAGGATTCCAGAATGCCCAATATTGTTGTCAAATTCATCCGTTTGGGCCTTTAAAGATGAAAAACGCGATTTAGGCTAATTTGAGGGGAAAAGAAAGAAAGTTTGGTCACCATGTCGGAATGGCTTCAAAACCCACATACCCACTCCGTATTTCATGAGGATTCCAGAATGCCCAATATTGTTGTCAAATTCATCCGTTTGGGCCTTTAAAGATGAAAAACGCGATTTAGGCTAATTTGAGGGGAAAAGAAAGAAAGTTTGGTCACCGAGTCGGAATGGCTTCAAAACCCACATACCGACTCCGTATTTCATGAGGATTCCAGAATGCCCAATCTTGTTGTCAAATTCATCCGTTTGGGCCTTTAAAGATGGAAAACGCGATTTAGGCTAATTTGAGGGGAAAAGAACGAAAGTTTGGTCACTGTCTCGGAATGGCTTCAAAACCCACATACCCACTCCATATTTCATGAGGATTCCAGAATGCCCAATATTGTTATCAAATTCATCCGTTTGGGCCTTTAAAGATGAAAAGAGCGATTTAGTCTAATTTGAGGGGAAAAGAACTAAAGTTTGGTCACTGTCTCGGAATGGCTTCAAAACCCACTTACCCTCTCCATATTTCATGAGGATTCTAGAATGCCCAATATTGTTGTCAAATTCATCCGTTTGGGCCTTTAAAGATGAAAAACGCGATTTAGGCTAATTTGAGGGGAAAAGAACGAAAGTTTGGTCACTGTCTCGGAATGGCTTCAAAACCCACATACACACTCCATATTTCATGAGGATTTAAGAATGCCCAATATTGTTGTCAAATTCATCCGTTTGGGCCTTTAAAGATGAAAAACGTGATTTAGGCTAATTAGAGGTGAAAAGAATGAAAGTTTGCTCACTGTCTCGGAATGGCTTCAAAACCCACATACCCACTACATATTTCATGAGGATTCCAGAATGCCCAATATTGTTGTCAAATTCATCTGTTTGGGCCTTTAAAGATGAAAAACGCGATTTAGGCTAATTTGAGGGGAAAAGAACGAAAGTTTGGTCACTGTCTCGGAATAGCTTCAAAACCCACATACCCACTCCATATTTCATGAGGATTCCAGAATGCCCAATATTGTTGTCAAATTCATCCGTTTGGGCCTTTAAAGATGAAAAACGCGATTTAGGCTAATTTGAGGGGAAAAGAACGAAAGTTTGGTCACCGTCTCGGAATGGATTCAAAACCCACATACCCACTCCATATTTCATGAGGATTCCAGAATGCCCAATATTGTTGTCAAATTCATCCGTTTGGGCCTTTAAAGATGAAAAACGCGATTTAGGCTAATTTGAGGGGAAAAGAACGAAAGTTTGGTCACTGTCTCGGAATGGCTTCAAAACCCACATACCCACTCCATATTTCATGAGGATTCAAGAATGCCCAATATTGTTGTCAAATTCATCCGTTTGGGCCTTTAAAGATGAAAAACTTGATTTAGGCTAATTAGAGGTGAAAAGAATGAAAGTTTGCTCACTGTCTCGGAATGGCTTCAAAACCCACATACCCGCTCCGTATTTCATGAGGATTCCAGAATGCCCAATATTGTTGTCAAATTCATCTGTTTGGGCCTTTAAAGATGAAAAACGCGATTTAGGCTAATTTGAGGGGAAAAGAACGAAAGTTTGGTCACCGTCTCGGAATGGCTTCAAAACCCACATACCCACTCCATATTTCATGAGGATTCCAGAATGCCCAATATTGTTGTCAAATTCATCCGTTTGGGCCTTTAAAGATGAAAAACGCGATTTAGGCTAATTTGAGGGGAAAAGAACGAAAGTTTGGTCACTGTCTCGGAATGGCTTCAAAACCCACATACACACTACATATTTCATGAGGATTCAAGAATGCCCAATATTGTTGTCAAATTCATCCGTTTGGGCCTTTAAAGATGAAAAACGTGATTTAGGCTAATTAGAGGGGAAAAGAATGAAAGTTTGCTCACTGTCTCGGAATGGCTTCAAAACCCACATACCCACTCCACATTTCATGAGGATTCCAGAATGCCCAATATTGTTGTCAAATTCATCCGTTTGGGCCTTTAAAGATGAAAAACGCGATTTATTCTAATTTGAGGGGAAAAGAAAGAAAGTTTGGTCACCGAGTCGGAATGGCTTCAAAACCCACATACCCACTCCGTATTTCATGAGGATTCCAGAATGCCCAATCTTGTTGTCAAATTCATCCGTTTGGGCCTTTAAAGATGGAAAACGCGATTTAGGCTAATTTGAGGGGAAAAGAACGAAAGTTTGGTCACTGTCTCGGAATGGCTTCAAAACCCACATACCCACTCCATATTTCATGAGGATTCCAGAATGCCCAATATTGTTGTCAAATTCATCCGTTTGGGCCTTTAAAGATGAAAAACGCGATTTAGTCTAATTTGAGGGGAAAAGAACGAAAGTTTGGTCACTGTCTCGGAATGGCTTCAAAACCCACTTACCCTCTCCATATTTCATGAGGATTCTAGAATGCCCAATATTGTTGTCAAATTCATCCGTTTGGGCCTTTAAAGATGAAAAACGCGATTTAGGCTAATTTGAGGGGAAAAGAACGAAAGTTTGGTCACTATCTCGGAATGGCTTCAAAACCCACATACACACTCCATATTTCATGAGGATTCAAGAATGCCCAATATTGTTGTCAAATTCATCCGTTTGGGCCTTTAAAGATGAAAAACATGATTTAGGCTAATTAGAGGTGAAAAGAATGAAAGTTTGCTCACTGTCTCGGAATGGCTTCAAAACCCACATACCCGCTCCGTATTTCATGAGGATTCCAGAATGCCCAATATTGTTGTCAAATTCATCCGTTTTGGCCTTTAAAGATGAAAAACGCGATTTAGGCTAATTTGAGGGGAAAAGAACGAAAGTTTGGTCACCGTCTCGGAATGGCTTCAAAACCCACATACCCACTCCATATTTCATGAGGATTCCAGAATGCCCAATATTGTTGTCAAATTCATCCGTTTGGGCCTTTAAAGATGAAAAACGCGATTTAGGCTAATTTGAGGGGAAAAGAACGAAAGTTTGGTCACTGTCTCGGAATGGCTTCAAAACCCACATACACACTACATATTTCATGAGGATTCAAGAATGCCCAATATTGTTGTCAAATTCATCCGTTTGGGCCTTTAAAGATGAAAAACGCGATTTAGGCTAATTTGAGGGGAAAAGAAAGAAAGTTTGGTCACCATGTCGGAATGGCTTCAAAACCCACATACCCACTCCGTATTTCATGAGGATTCCAGAATGCCCAATATTGTTGTCAAATTCATCCGTTTGGGCCTTTAAAGATGAAAAACGCGATTTAGGCTAATTTGAGGGGAAAAGAAAGAAAGTTTGGTCACCGAGTCGGAATGGCTTCAAAACCCACATACCGACTCCGTATTTAATGAGGATTCCAGAATGCCCAATCTTGTTGTCAAATTCATCCGTTTGGGCCTTTAAAGATGGAAAACGCGATTTAGGCTAATTTGAGGGGAAAAGAACGAAAGTTTGGTCACTGTCTCGGAATGGCTTCAAAACCCACATACCCACTACATATTTCATGAGGATTCCAGAATGCCCAATATTGTTGTCAAATTCATCTGTTTGGGCCTTTAAAGATGAAAAACGCGATTTAGGCTAATTTGAGAGGAAAAGAACGAATGTTTGGTCACTGTCTCGGAATAGCTTCAAAACCCACATACCCACTCCATATTTCATGAGGATTCCAGAATGCCCAATATTGTTGTCAAATTCATCCGTTTGGGCCTTTAAAGATGAAAAACGCGATTTAGGCTAATTTGAGAGGAAAAGAACGAATGTTTGGTCACTGTCTCGGAATAGCTTCAAAACCCACATACCCACTCCATATTTCATGAGGATTCCAGAATGCCCAATATTGTTGTCAAATTCATCCGTTTGGGCCTTTAAAGATGAAAAACGCGATTTAGGCTAATTTGAGGGGGAAAGAACGAAAGTTTGGTCACCGTCTCGGAATGGCTTCAAAACCCACATACCCACTCCATATTTCATGAGGATTCCAGAATGCCCAATATTGTTGTCAAATTCATCCGTTTGGGCCTTTAAAGATGAAAAACGTGATTTAGGCTAATTAGAGGGGAAAAGAATGAAAGTTTGCTCACTGTCTCGGAATGGCTTCAAAACCCACATACCCACTCCACATTTCATGAGGATTCCAGAATGCCCAATATTGTTGTCAAATTCATCCGTTTGGGCCTTTAAAGATGAAAAACGCGATTTATTCTAATTTGAGGGGAAAAGAAAGAAAGTTTGGTCACCGAGTCGGAATGGCTTCAAAACCCACATACCCACTCCGTATTTCATGAGGATTCCAGAATGCCCAATCTTGTTGTCAAATTCATCCGTTTGGGCCTTTAAAGATGGAAAACGCGATTTAGGCTAATTTGAGGGGAAAAGAACGAAAGTTTGGTCACTGTCTCGGAATGGCTTCAAAACCCACATACCCACTCCATATTTCATGAGGATTCCAGAATGCCCAATATTGTTGTCAAATTCATCCGTTTGGGCCTTTAAAGATGAAAAACGCGATTTAGTCTAATTTGAGGGGAAAAGAACGAAAGTTTGGTCACTGTCTCGGAATGGCTTCAAAACCCACTTACCCTCTCCATATTTCATGAGGATTCTAGAATGCCCAATATTGTTGTCAAATTCATCCGTTTGGGCCTTTAAAGATGAAAAACGCGATTTAGGCTAATTTGAGGGGAAAAGAACGAAAGTTTGGTCACTATCTCGGAATGGCTTCAAAACCCACATACACACTCCATATTTCATGAGGATTCAAGAATGCCCAATATTGTTGTCAAATTCATCCGTTTGGGCCTTTAAAGATGAAAAACATGATTTAGGCTAATTAGAGGTGAAAAGAATGAAAGTTTGCTCACTGTCTCGGAATGGCTTCAAAACCCACATACCCGCTCCGTATTTCATGAGGATTCCAGAATGCCCAATATTGTTGTCAAATTCATCCGTTTTGGCCTTTAAAGATGAAAAACGCGATTTAGGCTAATTTGAGGGGAAAAGAACGAAAGTTTGGTCACCGTCTCGGAATGGCTTCAAAACCCACATACCCACTCCATATTTCATGAGGATTCCAGAATGCCCAATATTGTTGTCAAATTCATCCGTTTGGGCCTTTAAAGATGAAAAACGCGATTTAGGCTAATTTGAGGGGAAAAGAACGAAAGTTTGGTCACTGTCTCGGAATGGCTTCAAAACCCACATACACACTACATATTTCATGAGGATTCAAGAATGCCCAATATTGTTGTCAAATTCATCCGTTTGGGCCTTTAAAGATGAAAAACGCGATTTAGGCTAATTTGAGGGGAAAAGAAAGAAAGTTTGGTCACCATGTCGGAATGGCTTCAAAACCCACATACCCACTCCGTATTTCATGAGGATTCCAGAATGCCCAATATTGTTGTCAAATTCATCCGTTTGGGCCTTTAAAGATGAAAAACGCGATTTAGGCTAATTTGAGGGGAAAAGAAAGAAAGTTTGGTCACCGAGTCGGAATGGCTTCAAAACCCACATACCGACTCCGTATTTAATGAGGATTCCAGAATGCCCAATCTTGTTGTCAAATTCATCCGTTTGGGCCTTTAAAGATGGAAAACGCGATTTAGGCTAATTTGAGGGGAAAAGAACGAAAGTTTGGTCACTGTCTCGGAATGGCTTCAAAACCCACATACCCACTACATATTTCATGAGGATTCCAGAATGCCCAATATTGTTGTCAAATTCATCTGTTTGGGCCTTTAAAGATGAAAAACGCGATTTAGGCTAATTTGAGAGGAAAAGAACGAATGTTTGGTCACTGTCTCGGAATAGCTTCAAAACCCACATACCCACTCCATATTTCATGAGGATTCCAGAATGCCCAATATTGTTGTCAAATTCATCCGTTTGGGCCTTTAAAGATGAAAAACGCGATTTAGGCTAATTTGAGAGGAAAAGAACGAATGTTTGGTCACTGTCTCGGAATAGCTTCAAAACCCACATACCCACTCCATATTTCATGAGGATTCCAGAATGCCCAATATTGTTGTCAAATTCATCCGTTTGGGCCTTTAAAGATGAAAAACGCGATTTAGGCTAATTTGAGGGGGAAAGAACGAAAGTTTGGTCACCGTCTCGGAATGGCTTCAAAACCCACATACCCACTCCATATTTCATGAGGATTCCAGAATGCCCAATATTGTTGTCAAATTCATCCGTTTGGGCCTTTAAAGATGAAAAACGTGATTTAGGCTAATTAGAGGGGAAAAGAATGAAATTTTGCTCACTGTCTCGGAATGGCTTCAAAACCCACATACCCACTCCATATTTCATGAGGATTCCCGAATGCCCAATATTGTTGTCAAATTCATCTGTTTGGGCCTTTAAAGATGAAAAACGCGATTTAGGGTAATTTGAGGGGAAAAGAACGAAAGTTTGGTCACGGTCTCGGAATGGCTTCAAAACCCACATACTCACTCCATATTTCATGAGGATTCCAGAATGCCCAATATTGTTGTCAAATTCATCCGTTTGGGCCTTTAAAGATGATAAACGCGATTTAGGCTAATTTGAGGGGAAAAGAAAGAAAGTTTGGTCACCATGTCGGAATGGCTTCAAAACCCACATACCCACACCGTATTTCATGAGGATTCCAGAATGCCCAATATTGTTGTCAAATTCATCCGTTTGGGCCTTTAAAGATGAAAAACGCGATTTAGGCTAATTTGAGGGGAAAAGAAAGAAAGTTTGGTCACCGAGTCGGAATGGCTTCAAAACCCACATACCGACTCCGTATTTCATGAGGATTCCCGAATGCCCAATATTGTTGTCAAATTCATCTGTTTGGGCCTTTAAAGATGAAAAACGCGATTTAGGGTAATTTGAGGGGAAAAGAACGAAAGTTTGGTCACGGTCTCGGAATGGCTTCAAAACCCACATACCCACTCCATATTTCATGAGGATTCCAGAATGCCCAATATTGTTGTCAAATTCATCCGTTTGGGCCTTTAAAGATGATAAACGCGATTTAGGCTAATTTGAGGGGAAAAGAAAGAAAGTTTGGTCACCATGTCGGAATGGCTTCAAAACCCACATACCCACACCGTATTTCATGAGGATTCCAGAATGCCCAATATTGTTGTCAAATTCATCCGTTTGGGCCTTTAAAGATGAAAAACGCGATTTAGGCTAATTTGAGGGGAAAAGAAAGAAAGTTTGGTCACCGAGTCGGAATGGCTTCAAAACCCACATACCGACTCCGTATTTCATGAGGATTCCAGAATGCCCAATCTTGTTGTCAAATTCATCCGTTTGGGCCTTTAAAGATGGAAAACGCGATTTAGGCTAATTTGAGGGGAAAAGAACGAAAGTTTGGTCACTGTCTCGGAATGGCTTCAAAACCCACATACACACTACATATTTCATGAGGATTCAAGAATGCCCAATATTGTTGTCAAATTCATCCGTTTGGGCCTTTAAAGATGAAAAACGTGATTTAGGCTAATTAGAGGGGAAAAGAATGAAAGTTTGCTCACTGTCTCGGAATGGCTTCAAAACCCACATACCCACTCCACATTTCATGAGGATTCCAGAATGCCCAATATTGTTGTCAAATTCATCCGTTTGGGCCTTTAAAGATGAAAAACGCGATTTAGTCTAATTTGAGGGGAAAAGAACGAAAGTTTGGTCACTGTCTCGGAATGGCTTCAAAACCCACTTACCCACTCCATATTTCATGAGGATTCGAGAATGCCCAATATTGTTGTCAAATTCATCCGTTTGGGCCTTTAAAGATGAAAAACGCGATTTAGGCTAATTTGAGGGGAAAAGAACGAAAGTTTGGTCACTGTCTCGGAATGGCTTCAAAACCCACATACACACTCCATATTTCATGAGGATTCAAGAATGCCCAATATTGTTGTCAAATTCATCCGTTTGGGCCTTTAAAGATGAAAAACGTGATTTAGGCTAATTAGAGGTGAAAAGAACGAAAGTTTGCTCACTGTCTCGGAATGGCTTCAAAACCCACATACCCACTACATATTTCATGAGGATTCCAGAATGCCCAATATTGTTGTCAAATTCATCCGTTTGGGCCTTTAAAGATGAAAAACGCGATTTAGGGTAATTTGAGGGGAAAAGAACGAAAGTTTGGTCACGGTCTCGGAATGGCTTCAAAACCCACATACCCACTCCATATTTCATGAGGATTCCAGAATGCCCAATATTGTTGTCAAATTCATCCGTTTGGGCCTTTAAAGATGAAAAACGCGATTTAGGCTAATTTGAGGGGAAAAGAAAGAAAGTTTGGTCACCATGTCGGAATGGCTTCAAAACCCACATACCCACTCCGTATTTGATGAGGATTCCAGAATGCCCAATATTGTTGTCAAATTCATCCGTTTGGGCCTTTAAAGATGAAAAATACGATTTAGGCTAATTTGAGGGGAAAAGAAAGAAAGTTTGGTCACCGAGTCGGAATGGCTTCAAAACCCACATACCGACTCTGTATTTCATGAGGATTCCAGAATGCCCAATATTGTTGTCAAATTCATCCGTTTGGGCCTTTAAAGATGGAAAACGCGATTTAGGCAAATTTGAGGGGAAAAGAACGAAAGTTTGGTCACTGTCTCGGAATGGCTTCAAAACCCACATACCCACTCCATATTTCATGAGGATTCCAGAATGCCCAATATTGTTGTCAAATTCATCCGTTTGGGCCTTTAAAGATGAAAAACGCGATTTAGTCTAATTTGAGGGGAAAAGAATGAAAGTTTGGTCACTGTCTCGGAATGGCTTCAAAACCCACTTACCCACTCCATATTTCATGAGGATTCTAGAATGCCCAATATTGTTGTCAAATTCATCCGTTTGGGCCTTTAAAGTTGAAAAACGCGATTTAGGCTAATTTGAGGGGAAAAGAACGAAAGTTTGGTCACTGTCTCGGAATGGCTTCAAAACCCACATACACACTCCGTATTTGATGAGGATTCCAGAATGCCCAATATTGTTGTCAAATTCATCCGTTTGGGCCTTTAAAGATGAAAAACGCGATTTAGGCTAATTTGAGGGGAAAAGAACGAAAGTTTGGTCACTGTCTCGGAATGGCTTCAAAACCCACATACACACTCCATATTTCATGAGGATTCTAGAATGCCCAATATTGTTGTCAAATTCATCCGTTTGGGCCATTAAAGATGAAAAACGCGATTTAGGCTAATTTGAGGGGAAAAGAACGAAAGTTTGGTCACTGTCTCGGAATGGCTTCAAAACCCACATACACACTCCATATTTCATGAGGAATCAAGAATGCCCAATATTGTTGTCAAATTCATCCGTTTGGGCCTTTAAAGATGAAAAACGTGATTTAGGCTAATTAGAGGGGAAAAGAATGAAAGTTTGCTCACTGTCTCTGAATGTCTTCAAAACCCACATACCCACTCCATATTTCATGAGGATTCCAGAATGCCCAATATTGTTGTCAAATTCATCTGTTTGGGCCTTTAAAGATGAAAAACGCGATTTAGGCTAATTTGAGGGGAAAAGAAAGAAAGTTTGGTCACCGAGTCGGAATGGCTTCAAAACCCACATACCGACTCCGTATTTCATGAGGATTCCAGAATTCCAAATATTGTTGTCAAATTCATCCGTTTGTGCCTTTAATGATGAAAAACGCGATTTAGGCTAATTTGAGGGGAACAGAACGAAAGTTTGGTCACCGCCTCGGAATGGCTTCAAAACCCACATACCCACTCCATATTTCATGAGGATTCCAGAATGCCCAATATTGTTGTCAAATTAATCTGTTTGGGCCTTTAAAGATGAAAAACGCGATTTAGGCTAATTTGAGGGGAAAAGAAAGAAAGTTTGGTCACCGTGTCGGAATGGCTTCAAAACCCACATACCGGCTCCGTATTTCATGAGTATTCCAGAATGCCCAATATTGTGGTCAAATTCATCCGTTTGGGCCATTAAAGATGAAAAACGCGATTTACGCTAATTAGAGGGGAAAAGAATGAAAGTTTGCTCACTGTCTCTGAATGGCTTCAAAAACCACATACACACTCCATATTTCATGAGGATTCAAGAATGCCCAATATTGTTGTCAAATTCATCCGTTTGGGCCTTTAAAGATGAAAAACGGGATTTAGGCTAATTTGAGGGGAAAAGAATGAAAGTTTGCTCACGGTCTCTGAATGGCTTCAAAACCCACATACCCACTCCATATTTCATGAGGATTCCAGAATGCCCAATATTGTTGTCAAATTCATCCGTTTGGGCCTTTAAAGATGAAAAACGGGATTTAGGCTAATTTGAGGGGAAAAGAACGAAAGTTTGGTCACCGTCTCGGAATGGCTTCAAAACCCACATACCCACTCCATATTTCATGAGGATTCCTGAATGCCCAATATTGTTGTCAAATTAATCTGTTTGGGCCTTTAAAGATGAAAAACGCGATTTAGGCTAATTTGAGGGGAAAAGAAAGAAAGTTTGGTCACCGTGTCGGAATGGCTTCAAAACCCACATACCGGCTCCGTATTTCATGAGTATTCCAGAATGCCCAATATTGTGGTCAAATTCATCCGTTTGGGCCATTAAAGATGAAAAACGCGATTTACGCTAATTAGAGGGGAAAAGAATGAAAGTTTGCTCACTGTCTCTGAATGGCTTCAAAAACCACATACACACTCCATATTTCATGAGGATTCAAGAATGCCCAATATTGTTGTCAAATTCATCCGTTTGGGCCTTTAAAGATGAAAAACGGGATTTAGGCTAATTTGAGGGGAAAAGAATGAAAGTTTGCTCACGGTCTCTGAATGGCTTCAAAACCCACATACCCACTCCATATTTCATGAGGATTCCAGAATGCCCAATATTGTTGTCAAATTCATCCGTTTGGGCCTTTAAAGATGAAAAACGGGATTTAGGCTAATTTGAGGGGAAAAGAACGAAAGTTTGGTCACCGTCTCGGAATGGCTTCAAAACCCACATACCCACTCCATATTTCATGAGGATTCCTGAATGCCCAATATTGTTGTCAAATTCATCCGTTTGGGCCTTTAAAGATTAAAAAAGCGATTTAGGCTAATTTGAGGGGAAAAGAACGAAAGTTTGGTCACTGTCTCGGAATGGCTTCAAAACCCACATACCCACTCCATATTTCATGAGGATTCCAGAATGCCCAATATTGTTGTCAAATTCATCCGTTTGCGACTTTAAAGATGAAAAACGCGATTTAGGCTAATTTGAGGGGAAAAGAACGAAAGTTTGGTCACTGTCTCGGAATGGCTTCAAAACCCACATACACACTCCATATTTCATGAGGATTCTAGAATGCCCAATATTGTTGTCAAATTCATCCGTTTGGGCCTTTAAAGATGAAAAACGTGATTTAGGCTAATTAGAGGGGAAAAGAATGAAAGTTTGCTCACTGTCTCTGAATGGCTTCAAAACCCACATACCCACTCCATATTTCATGAGAATTCCAGAATGCCCAATATTGGTGTCAAATTCATCGGTTTGGGCCTTTAAAGATGAAAAACGCGATTTAGGCTAATTTGAGATGAAAAGAACGAAAGTTTGGTCACTGTCTCGGAATGGCTTCAAAACAAACATACCAACTCCGTATTTCATGAGGATTCCAGAATGCCCAATATTGTTGTCAAATTCATCCGTTTGGGCCTTTAAAGATGAAAAACGCGATTTAGGCTAATTTGAGGGGAAAAGAACGAAAGTTTGGTCACTGTCTCGGAATGGCTTCAAAACCCACATACCCACTCCATATTTCATGAGGATTCTAGAATGCCCAATATTGTTGTCAAATTCATCCGTTTGGGCCATTAAAGATGTAAAACGCGATTTAGGCTAATTTGAGGGGAAAAGAACGAAAGTTTGGTCACTGTCTCGGAATGGCTTCAAAACCCACATACACACTCCATATTTCATGAGGATTCTAGAATGCCCAATATTGTTGTCAAATTCATCCGTTTGGGCCATTAAAGATGAAAAACGCGATTTACGCTAATTTGAGGGGAAAAGAACGAAAGATTGGTCACTGTCTCGGAATGGCTTCAAAACCCACATACACACTCCATATTTCATGAGGAATCAAGAATGCCCAATATTGTTGTCAAATTCATCCGTTTGGGCCTTTAAAGATGAAAAACGTGATTTAGGCTAATTAGAGGGGAAAAAAATGAAAGTTTGCTCACTGTCTCTGAATGTCTTCAAAACCCACATACCCACTCCTAATTTCATGAGGATTCCAGAATGCCCAATATTGTTGTCAAATTCATCGGTTTGGGCCTTTAAAGATGAAAAACGCGATTTAGGCTAATTTGAGGGGAAAAGAAAGAAAGTTTGGTCACCGAGTCGGAATGGCTTCAAAACCCACATACCGACTCCGTATTTCATGAGGACTCCAGAATGCCCAATATTGTTGTCAAATTCATCCGTTTGTGCCTTTAATGATGAAAAACGCGATTTAGGCTAATTTGAGGGGAACAGAACGAAAGTTTGGTCACCGCCTCGGAATGGCTTCAAAACCCACATACCCACTCCATATTTCATGAGGATTCCAGAATGCCCAATATTGTTGTCAAATTCATCTGTTTGGGCCTTTAAAGATGAAAAACGCGATTTAGGCTAATTTGAGGGGAAAAGAAAGAAAGTTTGGTCACCGTGTCGGAATGGCTTCAAAACCCACATACCGGCTCCGTATTTCATGAGGATTCCAGAATGCCCAATATTGTTGTCAAATTCATCCGTTTGGGCCATTAAAGATGAAAAACGCGATTTACGCTAATTTGAGGGGAAAAGAACGAAAGTTTGGTCACTGTCTCGGAATGGCTTCAAAACCCACATACCCCCTCCATATTTCATGAGGATTCCAGAATGCCCAATATTGTTGTCAAATTCATCCGTTTGGGCCTTTAAAGATGAAAAACGCGATTTAGGCTAATTTGAGGGGAAAAGAACGAAAGTTTGGTCACTGTCTCGGAATGGCTTCAAAACCCACATGCCCACTCCATATTTCATGAGGATTTTAGAATGCCCAATATTGTTGTCAAATTCATCCGTTTGGGCCATTAAAGATGAAAAACGCGATTTAGGCTAATTTGAGGGGAAAAGAACGAAAGTTTGGTCACTGTCTCGGAATGGCTTCAAAACCCACATACACACTCCATATTTCATGAGGATTCAAGAATGCCCAATATTGTTGTCAAATTCATCCGTTTGGGCCTTTAAAGTTGAAAAACGGGATTTTGGCTAATTAGAGGGGAAAAGAATGAAAGTTTGCTCACTGTCTCTGAATGGCTTCAAAACCCACATACCCACTCCATATTTCATGAGGATTCCAGAATGCCCAATATTGTTGTCAAATTCATCCGTTTGGGCCTTTAAAGATGAAAAACGGGATTTAGGCTAATTTGAGGGGAAAAGAACGAAAGTTTGGTCACCGCCTCAGAATGGCTTTAAAACCCACATACCCACTCCATATTTCATGAGGATTCCAGAATGCCCAATATTGTTGTCAAATTCATCTGTTTTGGCCTTTAAAGATGAAAAACGCGATTTAGGCTAATTTGAGGGGAAAAGAACGAAAGTTTGGTCACCGTCTCGGAATGGCTTCAAAACCCACGTACCGACTCCGTATTTCATGAGGATTCCAGAATGCCCAATATTGTTGTCAAATTCATCTGTTTTGGCCTTTAAAGATGAAAAACGCGATTTAGGCTAATTTGAGGGGAAAAGAACGAAAGTTTGGTCACCGTCTCGGAATGGCTTCAAAACCCACATACCGACTCCGTATTTCATGAGGATTCCAGAATGCCCAATATTGTTGTCAAATTCATCCGTTTGGGCCTTTAAAGATGAAAAACGCGATTTTGGCTAATTTGAGGGGAAAAGAACGAAAGTTTGGTCACTGTCTCGGAATGGCTTCAAAACCCACATGCCCACTCCATATTTCATGAGGATTCTAGAATGCCCAATATTGTTGTCAAATTCATCCGTTTGGGCCATTAAAGATGAAAAACGCGATTTAGGCTAATTTGAGGGGAAAAGAACGAAAGTTTGGTCACTGTCTCGGAATGGCTTCAAAACCCACATACACACTCCATATTTCATGAGGATTCAAGAATCCCCAATATTGTTGTCAAATTCATCCGTTTGGGCCTTTAAAGTTGAAAAACGGGATTTTGGCTAATTAGAGGGGAAAAGAATGAAAGTTTGCTCACTGTCTCTGAATGGCTTCAAAACCCACATACCCACTCCATATTTCATGAGGATTCCAGAATGCCCAATATTGTTGTCAAATTCATCCGTTTGGGCCTTTAAAGATGAAAAACGGGATTTAGGCTAATTTGAGGGGAAAAGAACGAAAGTTTGGTCACCGCCTCAGAATGGCTTTAAAACCCACATACCCACTCCATATTTCATGAGGATTCCAGAATGCCCAATATTGTTGTCAAATTCATCTGTTTTGGCCTTTAAAGATGAAAAACGCGATTTAGGCTAATTTGAGGGGAAAAGAACGAAAGTTTGGTCACCGTCTCGGAATGGCTTCAAAACCCACATACCGACTCCGTATTTCATGAGGATTCCAGAATGCCCAATATTGTTGTCAAATTCATCCGTTTGGGCCTTTAAAGATGAAAAACGCGATTTAGGCTAATTTGAGATGAAAAGAACGAAAGTTTGGTCACCGTCTCGGAATGGCTTCAAAACCCACATACCCACTCCATATTTCATGAGGATTCCAGAATGCCCAATATTGTTGTCAAATTCATCCGTTTGGGCCTTTAAAGATGAAAAACGCGATTTAGGCTAATTTGAGGGGAAAAGAATGAAAGTTTGCTCACTGTCTCTGAATGGCTTCAAAACCCACATACCCACTCCATATTTCATGAGGATTCAAGAATGCCCAATATTGTTGTCAAATTCATCCGTTTGGGCCTTTAAAGATGAAAAACGCGATTTAGGCGAATTTGAGGGGAAAAGAACGAAAGTTTGGTCACTGTCTTGGAATGGCTTCAAAACCCACATACCCACTCCATATTTCATGAGGATTCCAGAATGCCCAATATTGTTGTCAAATTCATCCGTTTGGGCCTTTAAAGATGAAAAACGCGATTTAGGCTAATTTGAGGGGAAAAGAACGAAAGTTTGGTCACTGTCTCGGAATGGCTTCAAAACCCACATACCCACTCCATATTTCATGAGGATTCCAGAACGCCCAATATTGTTGTCAAATTCATCCGTTTGGGCCTTTAAAGATGAAAAACGCGATTTAGGCTAATTTGAGGGGAAAAGAACGAAAGTTTGGTCACCGCCTCAGAATGGCTTTAAAACCCACATACCCACTCCATATTTCTTGAGGATTCCAGAATGCCCAATATTGTTGTCAAATTCATCCGTTTGTGCCTTTAATGATGAAAAACGCGATTTAGGCTAATTTAAGGGGAACAGAACGAAAGTTTGGTCACCGCCTCGGAATGGCTTCAAAACCCACATACCCACTCCATATTTCATGAGGATTCCAGAATGCCCAATATTGTTGTCAAATTCATCCGTTTGGGCCTTTAAAGATGAAAAACGCGATTTACGCTAATTTGAGGGGAAAAGAACGAAAGTTTGGTCACTGTCTCGGAATGGCTTCAAAACCCACATACCCCCTCCATATTTCATGAGGATTCCAGAATGCCCAATATTGTTGTCAAATTCATCCGTTTGGGCCTTTAAAGATGAAAAACGCGATTTAGGCTAAGTTGAGGGGAAAAGAACGAAAGTTTGGTCACTGTCTCGGAATGGCTTCAAAACCCACATGCCCACTCCATATTTCATGAGGATTCTAGAATGCCCAATATTGTTGTGAAATTCATCCGTTTGGGCCATTAAAGATGAAAAACGCGATTTAGGCTAATTTGAGGGGTAAAGAACGAAAGTTTGGTCACTGTCTCGGAATGGCTTCAAAACCCACATACACACTCCATATTTCATGAGGATTCAAGAATGCCCAATATTGTTGTCAAATTCATCCGTTTGGGCCTTTAAAGATGAAAAACGCGATTTAAGCTAATTTGAGGGGAAAAGAACGAAAGTTTGGTCACCGTCTCGGAATGGCTTCAAAACCCACAAACCCACTCCATATTTCATGAGGATTCCAGAATGCCCAATATTGTTGGCAAATTCATCCGTTTGGGCCTTTAAAGATGAAAAACGCGATTTAGGCTAATTTGAGGGGAAAAGAACGAAAGTTTGGTCACCGTCTCGGAATGGCTTCAAAACCCACATACCCACTCCATATTTCATGAGGATTCTAGAATGCCCAATATTGTTGTCAAATTCATCCGTTTGGGCCATTAAAGATGAAAAACGCGATTTAGGCTAATTTGAGGGGAAAAGAACGAAAGTTTGGTCACTGTCTCGGAATGGCTTCAAAACAAACATACCAACTCCGTATTTCATGAGGATTCCAGAATGCCCAATATTGTTGTCAAATTCATCCGTTTGGGCCTTTAAAGATGAAAAACGCGATTTAGGCTAATTTGAGGGGAAAAGAAAGAAAGTTTGGTCACCGAGTCGGAATGGCTTCAAAACCCACATACCGACTCTGTATTTCATGAGGATTCCAGAATGCCCAATATTGTTGTCAAATTCATCCGTTTGTGCCTTTAATGATGAAAAACGCGATTTAGGCTAATTTTAGGGGAACAGAACGAAAGTTTGGTCACCGCCTCGGAATGGCTTCAAAACCCACATACCCACTCCATATTTCATGAGGATTCCAGAATGCCCAATATTGTTGTCAAATTCATCCGTTTGGGCCTTTAAAGATGAAAAACGCGATTTACGCTAATTTGAGGGGAAAAGAACGAAAGTTTGCTCACTGTCTCGGAATGGCTTCAAAACCCACATACCCCCTCCATATTTCATGAGGATTCCAGAATGCCCAATATTGTTGTCAAATTCATCCGTTTGGGCCTTTAAAGATGAAAAACGCGATTTAGGCTAATTTGAGGGGAAAAGAACGAAAGTTTGGTCACTGTCTCGGAATGGCTTCAAAACCCACATGCCCACTCCATATTTCATGAGGATTCTAGAATGCCCAATATTGTTGTGAAATTCATCCGTTTGGGCCATTAAAGATGAAAAACGCGATTTAGGCTAATTTGAGGGGTAAAGAACGAAAGTTTGGTCACTGTCTCGGAATGGCTTCAAAACCCACATACACACTCCATATTTCATGAGGATTCAAGAATGCCCAATATTGTTGTCAAATTCATCCGTTTGGGCCTTTAAAGATGAAAAACGGGATTTTGGCTAATTAGAGGGGAAAAGAATGAAAGTTTGCTCACTGTCTCTGAATGGCTTCAAAACCCACATACCCACTCCGTATTTCATGAGGATTCCAGAATGCCCAATATTGTTGTCAAATTCATCGGTTTGGGCCTTTAAAGATGAAAAACGCGATTTAGGCTAATTTGAGATGAAAGGAACGAAAGTTTGGTCACCGTCTCGGAATGGCTTCAAAACACACATACCCACTCCATATTTCATGAGGATTCCAGAATGCCCAATATTGTTGTCAAATTCATCCGTTTGGGCCTTTAAAGATGAAAAACGCGATTTAAGCTAATTTGAGGGGAAAAGAACGAAAGTTTGGTCACCGTCTCGGAATGGCTTCAAAACCCACATACCCACTCCATATTTCATGAGGATTCCAGAATGCCCAATATTGTTGTCAAATTCATCCGTTTGGGCATTTAAAGATGAAAAACGCGATTTAGGCTAATTTGAGGGGAAAAGAATGAAAGTTTGCTCACTGTCTCGGAATGGCTTCAAAACCCACATACCCACTCCATATTTCATGAGGATTCCAGAACGCCCAATATTGTTGTCAAATTCATCCGTTTGGGCCTTTAAAGATGAAAAACGCGATTTAGGCTAATTTGAGGGGAAAAGAACGAAAGTTTGGTCACCGCCTCAGAATGGCTTTAAAACCCACATACCCACTCCATATTTCATGAGGATTCCAGAATGCCCAATATTGTTGTCAAATTCATACGTTTGGGCCTTTAAAGATGAAAAACGCGATTTAGGCTAATTTGAGGGGAAAAGAAAGAAAGTTTGGTCACCGAGTCGGAATGGCTTCAAAACCCACATACCGACTCTGTATTTCATGAGGATTCCAGAATGCCCAATATTGTTGTCAAATTCATCCGTTTGTGCCTTTAATGATGAAAAACGCGATTTAGGCTAATTTGAGGGGAACAGAACGAAAGTTTGGTCACCGCCTCGGAATGGCTTCAAAACCCACATACCCACTCCATATTTCATGAGGATTCCAGAATGCCCAATATTGTTGTCAAATTCATCCGTTTGGGCCTTTAAAGATGAAAAACGCGATTTAGGCTAATTTGAGGGGAAAAGAATGAAAGTTTGCTCACTGTCTCGGAATGGCTTCAAAACCCACATACCCACTCCATATTTCATGAGGATTCCAGAACGCCCAATATTGTTGTCAAATTCATCCGTTTGGGCCTTTAAAGATGAAAAACGCGATTTAGGCTAATTTGAGGGGAAAAGAACGAAAGTTTGGTCACCGCCTCAGAATGGCTTTAAAACCCACATACCCACTCCATATTTCATGAGGATTCCAGAATGCCCAATATTGTTGTCAAATTCATCCGTTTGGGCCTTTAAAGATGAAAAACGCGATTTAGGCTAATTTGAGGGGAAAAGAAAGAAAGTTTGGTCACCGAGTCGGAATGGCTTCAAAACCCACATACCGACTCTGTATTTCATGAGGATTCCAGAATGCCCAATATTGTTGTCAAATTCATCCGTTTGTGCCTTTAATGATGAAAAACGCGATTTAGGCTAATTTGAGGGGAACAGAACGAAAGTTTGGTCACCGCCTCGGAATGGCTTCAAAACCCACATACCCACTCCATATTTCATGAGGATTCCAGAATGCCCAATATTGTTGTCAAATTCATCCGTTTGGGCCTTTAAAGATGAAAAACGCGATTTACGCTAATTTGAGGGGAGAAGAACGAAAGTTTGGTCACTGTCTCGGAATGGCTTCAAAACCCACATACCCCCTCCATATTTCATGAGGATTCCAGAATGCCCAATATTGTTGTCAAATTCATCCGTTTGGGCCTTTAAAGATGAAAAACGCGATTTAGGCTAATTTGAGGGGAAAAGAACGAAAGTTTGGTCACTGTCTCGGAATGGCTTCAAAACCCACATGCCCACTCCATATTTCATGAGGATTCTAGAATGCCCAATATTGTTGTGAAATTCATCCGTTTGGGCCATTAAAGATGAAAAACGCGATTTAGGCTAATTTGAGGGGTAAAGAACGAAAGTTTGGTCACTGTCTCGGAATGGCTTCAAAACCCACATACACACTCCATATTTCATGAGGATTCAAGAATGCCCAATATTGTTGTCAAATTCATCCGTTTGGGCATTTAAAGATGAAAAACGCGATTTAGGCTAATTTGAGGGGAAAAGAATGAAAGTTTGCTCACTGTCTCGGAATGGCTTCAAAACCCACATACCCACTCCATATTTCATGAGGATTCCAGAACGCCCAATATTGTTGTCAAATTCATCCGTTTGGGCCTTTAAAGATGAAAAACGCGATTTAGGCTAATTTGAGGGGAAAAGAACGAAAGTTTGGTCACCGCCTCAGAATGGCTTTAAAACCCACATACCCACTCCATATTTCATGAGGATTCCAGAATGCCCAATATTGTTGTCAAATTCATCTGTTTGGGCCTTTAAAGATGAAAAACGTGATTTAGGCTAATTTAAGGGGAAAAGAACGAAAGTTTGGTCACCGTCTCGGAATGGCTTCAAAACCCACATACCGACTCCGTATTTCATGAGGATTCCAGAATGCCCAATATTGTTGTCAAATTCATCCGTTTGGGCCTTTAAAGATGAAAAACGCGATTTAGGCTAATTTGAGGGGAAAAGAACGAAAGTTTGGTCACTGTCTTGGAATGGCTTCAAAACCCACATACCCACTCCATATTTCATGAGGATTCCAGAATGCCCAATATTGTTGTCAAATTCATCCGTTTGGGCCTTTAAAGATGAAAAACGCGATTTAGGCGAATTTGAGGGGAAAAGAACGAAAGTTTGGTCACTGTCTTGGAATGGCTTCAAAACCCACATACCCACTCCATATTTCATGAGGATTCCAGAATGCCCAATATTGTTGTCAAATTCATCCGTTTGGGCCTTTAAAGATGAAAAACGCGATTTAGGCTAATTTGAGGGGAAAAGAACGAAAGTTTGGTCACTGTCTCGGAATGGCTTCAAAACCCACATACCCACTCCATATTTCATGAGGATTCTAGAATGCCCAATATTGTTGTCAAATTCATCCGTTTGGGCCATTAAAGATGAAGAACGCGATTTAGGCTAATTTGAGTGGAAAAGAACGAAAGTTTGGTCACTGTCTCGGAATGGCTTCAAAAACCACATACACACTCCATATTTCATGGGGATTCAAGAATGCCCAATATTGTTGTCAAATTCATCCGTTTGGGCCTTTAAAGATGAAAAACGGGATTTAGGCTAATTTGAGGGGAAAAGAATGAAAGTTTGCTCACGGTCTCTGAATGGCTTCAAAACCCACATACCCAGTCCATATTTCATGAGGATTCCAGAATGCCCAATATTGTTGTCAAATTCATCGGTTTGGGCCTTTAAAGATGAAAAATGCGATTTAGGCTAATTTGAGATGAAAAGAATGAAAGTTTGGTCACCGTCTCGGAATGGCTTCAAAACCCACATACCCACTCCATATTTCATGAGGATTCCAGAATGCCCAATATTGTTGTCAAATTCATCCGTTTGGGCCATTAAAGATGAAAAACGCGATTTAGGCTAATTTGAGGGGAAAAGAACGAAAGTTTGGTCACTGTCTCGGAATGGCTTCAAAACCCACATGCCCACTCCATATTTCATGAGGATTCTAGAATGCCCAATATTGTTGTCAAATTCATCCGTTTGGGCCATTAAAGATGAAAAACGCGATTTAGGCTAATTTGAGGGGTAAAGAACGAAAGTTTGGTCACTGTCTCGGAATGGCTTCAAAACCCACATACACACTCCATATTTCATGAGGATTCAAGAATGCCCAATATTGTTGTCAAATTCATCCGTTTGGGCCTTTAAAGATGAAAAACGGGATTTTGGCTAATTAGAGGGGAAAAGAATGAAAGTTTGCTCACTGTCTCTGAATGGCTTCAAAACCCACATACCCACTCCGTATTTCATGAGGATTCCAGAATGCCCAATATTGTTGTCAAATTCATCCGTTTGGGCCTTTAAAGATGAAAAACGCGATTTAGGCTAATTTGAGGGGAAAAGAACGAAAGTTTGGTCACCGCCTCAGAATGGCTTTAAAACCCACATACCCACTCCATATTTCATGAGGATTCCAGAATGCCCAATATTGTTGTCAAATTCATCCGTTTGGGCCTTTAAAGATGAAAAACGCGATTTAGGCTAATTTGAGGGGAAAAGAATGAAAGTTTGGTCACCGTCTCGGAATGGCTTCAAAACCCACATACCGACTCCGTATTTCATGAGGATTCCAGAATGCCCAATATTGTTGTCAAATTCATCCGTTTGGGCCTTTAAAGATGAAAAACGCGATTTAGGCTAATTTGAGGGGAAAAGAACGAAAGTTTGGTCACTGTCTTGGAATGGCTTCAAAACCCACATACCCACTCCATATTTCATGAGGATTCCAGAATGCCCAATATTGTTGTCAAATTCATCCGTTTGGGCCTTTAAAGATGAAAAACGCGATTTAGGCGAATTTGAGGGGAAAGGAACGAAAGTTTGGTCACTGTCTTGGAATGGCTTCAAAACCCACATACCCACTCCATATTTCATGAGGATTCCAGAATGCCCAATATTGTTGTCAAATTCATCCGTTTGGGCCTTTAAAGATGAAAAACGCGATTTAGGCTAATTTGAGGGGAAAAGAACGAAAGTTTGGTCACTGTCTCGGAATGGCTTCAAAACCCACATACCCACTCCATATTTCATGAGGATTCTAGAATGCCCAATATTGTTGTCAAATTCATCCGTTTGGGCCATTAAAGATGAAGAACGCGATTTAGGCTAATTTGAGTGGAAAAGAACGAAAGTTTGGTCACTGTCTCGGAATGGCTTCAAAAACCACATACACACTCCATATTTCATGGGGATTCAAGAATGCCCAATATTGTTGTCAAATTCATCCGTTTGGGCCTTTAAAGATGAAAAACGGGATTTAGGCTAATTTGAGGGGAAAAGAATGAAAGTTTGCTCACGGTCTCTGAATGGCTTCAAAACCCACATACCCAGTCCATATTTCATGAGGATTCCAGAATGCCCAATATTGTTGTCAAATTCATCGGTTTGGGCCTTTAAAGATGAAAAATGCGATTTAGGCTAATTTGAGATGAAAAGAATGAAAGTTTGGTCACCGTCTCGGAATGGCTTCAAAACCCACATACCCACTCCATATTTCATGAGGATTCCAGAATGCCCAATATTGTTGTCAAATTCATCCGTTTGGGCCATTAAAGATGAAAAACGCGATTTAGGCTAATTTGAGGGGAAAAGAACGAAAGTTTGGTCACTGTCTCGGAATGGCTTCAAAACCCACATGCCCACTCCATATTTCATGAGGATTCTAGAATGCCCAATATTGTTGTCAAATTCATCCGTTTGGGCCATTAAAGATGAAAAACGCGATTTAGGCTAATTTGAGGGGTAAAGAACGAAAGTTTGGTCACTGTCTCGGAATGGCTTCAAAACCCACATACACACTCCATATTTCATGAGGATTCAAGAATGCCCAATATTGTTGTCAAATTCATCCGTTTGGGCCTTTAAAGATGAAAAACGGGATTTTGGCTAATTAGAGGGGAAAAGAATGAAAGTTTGCTCACTGTCTCTGAATGGCTTCAAAACCCACATACCCACTCCGTATTTCATGAGGATTCCAGAATGCCCAATATTGTTGTCAAATTCATCCGTTTGGGCCTTTAAAGATGAAAAACGCGATTTAGGCTAATTTGAGGGGAAAAGAACGAAAGTTTGGTCACCGCCTCAGAATGGCTTTAAAACCCACATACCCACTCCATATTTCATGAGGATTCCAGAATGCCCAATATTGTTGTCAAATTCATCTGTTTGGGCCTTTAAAGATGAAAAACGCGATTTAGGCTAATTTGAGGGGAAAAGAATGAAAGTTTGGTCACCGTCTCGGAATGGCTTCAAAACCCACATACCGACTCCGTATTTCATGAGGATTCCAGAATGCCCAATATTGTTGTCAAATTCATCCGTTTGGGCCTTTAAAGATGAAAAACGCGATTTAGGCTAATTTGAGGGGAAAAGAATGAAAGTTTGCTCACTGTCTCTGAATGGCTTCAAAACCCACATACCCACTCCATATTTCATGAGAATTCCAGAATGCCCAATATTGGTGTCAAATTCATCGGTTTGGGCCTTTAAAGATGAAAAACGCGATTTTGGCTAATTTGAGATGAAAAGAACGAAAGTTTGGTCACTGTCTCGGAATGGCTTCAAAACAAACATACCAACTCCGTATTTCATGAGGATTCCAGAATGCCCAATATTGTTGTCAAATTCATCCGTTTGGGCCTTTAAAGATGAAAAACGCGATTTAGGCTAATTTGAGAGGAAAAGAACGAAAGTTTGGTCACTGTCTCGGAATGGCTTCAAAACCCACATACACACTCCATATTTCATGAGGATTCTAGAATGCCCATTATTGTTGTCAAATTCATCCGTTTGGGCCATTAAAGATGAAAAACGCGATTTAGGCTAATTTGAGGGGAAAAGAACGAAAGTTTGGTCACTGTCTCGGAATGGCTTCAAAACCCACATACACACTCCATATTTCATGAGGAATCAAGAATGCCCAATATTGTTGTCAAATTCATCCGTTTGGGCCTTTAAAGATGAAAAACGTGATTTAGGCTAATTAGAGGGGAAAAGAATGAAAGTTTGCTCACTGTCTCTGAATGTCTTCAAAACCCACATACCCACTCCATATTTCATGAGGATTCCAGAATGCCCAATATTGTTGTCAAATTCATCGGTTTGGGCCTTTAAAGATGAAAAACGCGATTTAGGCTAATTTGAGGGGAAAAGAACGAAAGTTTGGTTATTGTCTCGGAATGGCTTCAAAACAAACATACCAACTCCGTATTTCATGAGGATTCCAGAATGCCCAATATTGTTGTCAAATTCATCCGTTTGGGCCTTTAAAGATGAAAAACGCGATTTAGGCTAATTTGAGGGGAAAAGAAAGAAAGTTTGGTCACCGAGTCGGAATGGCTTCAAAACCCACATACCGACTCCGTATTTCATGAGGATTCGAGAATGCCCAATATTGTTGTCAAATTCATCCGTTTGGGCCTTTAAAGATGAAAAACGCGATTTACGCTAATTTGAGGGGAAAAGAAAGAAAGTTTGGTCACCGAGTCGGAATGGCTTCAAAACCCACATACCGACTCCGTATTTCATGAGGATTCCAGAATGCCCAATATTGTTGTCAAATTCATCCGTTTGGGCCTTTAAATATGAAAAACGCGATTTAGGCTAATTTGAGGGGAAAAGAACTAAAGTTTGGTCACCGTCTCGGAATGGCTTCAAAACCCACAAACCCACTCCATATTTCATGAGGATTCCAGAATGCCCAATATTGTTGGCAAATTCATCCGTTTGGGCCTTTAAAGATGAAAAACGCGATTTAGGCTAATTTGAGGGGAAAAGAACGAAAGTTTGGTCACCGTCTCGGAATGGCTTCAAAACCCACATACCCACTCCATATTTCATGAGGATTCCAGAATGCCCAATATTGTTGTCAAATTCATCCGTTTGGGCCTTTAAAGATGAAAAACGTGATTTAGGCTAATTAGAGGGGAAAAGAATGAAAGTTTGCTCACTGTCTCGGAATGGCTTCAAAACCCACATACCCACTCCATATTTCATGAGGATTCCAGAATGCCCAATATTGTTGTCAAATTCATCCGTTTGGGCCTTTAAAGATGAAAAACGCGATTTAGGCTAATTTGAGGGGAAAAGAACGAAAGTTTGGTCACCGCCTCGGAATGGCTTCAAAACCCACATACCCACTCCATATTTCATGAGGATTCCAGAATGCCCAATATTGTTGTCAAATTCATCTGTTTGGGCCTTTAAAGATGAAAAACGCGATTTAGGCTAATTTGAGGGGAAAAGAACGAAAGTTTGGTCAACGTCTCGGAATGGCTTCAAAACCCACATACCCACTCCATATTTCATGAGGATTCTAGAATGCCCAATATTGTTGTCAAATTCATCCGTTTGCGCCATTAAAGATGAAGAACGCGATTTAGGCTAATTTGAGTGGAAAAGAACGAAAGTTTGGTCACTGTCTCGGAATGGCTTCAAAAACCACATACACACTCCATATTTCATGGGGATTCAAGAATGCCCAATATTGTTGTCAAATTCATCCGTTTGGGCCTTTAAAGATGAAAAACGGGATTTAGGCTAATTTGAGGGGAAAAGAATGAAAGTTTGCTCACGGTCTCTGAATGGCTTCAAAACCCACATACCCAGTCCATATTTCATGAGGATTCCAGAATGCCCAATATTGTTGTCAAATTCATCGGTTTGGGCCTTTAAAGATGAAAAATGCGATTTAGGCTAATTTGAGATGAAAAGAATGAAAGTTTGGTCACCGTCTCGGAATGGCTTCAAAACCCACATACCCACTCCATATTTCATGAGGATTCCAGAATGCCCAATATTGTTGTCAAATTCATCCGTTTGGGCCATTAAAGATGAAAAACGCGATTTAGGCTAATTTGAGGGGAAAAGAACGAAAGTTTGGTCACTGTCTCGGAATGGCTTCAAAACCCACATGCCCACTCCATATTTCATGAGGATTCTAGAATGCCCAATATTGTTGTCAAATTCATCCGTTTGGGCCATTAAAGATGAAAAACGCGATTTAGGCTAATTTGAGGGGTAAAGAACGAAAGTTTGGTCACTGTCTCGGAATGGCTTCAAAACCCACATACACACTCCATATTTCATGAGGATTCAAGAATGCCCAATATTGTTGTCAAATTCATCCGTTTGGGCCTTTAAAGATGAAAAACGGGATTTTGGCTAATTAGAGGGGAAAAGAATGAAAGTTTGCTCACTGTCTCTGAATGGCTTCAAAACCCACATACCCACTCCGTATTTCATGAGGATTCCAGAATGCCCAATATTGTTGTCAAATTCATCCGTTTGGGCCTTTAAAGATGAAAAACGCGATTTAGGCTAATTTGAGGGGAAAAGAACGAAAGTTTGGTCACCGCCTCAGAATGGCTTTAAAACCCACATACCCACTCCATATTTCATGAGGATTCCAGAATGCCCAATATTGTTGTCAAATTCATCTGTTTGGGCCTTTAAAGATGAAAAACGCGATTTAGGCTAATTTGAGGGGAAAAGAATGAAAGTTTGGTCACCGTCTCGGAATGGCTTCAAAACCCACATACCGACTCCGTATTTCATGAGGATTCCAGAATGCCCAATATTGTTGTCAAATTCATCCGTTTGGGCCTTTAAAGATGAAAAACGCGATTTAGGCTAATTTGAGGGGAAAAGAATGAAAGTTTGCTCACTGTCTCTGAATGGCTTCAAAACCCACATACCCACTCCATATTTCATGAGAATTCCAGAATGCCCAATATTGGTGTCAAATTCATCGGTTTGGGCCTTTAAAGATGAAAAACGCGATTTTGGCTAATTTGAGATGAAAAGAACGAAAGTTTGGTCACTGTCTCGGAATGGCTTCAAAACAAACATACCAACTCCGTATTTCATGAGGATTCCAGAATGCCCAATATTGTTGTCAAATTCATCCGTTTGGGCCTTTAAAGATGAAAAACGCGATTTAGGCTAATTTGAGAGGAAAAGAACGAAAGTTTGGTCACTGTCTCGGAATGGCTTCAAAACCCACATACACACTCCATATTTCATGAGGATTCTAGAATGCCCATTATTGTTGTCAAATTCATCCGTTTGGGCCATTAAAGATGAAAAACGCGATTTAGGCTAATTTGAGGGGAAAAGAACGAAAGTTTGGTCACTGTCTCGGAATGGCTTCAAAACCCACATACACACTCCATATTTCATGAGGAATCAAGAATGCCCAATATTGTTGTCAAATTCATCCGTTTGGGCCTTTAAAGATGAAAAACGTGATTTAGGCTAATTAGAGGGGAAAAGAATGAAAGTTTGCTCACTGTCTCTGAATGTCTTCAAAACCCACATACCCACTCCATATTTCATGAGGATTCCAGAATGCCCAATATTGTTGTCAAATTCATCGGTTTGGGCCTTTAAAGATGAAAAACGCGATTTAGGCTAATTTGAGGGGAAAAGAACGAAAGTTTGGTTATTGTCTCGGAATGGCTTCAAAACAAACATACCAACTCCGTATTTCATGAGGATTCCAGAATGCCCAATATTGTTGTCAAATTCATCCGTTTGGGCCTTTAAAGATGAAAAACGCGATTTAGGCTAATTTGAGGGGAAAAGAAAGAAAGTTTGGTCACCGAGTCGGAATGGCTTCAAAACCCACATACCGACTCCGTATTTCATGAGGATTCGAGAATGCCCAATATTGTTGTCAAATTCATCCGTTTGGGCCTTTAAAGATGAAAAACGCGATTTACGCTAATTTGAGGGGAAAAGAAAGAAAGTTTGGTCACCGAGTCGGAATGGCTTCAAAACCCACATACCGACTCCGTATTTCATGAGGATTCCAGAATGCCCAATATTGTTGTCAAATTCATCCGTTTGGGCCTTTAAATATGAAAAACGCGATTTAGGCTAATTTGAGGGGAAAAGAACTAAAGTTTGGTCACCGTCTCGGAATGGCTTCAAAACCCACAAACCCACTCCATATTTCATGAGGATTCCAGAATGCCCAATATTGTTGGCAAATTCATCCGTTTGGGCCTTTAAAGATGAAAAACGCGATTTAGGCTAATTTGAGGGGAAAAGAACGAAAGTTTGGTCACCGTCTCGGAATGGCTTCAAAACCCACATACCCACTCCATATTTCATGAGGATTCCAGAATGCCCAATATTGTTGTCAAATTCATCCGTTTGGGCCTTTAAAGATGAAAAACGTGATTTAGGCTAATTAGAGGGGAAAAGAATGAAAGTTTGCTCACTGTCTCGGAATGGCTTCAAAACCCACATACCCACTCCATATTTCATGAGGATTCCAGAATGCCCAATATTGTTGTCAAATTCATCCGTTTGGGCCTTTAAAGATGAAAAACGCGATTTAGGCTAATTTGAGGGGAAAAGAACGAAAGTTTGGTCACCGCCTCGGAATGGCTTCAAAACCCACATACCCACTCCATATTTCATGAGGATTCCAGAATGCCCAATATTGTTGTCAAATTCATCTGTTTGGGCCTTTAAAGATGAAAAACGCGATTTAGGCTAATTTGAGGGGAAAAGAACGAAAGTTTGGTCACCGTCTCGGAATGGCTTCAAAACCCACATACCCACTCCATATTTCATGAGGATTCAAGAATGCCCAATATTGTTGTCAAATTCATCCGTTTGGGCCTTTAAAGATGAAAAACGCGATTTAGGCTAATTTGAGGGGAAAAGAAAGAAAGTTTGGTCACCATGTCGGAATGGCTTCAAAAGAAACATACCAACTCCGTATTTCATGAGGATTCCAGAATGCCCAATATTGTTGTCAAATTCATCCGTTTGGGCCTTTAAAGATGAAAAACTCGATTTAGGCTAATTTGAGGGGAAAAGAAAGAAAGTTTGGTCACCGAGTCGGAATGGCTTCAAAACCTACATACCGACTCCGTATTTCATGAGGATTCCAGAATGCCCAATATTGTTGTCAAATTCATCCGATTGGGCCTTTAAAGATGAAAAACGCGATTTAGGCTAATTTGAGGGGAAAAGAACGAAAGTTTGGTCACCGCCTCGGAATGGCTTCAAAACCCACAAACCCACTCTATATTTCATGAGGATTCCAGAATGCCCAATATTGTTGTCAAATTCATCTGTTTGGGCCTATAAAGATGAAAAACGCGATTTAGGCTAATTTGAGGGTAAAAGAACGAAAGTTTGGTCACCGTCTCGGAATGGCTTCAAAACCCACATACCCACTCCTTATTTCATGAGGATTCCAGAATGCCCAATATTGTTGTCAAATTCATCCGTTTGGGCCTTTAAAGATGAAAAACGTGATTTAGGCTAATTAGAGGGGAGAAGAAAGAAAGTTTGGTCACCGTGTCGGAATGGCTTCAAAACCCACATACTGACTCCGTATTTCATGAGGATTCCAGAATGCCCAATATTGTTGTCAAATTCATCCGTTTGGGCCATTAAAGATGAAAAACGCGATTTAGGTTAATTTGAGGGGAAAAGAACGAAAGTTTTGTCACCGCCTCGGAATGGCTTCAAAACCCACATACACACTCCATATTTCATGAGGATTCAAGAATGCCCAATATTGTTGTCAAATTCATCCGTTTGGGCCTTTAAAGATGAAAAACGCGATTTTGGCTAATTAGGGGGGAAAAGAAAGAAAGTTTGGTCACCGTGTCGGAATGGCTTCAAAACCCACATACCGACTCCGTATTTCATGAGGATTCCAGAATGCCCAATATTGTTGT